>BOPP01000029.1:11111257-11247149 GCA_017312745.1 Gryllus bimaculatus
CCCCGCCGTCGGACCCGCTTCACGCTCAGCCACTGCGAGGAGAGGACGTCGATTCTCGCCAGGGAGGAACTGGACAATCCGACCTTTCGTGACCCGATTCTCATTTCTTTCCGTTTTGAGAGAACATGTTCGGTTTCTGTTGCGAATATATACAAAGTGTGTTCTGTAGTACAAAATTGTACTAATACAAAATATTTGAAACAAAAAATCTAAACAATTATATTAAAAAGTGACTGTTTGTTCAAAATAATGTATTTTCGCAATACATTTTTTCTATTAAAAAAGGGCACGCAAAACGATATACGGGTTTTTGTAACGATGTACAAGACCAAAGTACAAATTAGCATAAATACATAAACATAACTTGTGGAAAAGAAAATGTAAAATCTGAGGTAAAATCTGAATCTGATTTATGTGTTGTTTTGAAATAAATTTATATTTATTTTCGTTGAATTTTGTAGTATTTCTTTACTCTTTTGTCTGCTTTCAACGGAAAAAAGCTTGCGTCAAACTTTGGCACACTGAAAAAAAAAAAAAAAAAAAAAGGAAATTCAAATTGAACTGAAAGTAAAATTGAAAGTCTGAAATCAATCTATAAACGCAGCATCCCCAGTCAACAGTAGTAAACTGATTACTTTTGAGTACTCGTTTAAACATAGGTAAAAAAAAGTAAGTGGGATGTTGAAGTGGGACAGTGAGACAAGTCGTACAAAAAAGTAACTGATACAGGAGTTCATAGCTGATTCAGAATACTCATTCAGACTCATTAGATTTTGGATGAAGTGAAATGTAAGTTTGCAGTTTAGTAAAAGAAGTTCCATTGTAAGTTTCACAGAAAATGGTATAAGTACCATTGGTGAACAAATGAAATGCTCACTCCTTCCGCATTGAGAATTTATAGTAGAACATTGTTACATTAAGGTACACAATGTTGTGATTCACTGTCAAATACTTTTGTAAAACACTCATTTTTCATCCATGAAAGGAAGCACAGCTAGAAAATCTTATTTCTTTCCTAAAATTAGTGTACGAGAACGCTGCACCTTTTCAACTTACTGTATTTTTCTACTAGTGTGCAGATGTTTACCGTTCCTAAAAATGTTGCAGAAATTCCATTATTCAAAATCAATGATGAATGATTTTTTGAAGTTTTTTTTTATTTTTCGAGAGTAAGTTGAGTGTATTTGAATGAATGAAAGAGCGTCGATATTGAGATTTGTTGTATTAATTTATGTCAGCTTCTGTAGACACATCAAAAATTACTTCAGTAAATGTCAAAAGTAGGGAATTGCTCACACGCAAATCATGTAAAATTAGAATTTTTAAATGATATAGCTTTCTACAGCAAAGGGACTCTCTCTTGCTGCAGAATATCAGCCCAGCACTTCAAACGGCACTTACGTCAATTACTGCGGACAGAAAATTTCGAATTACACTTTGCACAATCTATAAGGGCACCTATAAACTACGAAAAGGTTGGCACACATTTCTACCAGACGCATTGCTATTAGCGATGATATATATACAATTTTCCACAGAACATATCTGGCGTACTTACAGCATTTACTTCAGATATTTTTACAAATTTCATTAACTTTGAGTTTTAATAATAGATTCGCAATCAGAGAGAAAGAATCAAGAAAGAATAGAAGGAAAATTCTGAGAAAATGGTATCCATTTTTTTGAGACGATGAAATAGTGTAAGTTAAGTACTATTAATTAATGTGTAAAAATATAAATAAAACACCCTTTGAAAGAAACCCTTATATAGTTTCATAGTAACGTCCATCCGTTACTTATGGTTAGACCCCTTCAATGGAGATAGTCATTCGACGCGATTTCTTCTGATAATTTTTGTGAATCCACTCGGAAGACCGCCCAAATCCCCCCTCTTTTATCATTATTGGTAGCTCATTAGAGTTCTCACGACAAGTCAAATCAATTGGTACACTTCTTAGCCGGTTTCCTCTAGGGTATTGTGGGAGAATTCTAGAGAAACGTAAGATTGACGATAATTAAACTCAATTTTGACATGATAAAAATATTTAAACCAGTTTTAAAATATTTCAAGGTATCACACTTCTGCACCCCATGATACTGTTAAACCCATAATAAATTCTGAACAAACTATTCTACAGTGAGGGTAGAGCTGAACGCATTTTAAGTGTTGTGCATAGCTTCTATATTGGAAGGTCGGTGAAGCTGATTACAAACATTCATTTCTCATTATTCATTTCGCGTAGCTGACTGACGAGAGTAAGATTATTTTATCCTCTAAGCATAACTCCTTTGATTGCTGCTGTATTAGAAAAAAAAATCAGTTCTACAACAGCACATACTTTCTCGAATTATTTATGACCGCTACGCAGTGTTATAATTCTACATGAACTTGCGAAAGGGTTTCCAAAAAGCAATTTTCTTTCGCGGTGGAATTCGAACTTTGGACCTAAGAGCTAACACACCATTCATGTCACCTCATACATCACCAGCCTTACAGCAAAAATCAACAATCCTGACGCTTAAAAATAGTTAAACATTTCCATTTGCAATTTTTTTTTTAAAAAACAGAGATTTTAATTTACATTATTTTAAAATATAGATTTAAAGAACAGATTTCATTAAGGGAAAAATATATCTATCATATTATTGTATGTCTACAATGCTAATTGTTTGTTTGCAATTTACGAAAATACAGAGTCCCTCAAAATGGGACCTTCGCTATTTTTAAGTCATTTGCTCGGCTCGCCAGTGTCTATCCCACGAAAACATTTTGGGCCGTTTTTTGAGAAAAAATATAAATAGCATTAATCTTGAGCAAAAATAATGCAAAAACTACGTGTTTTTTTTCAAAAAATATATATGGCCTTCTTTAAATATCTAATGCTATATAACGTATTATTTACGAAAAATATCTCTATCGTCAACATTGTACATTTGCAATGCTAATTTTCGAAAATACAGAGAGTTTGCCGGACACGGGATCTGTTCAGTTTTTAAGCGTTGAATGCTCTATTCAAGTAACAACTTTCAACGAAACGTTTAGAGCAATTTAGTTTTAAAAATCGCATATATTTCTCGTATAATTTCGCGAGAACAACTCATTTTCCGAAACGTTGTATATAAGCATTATTTAAAGATCTGACCTTGAAAAACAAATAATGTTAAGGAAAAAAATCTCTATTTTCAATAATGAAGTTGTAGGAAGAGGCCGAAAAACTTTTTTAATTAAAATATTTTTAAAACACGAAAACAATAATTTTTGTTGCAAGTGAAGAAGTTATAATGGAAGCAAGCTTCTTCGCAAGCACAGATTGCCCCGTGCATACATCTGTGCTCCAAGAATTATCACTGCCAGCATCTGCACTTTATATTTTTTCGCTCTTTATTCACTCAAGGATTTGGGTGCTGTAGCAGTACAAACGACACTAAAACATAATAAACATTTATTTATTTAAATATTTGCCTAACTTCATACGCCACAATTTTTTGTTCCAAAGAAAATATTTATATTATTAAGTGTCCTATACACGTGACTATCATAGTATTACGAAATGCGTAGATGTTTGCTTATTACGTTTATAAATATAAATTTTAATATCCTCCTGTTAGCCGTTATGCACCTCCATAATCAAACCCATAAACATTTATAAACAATTTCACTCTGTGAGGAGAAACTACCACATATTTATCTTTATCAGTAGAAAAATCAAATAGATTTTTCATCAGAATTTCCCATTAAAATGAAGTAACATCAAAAGTTCAATTCATTTTTGCTTGATCACTTGGGTTGGGGCTCGGTTACGTCAGTGTAAACACTGATCTTCAGTACTTCATTAAGTAACATGAAATACATTTATTTTTATTAAATAGTTTTCCTTAACTTCGTTAAGATATGCGAATTCTTGTAGCAATAAGTAAACTATATTCTAGCGGATAAAAAGCCTTGAAATTTTAGACAGATATGTATTTCCGATGACAATGCATGTTAACTTTGACTTGGCTACAATTTTACCGATCCAATTTTTTTTTTTAAATAAATAAAACTTTTTTTTACAATTAGGTTGAAACAGGTATGCCGTGTTCTAATTTTAAGGAAATCATGACATTTGGTTTTGGATGCAATATAGCTGTATAACAACTGCTCTAATTCTTTCTCGGGCGTATTTCAAAGCTGCATGTACCAAAACGTATTATTTTTTTATCACAGTCCTCAGTACATTTTTAATTTACTTTTGTGAAATTAGTACATACGTAGAATGTAAATAGTAATAGAATTCAAAGAAGTACGAACGATTTATAAAGTAAGTATTTTTGCACAGATTTACTGAAAAAACAAGTGGCTTGAAATTCGCGCTTATTCCCATCATCCATCGGGATAAGCAGCTTCAATTGAGCAGCTTTAAGAAATAAATGTCCTTCAAATTAAAAAAATCCTTTTTTTTGTATTATCGTGGTTGTAGAAAACTGTGTACGGTTAAAATACATGTTCGGAAACTGTTACTAATTAATCAATCAATCCAACTTTATTACAATCCCAAATCGTTCTTACAAAACACGAGTATCGCTGCAGCAGCGCTCCGCTCCCCAGCGACAGAACTTGGAAACTTTTTCTTACTTCCTCGCTGCCCCACGAAAGCTACGGTCGTGATGCTGCTGATGCTGCTTCTATAGCTTACTGGGTGGATATGGACTCCAGTCTTCCGTTTTTTACCCTCTGTAAAATATTCACAATTGCATCTGGAACACCATGATATGATGTGGAATAAATGGAAACCGTAAGTTTTGTGTTTAAATAATAGTATCTACAAATTTTATCTTGTAAAGGAAAACGTACAGCAAAACTCGCCGTAACCACTTAGGTTGTAATGTGTGCATGCCTACGGTTGGTGAGAATGTGTAAAAAACGTTATTACAACATTTTATATATGGTATTTAGCGTTTTATATTTTACAACCATTGCTCGAAATATTTTTTTCGTGCCTGATTTGGCCACATTTAGAGATGATAGAAACATGAACTGCTACATATTGTACAGAATGGTGACATAATTGAGGTCAAAAGTGTTTCTTTAAAATGTGTAGAGGGGCATTCATAAATGAAATTTATTAATGCTACACACAGTTTAATGGATCATAGAAAGTTGGTATATTCACTATTGGCTACTTAATTTCGCTTTGTGACTTCGACTATACAATCACTTTCTGCGTCTAGTCAGCTCATTTTATTTTATTTTTAAATACTTGTCTTTGTATTTTTTTTGTCTAATTTACATAATATTTAGGAATTTTTACACGTTGGCTGCCATGAGAAGCAAAACACGATTCTCGATGAATTGATGGGAATGGCATTGTGCATCAACAGTTGATTCCAAGTCATGAGTTTCAATAGCCGTGAAGATCAGCGTACGCTTCTGAAATCAGTGTTACGTTAAGGAAGCTTACAATACTCGGAACGAATATTAAAATACTCGAATCGAATATTGTTTTGGCGTGCACCTGAGTGAATCGAGAGTTGATTTTCGCAGCCTGAAATCTTGTAAAAAATGTTTAGCTGAATTGTAATATACGGTACAACTTACGAAAGTCGTTTAAACCGGCACTTCGTGCCACTCCCGCAGTAACTGCGCAGTTTGAATTTTGGAGGCTTTCTTGAAAAGTGCTTCTTTATAAAAGTGAATTGGTAATTATGCGGTGGATAGACTCAAGGATGTTTATAGTGTACGCGAGGGCCGAAGGCCCGAACCTTTTCGCGACTTGGATCCGGGCGAGCGAAGCGAGAAAACTTGCCTTTGAAAGTAAACTGTCATTACAATGCAGCTGGAACAAAGCATATGAAGGGCAAGCCATGAAAATTGCCTATCAGTAAGTTGTATTAATTTCTATCAGAGTGCGTGTCGTAATTTGAGGGAGGGATTAAGGAGATCCCTCCCTCCTGTTGCCCCCCTCCCCCACCGCCGCCGCGCTTCTGTAAGGGTGTACCGTGTACCCTACTTTAACCAAATTTTTAAATTGAAAAGTCCACATAAAATATAAGAAATTAATATTATTGAAACATGAAAACTTGATATATTATGAACATTTTTTTACACATAGGAACTTCAAAAGACACCTTAAACAATAATTCTTGTTACATTTGCGATAGGAATATCTGGATTGGCGAATATTGGACTGAACATGTTTTTGGTTAACTTTAACCAGGGCTCGGCCAGAAGGTTCGTCATTCTCTTTATTATTGTGGCAGTCCATTTGCTTGTAACACTTAACACATTTATTAGACCCATGTTCCATTGCCATTAGCTTCTAATGTAATTACACGATCACTTTTTGCACTATGTATTTTACGTTGAAATATTTAGGACTGGGCATTTATTTCTACCTAAACAAAGTCAAGGGTTTTCTTGGCGTATTTCAGAAGCTACCCTGATGATTTTAATTATACTGATGGGAGAGAGAGAGAACATTGGGTTCTTACAAAAAATAACATGTATCAGGTCTGCTTCCGCGTATTGTGTATTTAAAGCGGAGGCACCTTCTCAAATCGTAGGTTACAAATACTTGAGCCTTTGTGACAACCTTGGGTTATTGAAGCATTAATGAATTAAGCATAATTGCTCCTTGGTCTTAACATTGAACATCTCAGTACCTTAACTGAAGAAAAGGATGTCAATTTTATTTAAAAGTGCGCCCGGAATAAAATTTTGGGTCATATTCCTTACTTACCGAATCGAATCAGTCGTAGGCGAACACAAGAAAAATACGAGTGGTGAGCACGATGGCATTGTTTCGTACTTCAAATAATAATGGAGCATTTCAATAAAAAATGGAACGTAAAATGCTTCGCACGGGCTCAAAGATGTTTTATATCAATCGCGTAGACCGAAGCCGAGAGCCTCGTCACCCAACTTCGACAGGCATAGCGGAGCGTTAAAATAACCGGATAAGAGCCCACCGAAAAAGTACTTTTAAACATAAAATGCTTTCGACAGACTCAAGGATGTCTTGAGTTAATCGCGTAGGCCAAAGCCGGAACCTCGTTTCGATGGTCATTCGTAGAGAAGCGTCACTGCGCCTTTAAAGTTGGAAATTATAAATCCGACGCCATTCCGCTCATGCTGGCGCGGCGCACAGTTGTCGTTCGCCATTTTCTCGCCTATTATATTTCGTTCGCCACGATACGGGATAAGAACAATGTTTTTCTAAAGAGTTTGTGAATATTATTGTAAACGCTTACAAAGCTTGCTGCGGGTGAAGCTCTTAAAATAAAGTGGATACGGTTGTTACAAAAAATTTTAATTAATAATTAACAACTTTGAATCTGGTAATTGTACTTGGTAAGTACAAACAATAATTCTAATAGAGAATAAGCCACAGCTTTCAGTTGTGCAGGTTTTCAATCGTACAAAAAGTCTAGTACATCGCGCGTTCACGCTAGTGTGGCGAGGCTATTGCTACCATTTCAGGATATGACATATCTAAGAACGAAGAGGTCAATAACGACAATAACGACCCCAGTACGAATAATGTGTATGATTTAAAAGCCGAACTAGTTATTTTTAATTTCGTACGTACCTACGGAATAATATACGTAGTGTAGGAAAAGTTATGTAATGCTGCGGAAAATCGATTTCGAGATTTCAACGGAAATGCATGTTTTGGTGACCCCCGATATCGAAAAAGTTGTTGTTGTTTTCAAAACGTTCGTCTGTTTGTCAGGTGTATGTGAACAACACTAGTTTCTAAACTATACATAGGATGTTTTCCAAATTGAAGAAACCCCAGTCCATTTGGCCAGAGTCGAAGCTCTGCGCTTTTGAAAATCATTCAATAGTTTTGGGGAGTACTTTACATGAAGCCTCAGAGACATTTCCAAAATTTACTCAGGACAGGCTCCTAATTTTTTCTTTAAATTGGTTCTAAGAATAGAGTAAAATACACTAATAAATGTGGTATATGTCCGATTTTCACAGTAAACTCTAATTTTTCGAAAAAATTAAAAGTTTGATTTTTTGGGGGTCTTCCTACAACAAAATTAAAAATAGAGATTTTTTTCTTCAAATAAAATTTGTTATCTATAATTTTTTATTTAATTAAGATCATGTTCATTTTTTTTTTAAAATTTTAGTAATTTTTCACGCAATATGCACGGTTTGTGCAATTTACAAAAATACAAAAGCAAGATTTTCTCAAAAACCTCTTCAATTTTTTTCTTTAAACTTTTGGTAAGTATTGCGCTAAATTCACTCATTAAGGTGACATAAAATCCATATTGCTCTATTCTTTTGTTTTTTCAAAAAATTACAAAAATATAATTTTTTTACTTGTCTCTCACTCGTTAATATTTACATTAGCAGCAATTATTGTCTTTGAGTACATGTACTTTAAATGAAATCACATAAAGCTTCTCAAAAACTCAACCGTTTTGTGTTAAAACTTGCTCCAAATTTCGCATTTTCAGAAACCCTCAAACGCCATTTTCTCAAAAACGGCTCGAAGTTTTTTCTAACTTTTCGAACGAATAGTGCTAATTGCAATCTTTAATAGGACGTGTAGTTCATTTCGGGTTTACACAATGTATTTTTTAAATATCTCTCACGCTAGTAATACGCACATTTCCAGCAATTTGTAAACACTATTGAATTAGTCAATTAATGTGCTTCAAATGACTTTTCGAAAACTCAAAAGTATTCTGTAAACAAGTGCTTCAAATTTCGAAAATACTGTAGCTATTAAGCACCATTTTCTTAAAAACTGCTCCAATTTTTCAAAGAAAATTGCCATTTAGGTCGCGGTTTTACTGTTCTATAAGTATTCTTAATATAATATTTCTGTTCTACTATTAGAAAATCGAAAAATTAAGAAAATTTCAAAAAAGTGGTCTTTGGGTTGCGATAGATGGCAGCTGGCAAGAGTATGTAGCAAGGTCGTGTAGCTAGTCAAGACCAAAGGAAATAGCGAACTAATATGGGAGTGTCTGTGCCATTCTGTAGCACCACTAGTTATAATTTACATTAATTTCAATCAGATATGCCACTCTCTTAAACATGTATGATGATTGTCTTACAAAGGCCCTCATTTGAAGCCCATTCTGAGGCCTCCACAGGGTTAATCCAGCCCTGTTTTTCACTGTACAATTGATTTTATGTTGAATCATTTACATAATTTCCAATGGTTTGGGAAGTGTCTTCTCTAAATGATGACTCTAAATGAAATTTCCCAAATTAAAAAAGTGGTTAAAAAAGCAAAAAATCAGGGATTACAAAAATAAAATGTTATATTTCATATGTCAAAAAGGCTACCTTTCCAAATTTTCAGGAGAGTAAGTGGCTCCCTTACCTCCCATGTACATACCTAATAGTGCAGCACCCATTTTGGATGTCAACACATTGTGCACAATGCCTAGACCAGAAATTCTTGATTAAACTCAATTAATAATTAACATAATTGTTTTGAATGAACATTTGGTGAATAATATGTTAATTGATATAAAAGGTTATTAGTTAAGTAGATTTTTTCTTTGGAAATGTTAGAGATCAATGAATGAAGGTTTGTAGAGAAAGATAATTTATTTTGACAATGGTAAAGTATGCTTGTCACAACAAAAAACCTATAATGTGATTCAGAATTAATCTCTTATGTATTAAACCTTCACACATTAAAAATTGTGGTTTAACGTAAATATTCTTTGTTATGCTTATGACAAGAAAAATACAGTTTTCATTTAAGAACAGAAACGAAATATCAATAATTGTTTTCACTGAGAGGATGTACTAAACCTAGAGCAATGACTCAAAACTGTTTTTGAATACACACACAAATAATTCTATGTGCGTATATTTTTAAAGAAAAACCTTGTTTTTGTAGAATAATCTGATTATAATTAAATCTTGATTGTTGTTGAGTTACTAGTTAAAAACTAATAAACTAATTATCAATGGGAGTTATGTCCTTGGGATTTAAAAAGTATTTTTCTGTTGCTTGGGTGAAATATAAAAAAAATAAGGTGTTTATCTCTCCCATTTTACTTTTCTAGTCAGGAAGCTAAGAACAATTTTTTCACCAAATACAAGTAGAAAACTACTTGTAAACTATAATGGTAAAGACTTTTTGTCTACTTTCATAGCCTGCTTGTGAATATTTTTTTTTGAGACAAACTAGATCTTTTAGAGCATAAAAGACTAGAAACACAATTCAACTACCAAAATGTACAATTTTCAGTATAAATAGACTAATAAAATAGAAGAATGAAGTACATTTAGTGTTCCAGTACTTAAGGGTCCATTCTTTCATACATTTGGCTTAAATTAGTATTGTGTGCGACCTGGCCACAAAAACAAAATTTACATTTACACAAAACATTACTAACAAAAACAAACAATAATACATACACATTCCCTTCCCCTTAATTTACTCCCAAACAACAACAAAATTTCTTTTATATCTAAAGAAGCGAGAAAAGTTGAAATTCTGTTGACTTGTGTAATTATAAAAATTGTCTTGGAAACCAGTTTCCTCCTATCTGACTTTGTCTATTCAAATTAACAATTTTCATACCTTCGTTGTACCTTTACCCTAATGAGCAATACAGAAAAAAAATATTAAATTTTCCATTCTCATTGTGAACTACTCCGCAATTGCTCTTCAGATTTACCAGATGTTTACAATGCTCAATCTACAAATGTATTATTATAAATCTACAAATGTATTATTATATCACATTTATATTAAATAATTTAAATATTAAATTAAAACATACCACTCACTATTTTCCCTTCACTAATCACAATTTCAGTCATCATAGGCTCCATACCAAGGTAAATTAACAAAAATAACTATTTTTAATTTCTTTATGTGTATGTGGTAATGCTTTATGGGTATGTGAAGGTAATATGACCACATTAAGCACCTCAAATTTTCCTGTTTATATATTTCAACATTTTTCCAAATTAACAGCATCATGATGTAATTTAACACTTCAGGTTGAAATATCTATTTCTAAAAAATAAAATAAAAAATAAAAAAAATTCCGGAATATTTTATTGTTTTACAGAAATATTGCAATGTGTAGGTAATATGCCCAAATGCAAGTTGAGCCATTGCCAAATGAACAGGTTTTTTGTAGCATGAGCGTGGAACTATGGCTAGCTATACTAATAAACAATATGAATTACCCTCTTACAGTCTAATTTAAAAAAATATTGCTTAACATGATTTCAATAATGAAAGGATTGTTGTGTTACTCATAACAAATGCAGCATTTTCTACAATGAGACTTTATTTCACAAGATTGAAAACATCAGTAATTGCTTGAAAACTTACAAAGAAAAATAGTTTAATCAGTTTGACATTGAGGACAAATTGAAGTTTCTTTCTCTTTGATAGTTAGTCCTACACTTTCTTCATGTACATTATTCTCACACACACAGAATCTACACATGTCTGCTTCCTCACAGCAAACATGAGAATACCAGCTATAAACTTGTTTATTCTTGTCAGGATCATTTTTATTATTTTCCTTTGCTGGCTGATCCACTTTACTATTTTGTCTGTTAGTTGATGAATTGTTTTGGATATCATTTGATTATGAGATGAAAATAAATCATTTCTTGAAACAAAAACATGAGAGTTGATGGCTAGCTTCATTTTGTATATTGGTTTGGCTCTAAACACCCTTTTTCTGTGCAGGATTCATTTTCTAGAAAATAAAACGAAAACATTAGTGTATCAAACATGTGAAATTAATTTGACCATAAGTACTAGTAATATGCCCATCACCTTTGGCCAAATTGAGAGCAAAAACATGTTTTAAAATCTCGCCCATATTGGTAAAATATCGAGCAAATTAAACAGCATTTATCTGATTAGATTGCTCATTAAATGCGCTTAAAGGTAATGTATATTGTCAAAATATTAAATCCTTCTTTAAGAGTAATGATAAATTTATCTGAAAAGAAGTTTTAAGGACAGAGCACATTCTGCACGTTCTTGACAAAGGCTCCAGTGTGTGAATGCACAAGTCAACAAGCCTGGTAGGGGATAACGCACTTCTTACACTCTCCCAGAAAGCATGCTAGTACTTTCTATGGAAAAAAAGTTTCAGCTAACAGCGTAGCCACTACTGGCCATATTACCTGTGCTAGCCATATTTGCATCACTCACCTTACATTTTTATTTCATATATTCATTTCAGTAACAGTATAATAGTATATATAACTAAACAAATTGAAAATAACTTTTCCAGAGGAACAGTTTTATTTATAAAAATATACATAAACACTTGCACATAGGACAATATATTAACGATTAAATTGTAAGACATTTGTTTTATGTATTCTTTTTTAGTGTTCATTATTGCTTAAGAAATTACATAAAGGTATATACCTATAGATAAATTTCATAGATATAATATTTCTTCTCATTGAAACAATTTTCATTTCAATTTAACATTTAAAGCCTCGTAACACATTTAGTTAGAAGATAAGAAGTTGCATTTGGGAATAATTAAACAACATTTCTTCCTTCACATGTTTCTACATTTTTTTTCTTTTAATAATTATTAACCAAACATGGCAAGTACTTATTTATGGCCATATTTTAAAAAGTTAATTCTACTACTAAAAAACTGATAAAAGTATTACCTACATTAAAGAATGGTAACATTTGTATTAAGTAATTAACTGATTATTCAATAGTTAAGAATAATAAAACATTAAATAATTGTATATCATTGTTATAAAATTATAACAATAGATTACAAGTAAAGTTAAAAATCAATAAACATTGGTGATCAAAACATTGATGTGGGATCGTTTATCAACTCATACACTACATCAGTGTTAAATCTAAACATTTTCCATGTCAGAGCAATTTTATCTTGAAAATACTTTTCAAAAGAAACATTGGTAGGAACTGTGAAAAGTGATTGAAATTTATTATATAAATCTCTTGCTTTTGATTGAACTTTATTGACTTTTGAGGTAATATCCATATCTAATTGATCAATCATTCCTGCATAATTACACAAACAATATATGGTATTCATAGTAAAGGGATTTTTGGTTAACATTAGAGGAGTGACATCCAATTTTGAAACTTCATCTAAGAGACTCAAGCCTTCTTCAATTTGATGTTTTCCTGAGAAGCTTTCCCGAATATTTAACATCAGCCCCACAAATTCCAGTTCTTTTTCTAAAGTAGTGATTTTTTTGACATGTCGATTGTTCACATTTTCTTGTCTTTGCTCTTCAGTTTCTAGTCTTTCAGAATAATAAGCAGTTCTGGAACTTGGTGCTTTCAGTGGGTTGGGATCTACATCAACTATGGCATTATCTGGAAGATATTCTCCTGTTTGAATTTGGTGTTTAAGGCGACTCAAATTTATTTCAGTTGCTACATTCCACATCATTTCCGCTCTCTCCGTTTCAAAATTATCAGGACGGTCTCTATCAGGCTGTATGGCTAGTGTTACAATATAACCTGTGAATGTTCTTATAACCCATTTCCCATCGGGGCCAATTTCTTCCATGACACGTTTTCGTTGCCTCTGTGAAGTACTTCTTTTTTTATCTTCAGTTTCACCATCATTACATTTACTGAATGTAGAATTCTGTTTACTACATTCGTCTGTATCTCCCCTATGATAATTTGTTACGTTTTCCCTCTCAGTTATATTGGTATTCTCTTTTTGAGTAGCTTCTGATTCTTCATTTTCCTTTTGAACAGAGCTATTTAATTTTGAAACTCCCCTGTTCGAATCTTTCTCATATTTACCAATGACAACTTCCTCTTTGGAATTTCCTTCAATCTCCATACTTTACCGTTGCAATTATTTAAATTAGTCACAAAATTAGCGGTGACTTAGCTCCGTAGCTTTGGTTTTGTTTAGCAACGTTTCTAAATGCAAGGCGAAAACATTTTTATAACAAATTTACTGTTCTGTTCTTACTGAAAACAAACTAACAACAAAACTATTGTGATATGTACACAAAATAATGTCTTCTGCTAAGCACACAAAACTGGAACTTCTTCCAAAAGTATTCAAACAACAATTTGTTCTCCACAATTTGTGAGTGCGAATTTTCTAATTGCGCGGCGAATGTTTCAATTTCTACTGACTATCAAGGTCAATTTCTCAGCTTATTTTAGAACTTTCCTTACGTTATGGTTTTTAATCGTGTGCAATAAATGCTTTTTAGTAATAATCAGAAATAATAAAGTATGTTATCACAGAACCTCATGAATAATATTAAGAATCTTTAATTACATTTGACTTCAGCAGTTTCTGTAACAATAGAGTGCAACCCAAAACAATAACTTTAAGCATTTGCAAGAAACGTGTTTAAATAATAATTAACAACAATGCAGTATTTCATCTCAGACTGTTCTGAATAATATTACAACTATGTTTTAACTTTGGCTTTTACTGTCTCGGCAACAACGGGAACGTCCTACAAAACGAACGAGTGATGCTACAAGATCACATATTACACGCGCACGTTTTCTTGAGCCCCGGAATAGCTACCCTCACTCCTTTGACATTAGGTGATTTAAGAATAAATAATAACACCGAGCGTTGTAGACAAAATTTGATAACCAGAAATGCTGTCTCCCATGTTTAGAAACTATTTTGCTTCGAAAAGCGAACGAATCACTTTGATATAAAATTCCTTTTGTGAAAATAATCAAACTCCCCACTCCCCTCGCAACTAACGAAGCAAGGGCTCAAGAGAATGTGCGCGGATAATAATTTTTTTGCACTTATTTCTAAATATTTCAATTTTAGAAAATTCATAAATTCCACGGAACTGGTACCTAAAACTTTCTATTTTTTGTTTATGATCGTATGTTTGTGTAGTGTTAATTTTTAGTTTATTGTTCTCATGCGTTGTTAATTTGTCTTTGTACTCTAGCCCTGATGATGATATTAAATATTTCGAATCGTTGACATAACTGTTTCTTTATCCGTATTGAGCAATCCCGTTAACTAATTTTATACTTCATTAATGGCCGTTATTTCTACAATTGTGAAGTTTGTCAGCATCAACAAAAAATAACAAAAATCTTCACTGGTAACATCTTTCTTTCAATTTTAGACTTTTAACACAACCTGATACTGAAGCCTCCGCGTCCTCAGAAAGACAATACACAACCGTGCCTTCACGTCCAGGGTTGCAGGTATGTTTTCATCTTGATAGAGTTCGGTGCCAGGATGGGGAAAAGAGAAAATAATAACGAGAAAGGCCGAAAAGGCGCAAATAAGGCTAAAAATGCACAAGTAAGACAAATGCCAAAAATAGGCATCAGAAGCTAAAATATGAATAATGAAAATCTACTAAGACAACACCAGAAGTACAATGAAGTGATTCCGATCGTTAAAAGTAATAAAATCGTAAACTAATAAAAAGGCATTTTGCCAAACGTCCGGGCTATAATCATTACTATCTGCTTGCAGGAAAGTTTATAGACTTCCAAAATGTCGAGTCTGTTGTACGCATTCGGTTGAAGCAGGTTTTCGGTGCTAGGGAGTATTTCGTCAGCCGCAATTTCATGTTATCTTTCTTGCATACGACAACGAGAGAGAATATGTGGCATTTGATTGTCATTTCCACTGCTTTTCCCTTCCTTTCGCTCTGTTTTTTCCTAGTTATATATATATATATATATATATATATATATATATATATATATATATATATATATTTTTTTTTGGGGGGGGGGCTCCTTTCGCGTTTTTATTGAATTGGTAGAAGGGCCCGCAGCGGTTGCGCCGATCGTTCCGGACTTAAAACGGGCTCAATGTAAATTCTTTATAACGAACTTATAATGAAATACTCTTTAAACCGTAGATACTACTCGAGATTGGTTGGTTCACATTATTACATATCAATTCAAACACACTGTAATGTAATTGGTTGTTTACATTACTACCCATTCATTCAAAAACATTCAATAATGTGATACGTACATATAACAGTTATGTTAAAACTTAAATGATAAACAAATTATTTAATCTGTGGAAAAAAGACAGAAGGAAACCTTAGAGAAGATGATGGCAAAATAGAAGACTCAAAACCACCACCAAGTATCCAACGAGCAAAGCCGCTAAGTTATTAGAAGTATGTAAAATATGTTATGAAGATTATCACTTATTATCTGAAGACATGAATAAAATTTATTAAAACATACAAACCAAGTATTGGTGCAGCAAAAAGTATCAGGTCAAAATAACCGGCTATACAAAATAATAGAGATTTTAGAAATTGATTTATGTATACCTACTGTAGTTATAAACATTTAAAAAAAATCTATTTGTGCTGTACATTGTCTTTCCTCAAACTTCTGTATAACGAAAATTCTTTATAACGTAAGAAAACACTCGGCCCTGGTGTTTCAGTGCAGTTAGTTTCCACAGTATTTATATATGTGATTAAAGCAACAATTTCATTCTCCTTATAGTATGTTTTATTTACTTGCTAATAACGTACGTCACATGTAAATAAAAAAGTTCAAAGAAAAAAGAGCCCAAAAATAAAATTGACCCCCTGTTGTTTTAGGCTGAGCCTGGTTATGATGCTACAGATTTCGTCGGCGCATGTAAATTGAAGATCAGAAGGAAAATAAAAGTTTTTCCTATATGGAAATTGAGGACGGACCCAGGGAAGGGCACACATAAATTGAGGACTGCCTCATCCCCTTCCAGGTAAAAGTGGAATGTGTCACTTTGTTTTCGAAGAACATTTTCATAGCCATTATTTTTAAGACACAACTACCTCCTCAATTTTGCAGACTTAAGTCTGGCATATTTCTTTCGAAATATGGTTAGGTTAAAGTTAGTTTTCATTCAATTGAATCATTTATTTATTGAATGAATTCTGCTTACCTTGCCATTTTTATATCCTATTTTTCTGCTAATATTCTTAACGCTGAACATAAAATTTGGACACACTTCTAGTGCTCTCTTTCCTTTTCATTTTGATACAGGAACGAGTCTGGAAGATTTTCTTGAAGTCACAAGGTGCAGATACGTAGACGTGTTGGCACTATAAACAGGCGCCACCAGACAACTTGATATTTGTACACAATACATCAACTCCCTACACACCAACCCACCAACCCAAAATTCATCAATGAAATAGAAAACGAACACATCTTCAAACCTCCTTCATCTCACCGTCATGATAATACAGGACCACCATGAATCCAACATATTCAGAACCACCCACACTGACACGCAGCCTTCTATGCTATGATGCATTGGTTAATTTCAATACCCATGTCTCCAGAAAACACAAAGAAGGAAAGAACATCATAAATATATTGCCAGAATGAATGGATACGATCATTGACAAATTCATAATTTAAAAAAAACACACACTATATCCGCAAACACACCAGTCTCATATCAATTGACAGGAACACTCAGCCACGTACCTCACAATACCTTGTAGAACCCCTTTCTCTTAAAACAGCCACTACACAAATTCAGTCTCAAAACTACTTTCTACAACACGCGTACATTACAGAAAACGCTATCCAACACTAAAGACCCTATCTCACCCACCTTCTTATGATAGATGTATACTCTCACTTGCAACCACTGCAATGCAACTACATAGGACAAACAGACCGAAAAACGCACAGAGAACCAAATAACACGAACAAGCATGGAAAAACAACACTACCGCAGTCTCGCCTCACACTTCGCGGATCACTTATATTTAAACACATACATCCGATAAACATATAAATATCTGTATTCTATAAATTAGCAGAATTAAATTAGAATCCCTACATATACACAACATTCTCAAAAAACTGAACATGACTTGTCTTAACCAGCAATTCCCTGAACTCTCTTCACCTCTGCTAAAATTAGCACCAGGTGTACACCCCTAACTCCACTCGCCTTCGCTCGCCCGACCCCTCCTCACGCCTCCACCAGCACCAACACGTCTTACGACCCTTCGCCCCCCCCCACCCCATTCCCCCCCACCCCTCTTCGAGCCACACCAGCTGCCAACCGACGCTCTGTTGTTAAACAAGATACTCTAAAAACCGCACTTTGTTTTCGGCTCGGAAGTTGCAAGGTATGTACGACCCACTTTGCTAACGCATCTGGTAAACAATGTCTACATTTTGTATATAACATTTTCTATTCTACCTAATTTTTATAATTAATTATTAATTTTATTATTAATGTAATTTTATTTCTGTAATTCTAATTTTAGCTCTGAGGATAATCGCTACGCGATCGAAACGATCATTAGCAAAATGTATTGGTTTGATACCAGACATCTTTAATTTACCATATTTAATTTTTAAAACTCGGGAGGTGGCAGTGGTCTTCCACCCGCTTATAGCGAGATCCGGCGCCGACCTACCGTCGACCAGCGGGGGTTTTCCCAAACCAGGTATCTCACACTATCAGGGCATTGCCCAGCCGGGACAAGCTCTAATCTTCCGACCATACTCTCGACATGTGTGTTTATGTAGGGAGTGGTAGTGTGTGTGTGTAAGGGTTGAGGATAGGAAGAGGTAGGAAAGATCGCGCGCGGTCCATGATCCGTTTGTAAGGTACTTCTCCTGGTGTTGTCATTCGCCTGGTGTTCACAGGAGAAACCACGGAAATCTACCGATCAGAACAGCTGCCCGCTAGAATTCTCCTCCAGACAGACACTGAATTTGACCTATGGAAAATACTGTCACCGTCGGGACTCGAACCTAGAACCTCCCGGTCAGAGGGACTGCAGTGATATCAGTTGATGCCCTAAGCCATCTCTACCCGTCTTTATTGATGGAGAAATGTAAGGTGATTATAATGGTTATTGCCGATCCTAGTGGCCGATATCGTTAAGGCAGTAGTGCCGTGGCGATCTCGGGCCGAAGTATCGCGGGTTCGAGTCCCGCCTCGGGCATAGTTGTATTTGAATCGGAGAAAACAAAATCGTTTGATTCCAGAAGCTTCAAATTTTGAAGAGCAAGCAAAAAGGTTCTAAGTTTCGGACATCGAAAAATTTTTAACGGTTGAAGGACACTTACAGACATCACAGAAGTCACAGACAACGAACTTTTATGCATGGAAAATTGAATTTATATTTTAAGAATAGTTTCCCATTGTTGACTCAAATCCGGCAAAATTTGGCTAATTAAAAAAAGGTATTTGAGTAATGGGTTGCTGAGAGTGGAAACGGTTTCAATAAATACAGTACGTTATTGTGCAAATGGAGGCATACTTGATGTTTCTGTAGGGCATAGATATGGTTGGGGACACTGTGTGTGAAAAGGGTGATTGCAAATCTAATTGTGAAGATGGAAGCTTGGACGGGAGTATGTGGTATGTTAGGATGTGGCCCGGGTCGCTGTGTTTGGAAAGTGGGAGTAAGTATCGTATTTGTGGAAATAGTGGCTCAGATGGTTTTTGTGGTGGGTATGGTTTGATCTAGGTTGCAGTGCGTGGAAACAGTGACAGAAAATCTCGTAATTGTGAATGCACATGCTTGAATGGGTGTTGTAGTGGTTTTGATAATGGCCGGGGTATCTGTGTTTGGAAACAATTGCGGTAAGAATCGAATTAGTAGACTCGGAGGAATAGAACCTGTTTCTGATCGTAGGCCTCAACCGGGTTCGGTTTGAAAACAGTACCTGTAAATCAAGTAATTGTGGAGATTGAGATATTGTGGCGGCACAGAGAACCAACTGGAATGGGGGCCATGAGAATAAAATAATACTCTATTAAATTTATTAGGAGGATTTCGGCATCTCTCGGAAAACGTATATAGTTTCCACGCCTTGGCGCGTGCACGAACATGTTTTGGGCCACCCGAAGCGTCCATTGCCAACCTCCGTCAACCTGGCACCCTCACTTCATTGAAATTCAAAATCAATAGCCTATAATTTTGTACCACAGAAAAAATTGTGTACTCAATTATACACAATAAAAAAAAGACCTCCAAACGTAGGGGTGCCTGTTTGTCGTTAAGTAGACACTACCACTTCTCAGACGTTCGAAATCAACTAGCGTGTAATCTTCTACTAATTATATACTAATTTTGTATTAAAATAAAAAAGACCACCAGGCCGCAGCCCCAATTCCGCCCCCTTCCTGTCTACTCAGTGCGCTCACCTTATGTGTCACACTAACGACGTGAGTATCGCCAGAAATCTGGGCATCCACGCGCAAGGTTTCAATTCCCTGTCAGGATTGTGCGAGGGACAACGCCTCAAGGCTGCAGCCCCAATTCCCACCTCAACCTGTCTACCCCTTGATCTTAGGTGACGCATTATCGACGTGAGTACCGCGAAAAATCTGGACATCCGAGCGGGACATTTCAATCCCCGGACAGGATTGTTTGTGCGCCAACACAAGAAGGCCGCAGCCTCAATTCCGCCCCCCCCCGCCCTGAATACTCCTTGTACTCACCTTTTGTGACGCACTAACGACGTATCACCGGAAATCTGGGCATCCGGGAGGAATTTTTCAGTTCCCCGTCCGGATTGTGTTTGGCACAACGCCTCAAGGCCGCATTCCCAATTCCGCCCCCAAACCTATCTACCCTTTTTGCTCACCTTACATGACGCACTAACGACGTGAGTATCGTCAAAATCTGGGCATCTAGATGCGAGATTCGAATTCCCAGTCAGGACTGTGTGTGAGACAACTCCTCAAGTCTGCAGCCCCAATTCCGCCCCCAACCTGTCCACCCCTTACGTGACGCACTAACGGCGTGAGTATCGCCGGAAATCTGCGTATCCGGCCGGGAGGATTATGGATCAATCAGGATTATGTGCGGGACGCTACAAGGCCGCAGCCCATCCCGGAGATTGCTCAGCCCGCGCGGGCAGAGAGCGCGAGCCGGGCCGCGATTCCGCGAGCGACTGACCGCGGCGGCGCTCGGTTGGCGCGAGGCGGCGCAGGCCGCGGTTGAAAGTGACAGTGGCGGCCGCCTCCCTCCCGCACTGACCCACATGGCCGGCGGTTTCTCCGTCCACGCGCCGTCCCAGGCGCCGTCTCCGCCGCAGTCGCCCGCCACCCGCCGCCCGCGCCCCGTGCTGCAGCAGCCCCGCCTCCGCCATCATGCCTCCGGCCACTGCGTCAGGTGGGTGCACGTGCTAGCAGAAGAGGAGCGAACGGTCGCCACGCGGGGAAGGGGAGTGGCCCAAAAGGCTTACGGAAAGATTTACAGGGCTTGGCGCAAGGTTGTATGTGTGGGGGGCGCGCGCGTGTGCAGAATTAAATGGCCTCCAACATTTAGTTATCAAACAGTGTTTTCTTTCTTGTTTTGGAAATTTTGATTTTCGGCGTTTTAAAAAATAACTTTTGATTTCAAAATATGTTTTCATTATATGCATTAATAAATTTGTTTTGAAATTATTTTACTAGAAAATTGATGCAGGTTACAGAAATAGCCATTTTTTGCTGCGGAGTAAAGAACGAAAACTATTTAACGTTGACTTTTGACAAGCCCTTACAATGATTTATTAAACAATATTTTGATAGATTAATTGGTAATTTGGCGAGGGATGGTTCAATTTATTAGTTACCCTGCTGGCTGGTAAGATAAGGTAGTTAGATTGTATCTTGTATTTTTTATACGGTATTCACTGTCTGTTCATTAACAACGATCATTTTCATTTCTATCGAAGCCACATTCTTCTCCAAAAACAAAGTATGCGTTCAAAAAATCCTTATGTAATGTCATTCGTTAAAACTTTGGTTTCTACTGTGAAATTCTGGATTGTAGGGGTTTATCTCCGTCTTGTACACATTTGCAATAACCCTATAAGTGATTTATATCCGTGTCATTCTAATCTCCTTCATAAATCGTAGTTGAACTTGCTATTGGTACGATGAGCTTTCATGTTTTATATGTGAAGTTCCATCGCATCACGAACTAATATTATACCCTCGTGTGACAACTTACAACCCCTACAACCCTCACCCCTTGGGAGAAAAACTCCAAGAAACCTTTTTGTTGCTGCTGGTGGCAACGAAGGACAGACAAAACGTAATAATTTACGTGTTTCAATAACATTTTTTCATTTACAATGCAAATATCCTACTGCTATCGCGTCGCAAATATCCAAACCGCCGTTGCGTTCGAGTCAATGCAACGAGTTGTCCTACACCCTGGACTTGCCGCAAACCAAAAGTAACAAGACAAACTATAGTTTAAAAATAAGAAAGGATGTTCATCCATGAATTCTGGATCATTACATCCTCGTTGAATATTGGATTGTTTCAGTAAAATCCGGAAGCATTTATAAGAAAATATTTCTATCACCCGTAGACGATGGTGAAGTTAAGCAATTTTCTAATTAAAAGTTATACAAACTCGAATTCAAGTAGAATTAAATAAAAGTTCGGAAACATAACACAAATAATTATACGACAGCATTGTGGACTTAACCACATGCATGACGTCCGATTTTGATGATAATTGATGTCTGAAACTTGTTTGCAAAATTAAGGCAAGATAGTTTGCTCTCAATACTTTTTACAACACTTTTATTAAGGTTACGCAAACATTATTATCTACAAAACTAGCAATTCATGGAGTGCACAATACATGCTTAGAAATGTTAGGAAATGACATAATTTAGTTGTGAAACGTCCTTGAGTTTAGAGAAAGGTCATGAGTCACTTTTGGCTATTCGCGTCAAGATTCTGTACAAGATTTCTAAAATCCTGACGGTGTAGTTTTGCCCGAATGTTCGTGTTCGTACGTGCACGTGCACGTGCGCGTGTTTGTCGTATGCATAACCGGACAAGGGCGAAACTTCTCAATAAGCTTTGCACATCAAATAATGAAACCAGTTCGTAATGAAATAATTATTTTAAAGAATATCTTGAAGTGGATGATTTGAATGTATTTAAAGTTTTAAATAAAAGTATTAGTTCTTAGTGCCTCGAAATATCTTCCTTACAACCTTGTTGATTAATTCTACTAGAGTAATTTTTATTATCGATATACATCTTCAAATTCAAATGTATCAAATGTGATACCAATTTGTGAATTTTGTTTTTGAACAAACTAAAACGTAAGAAAGTTCGATAAATGTTTTTTGTGGCAGTAAAATACCTTTCACGTCTTAGCAAGCGTTAAACCTTGAAAATTGTTTTGTCGGATTGGAATGAATATGCAAGTTATTAAACAACGTTTTAAATTATGTTTTGCACATTACGTAAATATTTCGTTTTTGTATTGTTTGCCGCTCTACTGTACGTTTACTGCATTGTGAGCTCCAGAGTAAGGGGAAAATGTTTTGGTTTGAAAACTAGAAGTCACTATAGATCGAGTTTTTTTGAAACAAAATTGAGGTCGACCCGTCCCCATAAAAGTCGATAATAGTAAAGGATGATGATCTTAGCTTCCCAGTTCCTAAGTTAAAAAAATTAAATGAAGTTAAATTAAATTTCTCTTTACTCAACAAAGCCATTCAACTCCTGCAATCAGATTTCAATTCACAACACTGACCCCTCGTATTTACACATTCACAGGTGCCCCAACTGCTTAGTCTAAAATTGTAGTTAAACTGTTTGTACTTGCCCGAAGACATGCTTTTTAAGGATGCATATTCTATTTCGTACAGAGGATATATAGTAGGTCCAACACGCTCAAATGTATTGCTCTCTTAAATATCCGTATGCGCGATGGTTATTGTTGGCTTCGGTTAGATTTTGGTAATATGGTGATCCACAAATACCAATTTATTTCTTCCATTAATAAACTAGATAATTTATTTTTCTTCTCCAGTTGGTTAGAACACTGACACTTACACACAATCTTGTGCCATCACCAACATGTAGAAACTTTGTTGAATTCTATATTCCTGCAGATTAAATGGGACGATAGATTCTATAACGTTTATTGATCCCTAGGTCATACAGCAGCTATTTACATCATGCAAGTAAATTGAAGAGCATCGTTTATAAAGAGTATAGTTAAAAGTCGCAAGGCCAATTAATTCAGTTTTGTTTCTAACAGTTACAACTGTCTTCAAATACTAGGTACTCAAAATAGGAATGAAAAAATCTATTCGAAAAGTTTTGTTTTTTGCCCTTTCACTTGTGTTGTAGTTTTCTCTCCCTTTCTCCAATATACCCCTGTGATTATGTTTAATGTATTGAGACAAAACTGTATTGTTTAGCCAAGTTTTAACTGTTGCGCTGCTTTCTTCAAGTTTTTTTATAGCAAGACAACGCCTTTCGAGCCATCAGTCGGTGATCCAGATATCATCATCTGAGATTATGACCGTTAGGAAAGGGACTTTCATTCCGCCAGGAAATCGTATCTCATCAAAGACCGGTCGTGTTTTGTGGTATCTCTGTGGCATCTATTCTTCAAGGCGGGATTCATTCTGGCCTCCCGCATACACAGGAAGTTAGTGCAAGAGGAGAAATTGAAGGGGTCATAAGGAGCGTTGAGACCTTCACAAAAACGTTTCGAGAAGTGACGTGCAATAATTTCTGGGGAAATGCAATGAATACTTTTTGCCCCTCTGGCTTTCGCAAGGTAGCTTGTTAGGTTAAACAGGAAAAAGGGCGTGTTGTCTTCAAAAGAATATCTCGTAACACAGATTTCACGTAAAGATGAAATATCTTTTTTTTAATTATAGGTTTCTACGACAACGAATAAATACTTTAGGAACAATGGCCCTGAAATATGAAGTAGGTGATGATAGTAAAGTGACAATAAGCTTACCTGAATCAATTATTATTTGAATCGAAGTCATTGTTTGATATCATTTCAAGCAATGTTTGTTAATATATTCCGCAAATACTTTTTCTCGTTTGAAGGACACAGTTGTGTTTGAAGAAAAAGCGAGTTATCGAATATTTGAAAGAGAGAAATTTTTACCTGAAAGTGTTATCTGTTAGATGAGCAGATGTAGAAAAACTAGGAGTGAAAGAAAAGGTTTGCAAAGAAAGTGTTGTAGGTTGAACTCATCCTGACCAACCTGACCAGCAATAAGCCAAATTCTAACTTATGTTACGGTTAAAAAATCTAGAATTTATGCTAAGCACTTAATTGTATTAATTTATCATATAGATGACATTGATAAGACTTATTATCCACGTCCATTTGCAAATATCGATCCCAAAACAAAGCCTATTCCTCAGAGTAGGTCTTCGGTATCGAAACGAGCAAATTGCACTGGACATCAGTAAACTCAGGTTTCCACAATTCTTATTGAGAAATGTGCGCTGTAATGCGTGTACGATTACTTGATTCATCTTACGATATCTTCCGAGACAATGCCTTTTTGTTATCTAATGGGTGTTTCATCACTCAACTCCATTCAGAACAATTTTTACACGAATTATCCACACACACACACACACACACACACAAGCCCTATTGAGAAATGGCTTCCGCTCGACTACTTACGACGGATTCGAAAATATTACAATATACATTTATTTAGTACTGTTAGCAACGATTATTCTTCACTCGCTAATTGTAAAAAAATCTGTATAATTTCATATGAGTGGTTCTTCACGACTAGGAAATGCAATAAATTTCAGAATAATTATCAAAGCCAGGACGCTGAATGTACTTTACGTCATTTATATTGATTTTTAACTGTTTTCATTAATATTTCATACTGTTGTCCAGACCGCATTTTGCCGTGCTCACTTCCTGTTTGTTTTAATGGCATTGTAAATTAACTATTTAAATAAAAGACTAAACGTATCGTATAAACGATTTGCTCCCGGGGCTGCAATAGCATGTAGCGTGAATATTATTCTAAATTATAATACTGATCTTCGTAGATCCATTCTAACTCTCGATGTGCAAAAGGTTAAGTAAAATTAAGTTCTACTGGGAAACGTTTTGTATTTATTTAAATATCAGAGTAACAAAAAATGGGAATTGCAAAAGGTTTTTTTCCAAATAGCATTTTGGAGCTCCTAAACCTATTGCTAAATGAGCAGTTCGCTTCACAGTTACCACGATGTTGTTCACTTACTTCCAAGAAAGCACTGAATTCAATGTGCATCTAACTTTCATATTATATATGATTTTCTTTACTAATATCTTTCATGCAAAGAATCATTCCAGTTCGTTATTTAATGTTTGGCAAACTCTCAACATCAAGAATCTTGACAGAAAACTACATTCCAGACAGTTAAGGGTTTCAAATGAATGTTGAATGATTTCAATATGACTTCTATTATTATTATTATTATTATTATTATTATTATTATTATTATTATTATTATTGTTATTATTGTTATTACTATTGTTATTTTTATTATTATTTTCCTCTAATTAATACTAAATATGTTATAAGTCACCTGAATATAAAATCTACTCCAGGTTGCAACCAGCTAAGGAGCAGATCTAGAGACTCTTGGTTCCTCTACAATACTTTGCGCAAAGTGTGCTGTTCCAAATAAAGCAATTTCTTGCACTTCCCAGTATTTTGAAAGACCTGGAAGTTTAACCAAGTTCTTACACAATTTTTCTGTGCTCTGATGACTATCGATGCGACCTGTGCTTTTATACTCCACATTTGACTTTTACGCCCCACACACAGCCACGTTTACAATTAGATATGTTTTTTTTCTCCAAATCCCAAATAACAATATCCGTTTGAATTTTTTGTTCGTATTATTATTATTATTATTATTATTATTATTATTATTATTTGTTATTATTATAATTATTACTACTATTATTATATATTGAGAAAAACAACGGGTTTTTTCTTGAGATTATTTAAAAAATAATTTTGAATTTTGTGTGGAATTTGGCAGTTCTCGCCTGACCCTTATAGACAACGCTATTGCGATAAGAGTATTGCACGTTCTTCTGTTCCTCGAGTGACGTCACATCATTGTTGGGCGGTGCGGCGCCGCGCCCGCTGCAGGAAGAGTCGTGAAGCCGGAAGCGGGGCCGGGAAGGGGCGCGAGAGGGCAGTGCCCGCGGGGCAGTGGTGGCGACGCCGCGCTGCGGGGCGCCGCGTCATGGGCTCAAAGGGTCTCCTGCGAATCCCAGCCCGCCCTCCCCTCCCCCCACGCCCCGGCCAGCGCGCGCCGCCTCCGCCCCCTATGCTGGCTGGCCCGAGGCGACGGCAAGAGAAAGCTCCTGGGGCTCGCTTAGCTCGGGATGATTTTTGCGTTATGTAACGTGCGCGCAGCCGGTTAGCGTGACTCTGAGATTGTGAGGGTCACGGGTTCGTGGTTTTAAGCGCTGCGGGGGTCAGACTCGGCGCGTCTTTTCAGAGGTGGTTTGTCTCAAGAGAATGTAACTTAAGCTCTTTCTTCCTTAATACGAATCGCCTACTTCGTCACTTCCTAGATTCTACGCTTCGCCTTTTATTTTCACTAATTGAAATTATGAAACTATTGTTGCAAAAGCGAATTATTGTCCAATTGCGCAAGTTTCTGCATTTGGTATTATGCGATAGAAATTTTACAATTATCACTTCAAAAGCAAATATATACTATGCTATCTAAATTAGATAAAAAATTATTAATTTGTGTTGAAGTCGCAGTATTTTATTTGGAGAACTAGTTTATCTTTATGGAGTTGAATAAAGGTAGACTTTTTTCGCTTTTCTGTTAGGCATCAGAGATGCGGAAGAGAATCGTACGCCCGTACAGACAAACACGAATATTTTGCACATCCGAGTTGTGACTGTGAATAAGACCTCCAAGAGAAAGTCCTGTGAGAGATTGCAAATTACTAACACTGTTTCCTCTTAATTGTTCTGGTTCAAGCGAAGGTTGTTTGCTGATTTATCTAGAGACAAATAATACCAAAGGAATATTTTATTTTCCGATGACATACCAAAAGGAAAGAGGAAGTATAAAAATATAAAGAAAGAAGAAAGTAAATTTTAACGAACGAATCATCACAAGAAATTATGAAAGTAAATAAAATCGTAGATGAAATGCCTGCTCAAGCTTATTGCGTGCCCCCTACAAGGAAAACCAATAATCTGAAAAATTTATAAAAGCAGAAGAGAGATTAATTAAATCTATTTGGCTTGACAGATGTGCATGGCAAGTTATGACGCAGAAGCTGTGATAAAGCGTCCCAAACTGTAGTTGTCTAGTAATGGGCGGCCCCCACTGGCTGTGAACTTCCACGAAAAGTCTGCAGCGTTGGCACAGCGCGCCCACTCGCCCGTTACTTAACTGAATTGCGTGTCGAGATCTCGACTAGTCTGTCTTGTGGCCGTAAAGGTAAGTAGAGGCTTTTCAGTGTGATGTCAGCGAACGAGATTTTCTCGCGTCCGCCGCCGCCGCCGGCAGGCCTCGGGCGTGAGAAGGCAGTCGAAGACTGTGGAAGGTGGGAGAGTTTCAGGAGTTCGGAGGAAAGTCCAAAAGAACTAACTCGGTCGTGTGATTTGAGGCAGGCTCTCGATTTACTTAACTTCGATAACTTCGATTTACGGCCTTTGGATACTTCGTTTCTATAAGTCTTGAACGAAACCTTTCGTTCAAAAATGTAAAATATATTCAATTTGTAATGAAGATTATATCAACTCAATATAGAAAAGTCACTGATACATTTGCGCCATTTTGAAGTAAGAACATTGAGAAATCAATAAATATGGCTGACAAGGACATGAAATGTTGAACAGAAGTTAATACGAAAAACGTGAGAGTTTATACGGACCTGTCACATCCGCAAACAAACCGCAAGTTGTCAGCTAAACAGACGAAGAGGATTCATATACAGTCTCGACTTGTATATTCATTACGAACTTATTGTACAATTTTATAATCACTGTCAAAAATGTTAATACTGCATTTTACAACTTCGTATGATACGTTGTCTAACAAAAAATCTGCTCATCATTAGCATTAAAGCTAATCTCTAGTGCGTACCACGTACTACTACATTCAATCACTGCCCTTCGACGGTTACGTTTGTGCCTGTCTCCCGATCGACTGGCATATTCATCATTATCATATTCAACATCGCATCTGCGAAAAACCACTGACAGCGACAGTAATATCGCGTAATGCCGAGAGAGTTGATATTGGCCGCGCAACTTGACCTCGTTTTCGCGTCTTCCGATAGATTGAAGGAGAATGTCGGGAGAACCGTGCGCGCTGGCGGAAGAAGCCTGCGAAACCATCCGCCGGCCGAGCAGATCGCAGGAAGCTGAACTTGACGCACACACCACTCCGGGTGCGCTCTATGGAAAACCGTACCCCACGAGAAGGAAATGGTTCAGATTGTGGCGCCCTGGGAGGAGGGGGAAGACTTGCTTCAGGCGCGTATGTGAGGGGATGCACAAATTTAAGAGACTAATCACATAAGCAGTTGACGCGACCCGTATAACTAATCAATCAATCCATTAAAACATCGCAATGGTCTAGTACAAAAAAATTAAATTGTCAATGCTCTTTGATTTTCATTTATAAATGTGCTTCAGCTTAGCTCGATTGTTTAATTTCACATCATAATTCAGATAATTACATAATGCGTTAATGCTCTTCTTTGTTCAACGCACGAATCACAATTCCATTATTCGAAATTACTTAGTTAGTGGCACTTCATATTAACAGAGTTTAGTTAAGCCTTTCATTATTCCTTTGCTCTGTATCTTCTCATAGGTATTTTTAAAAGATTGTTTAAGTCGAGGAAACGAAGATATTCATCATAGCCGTAAAAGATGCCTTTGATCAGCAAAGAACCACAATTCATACGTCTTGTTTCCATGGCAAAAATCCGCTTAGAGTGAATATTTTGATCAGGCAAAGCTTCAATTTGACGAGAGCTGAACATGAAGCCCATAGTCTCAGGGTTGTTTTGAGCAAATAAGATATCTAAAATAAAGAAAAAGACTGGAAATTAGTAAATCAGAACACAATCATAATCAATCGAAAACTTCTTCAGAATTCTTCATACTTTACTAGCATGGCTCTCTGAATTAACATATCAACGAGGCTTCATCTGAATGCCCCCGTTTGTGAAAACGGCATTTAGTTTACATGTTCGTAATGTAATTTATGAATAGACATTGTATGGACTTTGGTGATTTTAGTAGACTACACCATGCGTAGACTTCCTAAGAAATTTTTCTTTTCTTCAAGCTCCAAACAATTTTCAAGACCAGAACATTTTTGTGTATTTATTAGAAACAGATACAATTTACGGTTACACTAGCAAGTCGCCAGCTAGAGTTCAAGCAAACTATTTCAGATGCTACTAAAGAGCTTGGACACTTTCTATCGTTTCTGATTTCGTAATCAAGATTACGAATGTCTTCTAGAAAATTTATTTATTAAAAATCAAAAACAGATTAAACTGTAAGATGTTTGGTTGGAGAAAAGCTACATTTACGTCTTCTAGTATCAAATATTTGTTTCTTTCAGCCCTTTAATGACAACTGACATCGTTCACATTTACTTTACATTGTTTAGAACACAAAGGTTCCGAGAAACAAGAATAAACATGGCATATATAACACAAATGAGTCACCCACGCGTCATTCGAACAGTGTGATCAGTGAAAGTTCTCGACGCATTGAGTTCATGACAACAGTAAAGACCGCCATTGTTTTTTAGGTGTCAGGCAAGCGCCCGGCAAAATCACAGGGCACGTATTGCGCACCCACCCGGAACAATGGCGGAGAAAGCATTGAAATCTCCTACATCTGGACCCTTCATCAGCCTTTCCCGGCCCAGTGCCGCTGAAGCAGTGAACGGGAAATATCTTTCAGTGTTTACAGAATTTATAAGTGATGAAAATAAGCTCATTGTATTTCCAGTCTGAGTTGTAATTTAGACTGTGATTGGTAATGCTATCGTGTTAGTATCCTAAGCAACGTTTGAACATCGGAGAATTATTCTTCGATCATCCACGGATTCGAAGTCGTGGCAGTTTTGTGGAGTGATAAGATTGGAACATGCTCGTAGGCCACTTTGCTTTCGTTTAGTTCTGAAATATAGCACATTCTGACCCCCAAAAATTATTACAAATATTTTATTAACGTTGTACAGTAAAAGTAGCTAAAGAGATGAAGCTGAAAATATTTTATTAGCATGGAGAAATATTCATTAACGTATTGGAAGAATATTTTAATTACTCGTATATATCCTACGAAAGCATTCTAGCTCTGTACCATACATTCTATTGGGCTTCTCTTTCTTCGAGTATTATGCACGTATAATGTGATTCTGAAGTATTTTAACGAATCATATTTGTGCATGCTTAGGTTTCTTAAACAAATTAGTATTTAAAAAATATTTACAATAGAATAATTGGAAATGTTTTTGCTATACTTATTTTAAATTTATATTATTTTATCGTTTAGTTAACTAAATATGCTCATTAATTCCATGCAAAATCGTTGATTATCTCTGTTGGTTTGTATCTGTTTAGTTGCACGCGTGCATCTAAAACTCCACCATGCAATTAAAACTCACCAACTACCAATCATAAATCATAAACGAATAAAAATCGTTTAATTAAGTCACCATAACAGACATGGCCAAGGTATTTCCAGCCGGCCATGAAACTTGAACAAAAATGTACACCACAGATTACGTACCAACAACAATTACATATGAATGAATATAACACCAGTTTGGTGTTACGTTAAGCTAGCTGACTAATGGAACAATATAAAATATTTAACATGAATAAATTAAAAGTTTTACATTAAAATTATTTGGCCTTCGCATTAAAATTTTAAAAAATGTAACGTCAGTTGTGTGTACCTGTTCTAAAAAGTACGCCACCAAAACTGTTAGAAGTGACTTTATTTTGCTTTCCAACGTTTAAAAATGTATTCTCTCTCATTCCTGCCTTAACTTCTCTTGCGAAGTAATATTTTAATGTTTTTGTCAGCTTCATCTGATATTTCATCAGGAATAACTTCCTTTATTTATTCTGCAAGTCTTGTGATCATACATACACAATGCATGGGTCATTGAAGTAAGCCTTTTTTAGAAGCAATACGACGTCATAAAATATATATCTGGAATGGTAAAGACGTGCTTGAATTTCTCAAAATTTAAATTATTTTTAAATAGAAATGAAAAATATTGAACGTAACATATGGATAATGTGGTACAATACGTTACTCGTTTTCTTGAACAAACTATTCACTCAATTATACCCCCTTTTACTAACTCGTCTTGTTAATTACAATGAATGACGGCAGATTAAAAATTAAAATAATTATCTGTGGCACGAATGGAAAAAGTGGCATTTTATTTTGAAAGTAGCCACGAGGCCGATAGACTGAACCGGATGAACACGGCGATTTATTGATATATACCACTTTTCTCACCTCTAAAGAGAGACATGTACAGGAGAAATCGCAAAATGCGTGGGTAAAAGTGGCCACTGAAACTTCAACTCGAGTTAAGATGTCGGGTCCTCGAACGCGGATGTCAAAGAGAGGCAGCCAGACTCCTTTCAAAGTCTACCCTAATAATACACAGAATCATCGAATAAAAGTTTGTTTCTTGTTAAAAATATCGGATTTAGAACTAATCGGTATTCAGTACGATATTTTTCTGAAAGCTAACAGCAATCTGAAATTTATTATTGGGTTCTTAATGAATTCCACATGTGATGACATATTGCGATGTTTGGAGTGATTACTCCATTGGTTTTTCGCTTTATAAGAGAGCCAATATGCTTTAAATCTGTGCGTTTATTAAATCATATTGTCAGTTTGTAGATTCATTGATTTTTAAAGAAATGTATTGCAAATGTAAAAATAAGAGGGTAACTAGATGAAATAATTGTAGAATAATATTAACTTAACAAAACTGAATGGCGGAACAGTATAATTTAAAGTGTTGGAAAAGTTGCCTTCTCGCATTGATGTGAAAATTGCATAATTATTTTGATAAAAGATTCATGTTGCTTCTTGTAACTATGGAGATGCTAAACCGTTACAGATTACGCAAACGTTTGTTTTGTCGACCGTTACGTGGAAGTCGTAAATCAGGCGGTGTACGTTCACACGCCTCTTGGGCAAGATAAGTTGGAGCTGCTTTCTTCTCTTGTAATAATAAACAAGAATACTTGCATAACCACGCTCAATGCTTGTATATGTACGGAAATAAACTGCACTTCACAGATTCTTAAATTACAATTGAAATCTATCACCTAGTTTAGCATTCATCAACAATACATAATGCTTTAATCTAGTAAAAATGCAAGAAAAGCAAATTGGGGTGAAATACAGTAAACTTTGATGCAAATTATTTCAACTCTTTTCACGTTCTTTATCTGCTAATTATTATTATTATTATTATTAACGTTTTGTTATTTCAATATATAGGGTTGAGATGAACACAGTAAAGTCGTAAGAAGTTTGGGTAGAAGTCCCGAGTCTCTTCGAAGCACAATCTTCACAAATCAAATTCATTATTTACTTTGATCACAGAAAACACTTTCATTGCATGATGTTACGCACAAGATAACCGAAGTAACATTAATAGAACGCCATCTAATTCGTGAAAGAAGCGTTGCATTTTCCGCACCATTAAGCACACAGTTTCTCTCATAAATAACGCAGATCGCATAACGAGTTGGAAACCGGTGTCGCCGAGACAGTCTTCACCTGACCGAAGAATTCCCGTCGAGGTGACTCTCCCAATGCTCGCTTCGCAGAGCACCACTCGCTGATCTGGAACGGGTCCGTCACACGCACAAGCAAAAACTGTTTTCAAAGGCAAAAAACTCGTCAATAAACATAATCACCGGAAGATTTAAATAACAAAAACAAAATATATAAATAAAATATTTAATTTTAAAAATATCTAGAAAGTGTAACTTTTTGACCGAATGAAACTTCTTATTCACCAAGAGTGAAAACACACTAAAGCAGGCGTGTCACACCACCCCCCTCCCCCGCAACTACTTGGCCTGCGTGGGAAGCCCGGCGCTCGTGCGAGCGCGGGCAACTTCCCCTAACTCTCCTACCTTTCCCCTCCTAATCCAAAAGGGATATACGCGCCCAAGCTGAAGCTGCACGAGGCGTGGAATAGTCGCTGCTTAAATGCGCGGCGAAAAAATGTTTGCACAGTTTATTCTATCGAACAACTATGATTTGAATTTTGTGTACATTTTTTACCACTCACAACTATTTTGTGTTTATTTTCTTTTTAATTTCTGCCGCGTATAGACATTTTTTGGCGAGGGGTAGGAAATTGTTTGTATGGCGAATTCTTTCGTATTGTGTTATGTTTATTAAATCATTCGATTGTTTGTTGTTCGCAGTTATATTGTGGAATAAATTTTAAAAGAAGATTCTATCTCTTACGGACGAACAGCTCTCTTAAGTCATAAATATTTTCTTTTAAACGTACTGATTTGAAAGTAGGAAATAAATACAATTATTTCACTCTTAAAAAACATAGTTACAAAATCAAGATAATTTCCATTCAAAATCTTCAATTTTACTCTCAATTAACAATTTGAGATCAGATTGATTTAGTATTATATTTTAATAGATTATATCTTTGCTTTAGTGGAGGAAATGGAAATTAATGTAGGGTAATAACTGTGAACTGACTTTTCCAAAAGCCTGTCATGAGCCAGGTATCTAATGAAGAACTGAATCTCCGGAGGAATTAGAACAACCCTTACTTTTTAAATCTCGCGCCAGTTGCTCTGAAGGGAGTGCCTGCGAAGTAAGCTAGTTAGTTCCCTTATACGCGACCTTGCCGGCGCTGCTCTAGTGTCTGATTTTTAGCTTTTTGTTTAATAAATCATTTTTGTTTCATTACCCATATGTAGCGTAGATAAATGTTTGAAGTTATATAAACTTTCATGGGAATTTTTTTATGTCCTTGATGTAATTGAGCCAAATTCTATTAGTCGCAAAAACTGTGAAGTGTTTTAGAAAAATAATATTCGATATCCGGTTTAGAAATGACACCAAAATCATAGAAGTAAACTCTATTGTAAAATGAACAATAAAGTCCCGAAATACTACGAATAAAAGTATGTGGTAAAAAGGTGATGGTAATGTGGTTACGCTAGTGCCACAACTTAGTATCAGAATAAGAGAATTCAGCATTTGCTTAGTTTGGTCATCTCAAATTACAAAATAAATAAATCGCATTATCGTAATGTTGAAATTAATCAGCTAAGCATCATTAAAAGTGTCGAGAGTGAGGTGAATTACGTTTAAGTGCGTTTCGTGTGCAGGAATTGTATGCTCATAGTTTTGTTATTGTTTATCGGGTATCGTTTAAAATAACTTCATTGTAACTTGGCGCTCGTAGTACCCGGCAGCCCCATTCCCCTTCACATCAAACTGTCAAGGACGCTCGAATTTTATTCGAGCTCAATTGATTCGATTCATCTCTTGAAAATGGGTAAAGTCCGTTTCACGCTTGTAATACACGTACGTAGTAGAAAAATTTCCGTATTATTCACTAATGTAATTTTGACGCCAAATAAAACACGCATTTAAAAACTTAGATTATCGTTAAAATTAAAAATGTATTGCAAAAATTATATCAAAATGTTTGTAGCAAGGTTGCAGTGGACATTTTAATGGACGCGTTCGTGCCCTCAGCGCTCGGTGCACCGTTGCGGCATCGCTCGCTTTCTTTCATTGAATTCTCCGCCGCGCTCGGGCAGAACCGCCACTCCCGCGACATGGAACGGGTTCTGGTGGCGACCTGCCTTTATTGTTTTGTTTTTATTGGCTCCCTCCGGCGGCAGATGAAGCAACTAAGTCCCAGGGCATCGTTGACTTTATTCGCGCAACGCTTTGCGACGCTGCGGGCGTGCGAGTCACGAACACTTGCGCTACGTAATGCTCGGGTTAAAGGAAGAATGCGGTTGACCCTTGGTTACAGGGATGGCTACAGGTTGTTGGGTTGCAATGAAGACAGTTATGTGCGTTCCACATCCCCGACTTCGTTGCGGTCATGAGCCAATAAGCTATTAACTATCACCTCGAAATGGATTTTTTCGAATGAGTTTCTCAACCACAAGCAGACCCAATTAATTTTTCAAAAGGGAAATCAATTTCAGTTCAGATGCTCATCAATGTTTTTAAAATAGTAATTGTTTTAATAGTTAGCCCAAAGTGAAAAATGTATGGGCATATGGATAACGGGAATACTGTTCACGGACGAAGAGATCTAGGATTGTAATTACTTTAAGTAAATATACAAAAATGATGCTGGCTGGGGGGGGGGTCATGGCCTCCCCTTGGAACCGCTACTGTTCTCAGCAGATCAGCTGGCACGTGTGTTTGAGTTTATTCATGGAATCTTGCTGTGTTGTCCCCTTTTTCGAGTCAGTTTTTTTTTTCTAAAAAATGACCCGCCAGTGAACAATAAATATCAACGGCTCTTCATAAGTAGAGGTTGCTTACGAGCGTCAGTCACGGCCTGTCGTTAATGCGAGAATAAATTGGTGTCTTCGTTGCGTCAGAGGCGATGCTAGACGCGGGGAACGATCTCTCGACCAGAAAGGTCGATGCCGGGTAGTGGAGTGGGATTTTTATTGGAGACGGCACGAAGCGCGACGAGGTCAGTCATTTTGCTAATACGGAGTTTCTCGTAGAAGCAAGTAAGCCTTGTCATGAATAATCATTCGTAGGGCCCGTTCAAAGCAAATTGTAAAGTAGCTTTCATCACATCAAAGAAACTTCTATTCACTGAATATTTGACGTGATGCACACTTAAGGTATACAATGTTCTACTAAAGGCTTGTGAGTTACTTAACGTAATTTCCAAATCACATCTAAGAGCACATTCCTCATCTCTTAGCTTAGAAGCTTAGAAACATCTCTTTAAAGTAAAAATATAAAATCTTTTCAGATAGAAAAGCAAATTATAGTTTCTGATTTGCAAATAATCAGATATATCATCGGTACTCAATAAAATTACATCTCAAACTAAGTAATTTTTTAGTGAAGTGAAGTAATATAATAAGACAATTTTACCTTTTTTAACCATTTCATGAAGATGGTATATAGAACAGCCGCTATACTTACGAGTACAAAACAAGACGGTTAATTTTTAGCTGCGAAATAAACGGTCGCGCTCAAGATGGAACTGTTCTTGTGCAAAATTACCATGTTTTTATGTAATACGTTCATCGAGCGTACAGGATTTTTTCATTTTATTTATTAGTTTATTTTTGATGAAATACATTTCAGTGACAGTAATGAGGCATTTGTAATCGTGAAAGTTGAAGAAGGCGAATGAATTACAGGTTCACGAGCAGTTGATGCGCTTGGTGGTTTTAAGTGATGCGTTGACTCTTCGTTAATTCCTGTAATTACAGGATAATTTCGTGGACACGTTTCGCTGTCGCTGACATTTCTCTTGCAGAGTGCCTAGGCTACGGAGTCAGTTTTACATTACATATTGTCGATATAGAACATTATAGTTGACATTCATTTTTCATTTCCTGTAAAAGTTTTATAACGAGGAAAATAAAGATATTTGATAATTAGAGTAAAATCAATCAATCAGTTTGATAATTAGTAATCACGTGTTCCTTTGACCAAATTGAGTAAAAAATAAGCCCCGAAAGTTCAAATAATGTGCAGATATTAAAATCAATTTGACTTTGGATCTTTTTTAGAGATCAAGGACTTATTTATTTGCAATGTGTTTATTAAATACGAAGATTAGAAGTCTACCACTGTTTTATGAAACAGTAACTTTTTTATATTCTTGGTCCGTAAAAACCTTTTGTCTTGCGTCAATATTATTCCAGTGTTCGTGAATATCATTTTTGCTAAAATATTTAATATAATGCTGTACTATAAGATATTATTTCATTTGCTGTTCTTGAGTATACAGTGACCACGCTACGTTTTGAAAAACAATGTTGTGAAGTTTTATTCAGCAGAATTTTTCCTTCTGTAGGTGACTAATATTTATTTATTCATTATCTGCTCTACCTGATTGCGCTATTTATGAATAAATAATATATTAATAATTAATTCCCCTAAGTATTCCCAATATTTTGCTCTCTAGTATGTATTAGCAAGGAGGGGAAAATAAGTATATTCTTATTCTTCAGTGCTATTTACTCTTTCAGCCAATAATAAATCACCATTAATCCCACTCTAAATTTCAATGATTTAAAGTTCATCATAAAATGATTCAGTATATAGTACTCAGTGATTGAAAGAGTTCATTCCACTTCGAGAATGGCTCACATGAAGAATGAATATAAGGAACACCCGCACAAAACTGGATTTTATATCTTATACTATTAATTTGTTTATATTACCATTTCATTTACAACTAAAGGCGTAAATGACGCATCACTGCAGTAAATAAACACCAACTTCATGCTTTCTCAAAACTTAAGTTGTCGCCAAACAGAGCAATTAACCGTTAGAAACCTCTCTTCAGCATCATACCAAGCAGTAATGGAGCTGAGTAACAACACATCTGAGGAAGAACGTTCTGCCGACCTCGTCGTTTATTTACTCTCCCCGCCCCGCTCCCCTCCGCGTCACGCCTCTCCTCGCCTCAATCTGCCCCGCCCTGCCCGCGAGAGGAAATGGCATGTCAGTGGCATTTTCTTGCTGTTCCTGGAGAGCGTCTCGAGCAAGACGCAGAGCCTCGGCGACTCCTGTTCTTCTCCCAGGGGAAAGGCTTGGAAACGAAAGGCTCTCGTCCTTTCACCGTCCGCCGGCGTCGAGTCGAGCGGCGCCGCACCGCCCGCACCGGCGTCAGTCGCGACTGCGCTTCTTCTGGGCGATGGGCAGGGAAAGCGTGCAGAATAAACCTTGTTCCATTGCGAACGGTAAACAGTCAAGTTTCACGGTTGTGACGGGCACTCGGTGAACAGCTACCGGCAGTAATTTTACGCTGATTGTTCGTAGCCACTGTTCATTGTTTTTTGTTTTTTTTTTGTAGTAGAGCTGTTGAGGAAGTAGCGAGAGATTAGAGGAAGAAACTAGCTATTTTATTGTTTTTTCAGCAATTAAGAATACGTTAACTTATCGGAGAATTAATAAAATTAAATATCTGTGTACGTTTACACTTCCTATATCAATACTACATGAACAAATTCTCGGTGTCCGCATTCGTAAATTGAAGGGTTGTCATTCTCATATAATTTTATGGAATACTATATCAATGAAAAATGTTTTCATTTTATTTTATTTTCTTAATTTTCTTTTAATTTGCCCATGCGAGTGTGTATTGGTTCCGGGCGCGTCACCTACTTACATCATATGTCACGTAAGTGTAGCATGCTATATACCTGGAAGCGGTGTTCCCTCCCTTGCTGGTACATGAGATCCGACGCCGACCTACGCCGTGTGCGAGGTTTCGCTCCTTATTCAAAGGGGCATCGCCCCAGTTAGGATAAGCTCTGAGCTCCCCTCACGTTTGGTAATGTAGTGCGTGTAAGTGTAAGTATAGACAAGTAAAGAAAGTGATAATGATGAGGAAAGAAAGATCACGAGCGGCCCTTAATCCGTTTAGGTACTGCTCCGGCATTCGCCTGGTGTTGATCGGGGAAACCACAAAAACGGATCAAAGAAGCCACTAGAATTCTCCTCCACACAGCTGCTCAGTGGGACATAGCTATGTAGCTAGTGGCAAAAATACGCCATTATCGGAAGTCGAACCACAGGACTTCCCGATCAATGACGTTGCAGAGGTAATAGGGGTTCCGCTTCATAATCTCAGATGGTATTTGCTTATCTACAATTGTTTGTTAATCTTTTTGTCCAGAAATGATAATAGAGAGAAAGGCATGACCATTTGAATACCATTTTATGACTAAAACGATTTCCCATTTCCAATTTGATTTTAAAAGAAAAACCATGACCTTTCGTTATTATAATATTTTTATTAATTAGTTTGCCACTGGTATTATGTTTTTCAACACAAGTGCTTAGAATCGATATTTTTATTGTGTCACATACTATATCGTTTTTTTCTAGAAACTTCGAATTGGCAGATGATAAAAATGAGTCATTTCTGAGATTGACATTAGATATTTTCTTGGTGCAGTACGTTGTTCATGGGGACCATTTATTGAAGAACGTGTTCGCTTGACCGAATGCTTAAATGAAATACATAGTACAATAATAGTGTGTGCTTTACAGCGGGGCGTCCATGTAGCAACTCATTGCTGAAGTCACCGCTGGTGCTGCTGCTCGTGGTAACTTTGGCAACGCCAACGCTACAAGATGTCCAAAGCGCCGTGCAGGCAGTCACCACCTTCAGCAACAGCCTCGTGCCTAAGCTCTACCAGGTAACGCTTTCCAGTTAATTACCCGGCTCCATTCGCTTTTCCCTGGAGACTTCAATGATGGATAAAGCGAGTAACTCGCTTTACAATCAACTTGTTTTGAACGAAGAATATAAATAATTGGGGCAATAACAATTAATAAAGCTAAGTATTGGATTAGTTTTCAGCAGTTGTCATACTTTCTTAATTACTTTTTGAATTAATTTGCAAGCTGTGATGGATGACGGGAAAATATGGCGTATTATTAGTGTTCTGAAATTTAAATAAACATTTCTTGAAAGAAGCAATGGTATCTTCTGTTTTGTTATTACATTATAATAAGTGTTTGTAAAACATTTTAAGATTTTTTACAGATTTTTATTTAACTTTCTGTTAAAACGTATTACATTTTAAACTAAGTTTCAGGTTTACTAAATATAAAAATCGTTCTAAAAATTATTATAGCCAGTTCTTTATAATTCCCTATGAAGATGAAGTAAATAGTCATGAAATGTCACTCCTGTAAAATGGAAATAAACCTTGTCTTAGATTGTATTCCCAATATTTCCGCGATTAATTTGAATTAGACTTTTTCTAGTTATAACTGAGTTTAAATATGGTAGATATTATAATATTTTAGTATTACGTAAGTATTTTCAATCAAGTGTTCTGTTGTAGCACCTTTAGCATCTATGGTAGTCCTTCTCAACGATCTGGATTAAATGCATAGTTGCTCGTATAATATACAGAGCATTGCCGGGGCAACTTACCATATACTCTCCCCCCCCCCTCCTTCGCCCTTGCCATGGCACATTTCCACTGCGCGATTGTCTCTTTTGTCTGCAGCAGCTCTGGGGCCTCTGTTTTCAGAAGGCCTGGATTAGGCTCTTATTGGTCCCATGTGTCGGTATCACACAGCGTTGTACATAATATTAAATTAGTTATTAATTTAGAAAATTTCGTGATGAACTAAGTTGCAGTGGAAATGAAGTAATGCTTCTAGAAACGTTTAAAGATAAATCCTTTTTTACTTTAAAATGTCTTGTTTTTATCAATACCGTGTTTGTTGTACATTTATTTGATTTGTATTGTTCATTATATTACAATTGTATTACTATCTGATTTATCGATCAGACTAGTTACCATACGAAGGTGGTTCCATGATTTCTAGGAAAACAAATTTTGGAATATATCCAAATTTTGGCATAACGAACACCTTAAGATTTTTTCGACTGCTCAAAAGAGTTTGAGCATTATTTAGAAACCCTCCCTCCAGAGGTTCAAACGTTTTGTGGAACACGCACACAAACGCACATACATACATTCAAACTTAAATATACATACATACACACACACATATACATATATATATATATATATATATATATATATATATACATCTAAACTTACAAACACACACATTATATGTAATGTAAATTTGCAGGCGTTGGCGCCTGGACGAGAAAATGTGGTGTTCGCCCCCTTCGGGCTGGCAACGAACATCGCCATGTTGCTGGAGGCGGCGGAGGGCGAAACGGCCGAGGAGATTCTTCGAACGTTCAGCATCGCCCCAGACGCCCGCGACGAGCTGAGGCAGGGCTTCAAGGCCTACTTCGACACCTTCGAGGTATGGCTCTTAAGAATAATGAGTTACAACAGTTAAGAATACGTTATACAACACATACGTATATTGAGATACTACAGCTCTATAGATTACTGTCATTCAAGTTGAATATTGACGTACTACTCTACACAATTCTGACGTTCGACATCATGGAATTCTTAGTAACAAAATATTTTAAAAGTAAGGTACAACCCAATTGAAACCTGAGATACAGTGTTATAGAATATTGAGGTAGTACAGCACTGTAGAAAATGGAGGTATAGCTAAAACAACTAAGGTCCGAGGAGAAATTTGAGGTAAAACGCGAAACGAAATATTTAACGTGATTGAGATGTAAAATATAACCCAACAAACGTGACTAAAATAAACATCTAATCCAATAGATTTATGACACTTTTGTTAACTTAGTCATATTTAATTATATGTTTTGAATCATATGTTCTTCTTAAATGGTATGGAACATTGTTCAAGGGAGTGATTGCGCATTCTTAAAAGAAATAATCACAAGTTCCTCACGTAATGAATTCAAGTTTCATGGTCGCTGCCATAAGTGAGCAAATTACTCGATCTGTAAGAGCATTTGACAGGCTAACGGTGTTTGTCAAGCAGCCACGAACAATCTTGTATAATAAACGGAAATCAATTATATCGTCTGTTGATCTTTTGTATGCCTTCAGCGTATATAGTTCATCAAAAGAAAATATTGAAAGTTATGTAATGCCGTAAAAAATCTTTCCTTAGATTCTGAAAGACAACGCATTTTGGAGGGCCCTAATATCGAAAAAATATTGTTTTTAAACATCTCTGCGCAATTGTTCGTACTTTCGTCCATCTGTGCAAATCACCATCACATAACTGTTTACAGAATTTTCTCGAGGATTTATAGTACGTGACCAATATCGCCACATTCAAAACCTTACAAATTTAAAATGATACTTTACAATAAGTCCCTAGAGCATTTTTTTCAAAAACCTCTAAATTAATTCTTTAAATGTTCTCGAATAGAGCATAGCACGGTGATTAAAAATCGTTAAAATAAAACATCGGTACAAATAGCCGTCAAATATAAAGTGAGCCGACTTCGTGGTATGTTTTCCTTTCTCTGCCATCGCGTAGAATTTCACTATTGCTCTTTGACGAGGAGAAAGTTGAATTTATGTCATCAACAGAACCATTGTAATACCGACTCCAAAAAACGTTAACTCCTTGAACATCACTCTTCACTTATTTCATACGAAATAATAGCAGGAAACTTTCTACGCAATGCAAAATTCATTTCGAAAGGTAGTTCTCCCTCATAACTAAATCCTTTGTTGAAACAATGCATCGCATTTATAACTAAATGAGTATTGTTCGCGGCCAATCACTTTTGGAATCACTTTTGGATCAAATCCATTTCTAACATGGTGATTATAGGAATACAATTACGTGCTAAAGATATTGTTTTGGTTAAATCTGGCTATGATGTGTACCAATTGCTCGTAACGTTTATTTAAAAGTCATCAAATTACTAAAAAAATAAACCCATTAGAAACTTATGACTTAGAAAATCACACATCACAATCAATAAGTGAACATGTTATAAACTAGTGGTTCTAAAACAGCTCGTACTTTCTCCTCCGTAATTTTACGCAGAAGTACTCAAATTTGCGAAAAAATGTATATTACCTTATTTCAAAATCTATCTTTAAGGAACCGATTTCATTAGGGGAAAAATCTACATCTTTAATATTTAAGTTCTAGGAAGAAATCGAAAAAATTGAGCTTTTGCAATTTTTGAACGATCAGAGTTTTCAACATACCTGAGACCATTCTTTTAAAGATCCTTCACACTATTCAACAACAAAATTTAATCAACAACGATGGAATAATTTTTTTGAAAATTTGGAAAATGTCCCAGCGGCTTCATGTAAAGTACCCCCGCCCAAATAAAAAATCGGTTTCATATTCAAAGGGCTCCGACGTCAGCTAGATCGGTTTTGAGATATCAATTCTGGAGAAAATCGGCAGAACGGTTTAGCCGCAGGAGTTGTTCGCGGACGGACGGACGGACGGACGGACGGACGGACGTTTTGCCGTCATTCGATTTTTCGATACCAAGGACACACAAAACATGCAGTCTGCTTACACCACGTGATAGAGGATATTTTTTCTAAATTTAGAAACTGGATTTATCCACTTTTTCGTTACCAGGGCCCTGTAATAAGAGTTACTGCTGAAAATATGCCTCTTTTTTGCGCAGCATTACATAACTTTCTCTCTACTCCGTGGGGAAAAAGTAAAATGACCTGGTTTAATTGTCATATACATAATAAAGAGTTAGTTTAATTTTATTTCAAAAATATCATAATTGTTTGTAAATAAAATTAAACTTATTGATTTCCACTATAAGACGCTCTAAGAAGAATGACGTGTAATTTTAAACATTTACGTACCATTCGCAACCATTGTGAATATAAACATGAACATAGTCACCCACACGGACATCGATGAAGAAATACTCTGAGCAGAATGTCTTTACACAACCGAAATACAGAAAATAAAATTGACATTTACCATTAGGTCACTACCGATTCCGTAGATAGTATTAGAGCATTAATGATGATGGTTCATAAAGATGAAGAATGACAATGTATTCTTTTACAAACTTCATTAATTCCTATCGATATAAAATGCTTTAATATGGCTGTATCGCACAATGGTGTTTTGTTCTGAGATTACTTTAGGTGTACGTGATAGCTAGGGATTATCGAATTTTAAAAGGTTAATGTTCACGTTCCAATTCACTATTCTGAATGGTCCCAACGAATGGCATAGGATCAAACATTTGCTTGCCCGTTACATTACTTAATTTTCGTTGCGAATGAGCCTTTGGGCTGTAGTTTGTCAATAATAGTTCCAGGCAGAAAAATATTCGTTCGCTGTTTATAAGCTCCACGCATTTTACTAATTTGATATTGCACCACCCCATCCCCCTCTGCTTAATGCAAGTACTCTGTGTGCACAGCACGCTGCAGCGGCGTCGGCGGAGAGTGGCGAAGCCGCAGGAGCCTTCAACATGGCGATGCTGCGCACGGCCGCTATCCTGTCTCCAGAATACAAGACTCTACTGGCCAAATACTACCGCGCCAACATTACTGAAGTGCAGCAATTCGACAATTTCACTGGTATTATTTTTATATTTCAACTTGTTCTGTTCTTTCACGGAGTTCTCTGATATTGTACACGACCCGTATTGTAAAACGTATTGATATTTGAACAACTGAATTTTATTTTTCTCAGAGTTTAAAAATTTTGACCAAATACATCGTTTGAACTGTTTCTGGGAGAACAAATACCTAACGAAATATGTTGACATACTTTTAAGAACACATTGCGCATGGCAATAATTGCGGTTGAGGCCAGAATGCACAAGACTTTCAATATCTGAATAAGTTGAGATTCCTAGTAGCCCTGTATAAATATCCTTCTACATTTTTGAGCCAGTATGCGTTACACTTGGCATTCATTTCGGTATTCAAATATACAATATTGAGGATCGAGATCGTGATTCTGAGCGAATCGGAGTTTTAAAGTTATTGTAAACATTTATTGTTCGAATAAGTATAGAGACCAAATTAATGTGTTGATTATTTTTTAGATAGTGTTTAACACAGAAGTTGAAAGATTCCATTCTAGGCAAAAGAACCACACGTAACGAGATTACACAGTTTGTACGCAACGGTGCGTCTAAATACGAAAGTTTAAACAGAAATCTGGAATCTTAGCTGCCACGTAAACGTAATATGGAGGATTTTGGGTGGCAATGTATAAGCTCTCATTGCGCCTCTCTTCAGGGCTATGAACATAATGATCGCTAATGATTTCGCATTTAACCCCGAAAAAGTCGCAATACGACGATGAGTACGTTGTCAGCTATTTCTAGGAATACAATATGACAATTAAATTGCACGTAGCTTTGAAGGCCACTGTATGTAAACCATAACGTTGCTTTGCCTAGAAATACAATGATTAATGAAATGCATTTAGTCCTGAAGAAGGTCGCAGTGTGACGATTAAAATATTGCCAGCCTTGCCTAGGAATGCAATAAAATGGCTGATGAAATGGTATTTAGCCCTGAAGAAGGTCGCAATATGACAAACAAGAAGTTGCCAGCCACGCTTAGAAATACAATGAAAACAAATTAAATCGCAAGTAGCCCTGAAGAAGGTCGCAACATGACAACAAAAACGTTGCCATTTTTGACTAGGAATACAATGAACGTAAATGAAATCACATTTTAACCATGATGAAGGTCGAAGTACGACGACCAGAATGTTTCCAGTCGTGCCTGGGGATACAATGATGACAAATGAAACCACATTGAGCCCTGAAGAAGGTCGCAGTATAACGACCCGTATGTTGCACGCCATGCCTAGTTACACAAAGATGGCAAATAAAATCGAATCGATTTAACCCCGAAGAAGGTCGTAGTGTGACGACTGGAACGTTCCACGTCTCTTCCCAGCCAGCGGAGATTCCAAGCGAGCGCGTGCGCAGGGTCGCAGCCGCCGGCGCTGGCGCTGGAGCTGCGCACGGACTCGGGCGTGATGAGCCACTGGCGCGACTACCAGCGCCTGGGCGTGTTCACCTTCCTGTCGCACCGCGGCGCCGCGCCCTTCCACCGCGCGCCGGGCGACGCCGTCGCCGTGCCCATGATCCCGCAGGTGGGCGTGTTCCGCTCGGGCCGCCTCGACCACCTCGCCTGCAGCGCCGTCGAGCTGCAGCTGGAGGTCAGTCCTTTCTCCTCCACCTCTTCATTCCCACACTACTCCTCTGACTGATTACACCGGCGGGTTACAAAATGACAAAAAGGCGTCAGACCCAAAGACTTGTCACCTGTTCTCGTAGGCTTCCGCGGCCAGAGTCGTGATCTGGGTTGTTCGGGTGACGGCGCGTCTCAGGCTGAGGTGCCGACTTTTCGACCGACATATTGCGGTCTTCTCTAGGGCTTTAGTGTCAACAGTCATGACCTCAGCTCTGAAGAAGACCAAGATATGTTGGTGGTAACGTCGGCCTCTCAGCCTTCGACGTAGCCTCACCCGATCACCCCAGATTATGACTTGGCACACGTCTCGTCACATTCAGCGTGTTGACGTGCAGACTGAGAATCCGAATCCAGAATTGCGCCACAACCTTCCAGTTTTGTCAACGCGAAATAAAACTACGCGATTTTCAATTTACAATTTCATGTTTTTTTCGTGATTTAAAAAACTGGAGGATGGTGGCGCTATTGTGGCTTCAGATATGAATTCAGCGCGTCGACACGTGTGTATGTGTCATTGTGTTGTATGATAAAATTAAAGGGTTTCCTACAAGTTAACTTTTCAAGAGGCACCAAAAACTTGATTACGTAGACGAACTTTGAAATGATTTTTTTACGCGCTTTATATCTTTCAATGTGTTTGGCACTTGCCGAAAGAAAATGTCCGAAGAGATAGCGTCAGTTTTAGGGAATAATTGTGAAGTATATCAGAATATGGAATTTTGAACATGTTTGGTTCTTATAGGAAACCTCTCAATTGTGTTGTTTGGTGATATCCTGCTTTTCTTGTAATTAAGGTTTGGTTGTCTTAACTTAATTTTAGTTTGCAGAAATTTCTTTTGTTACAAAAAATGTTTCATAATACAATTTACTAGGGCATATAGATGGTGTGAAAATTATTTTACTAATAATCATGTGTTGGAACATATTATATATCTTAGTTCCACATGAAACACTTGCCCCTAATTGATAGGCAACTCATCTTGCACTAGTGTTTAGCAGGACTCGTACTGACGCTTTGACAAGTGATTTCGGATACCAACCTTAATTGAGCCATCGCAAATTGAGTTTCATACTAAACCTAAGCAAATGTCATGTATGAAACATTTATATGAAATTTCTTACCGCAATTCCGTTGGCAACAAATAATCATCTTCGACCCCCTTCCAAGCCCAATAAGTGTGTTGCATTTAATCTGAAAGACTCAGTACTCGTTTTCCAACTCACCCTGACGTGGCGCGCGCAGGTGGGCGCGGTGAACCTCCTGCTGCTGGTGCCGGACGCGGCGGACTCGATGGACGAGCTGCTGGTGAAGCTGTCGGGCGTGCAGTTCGCGCACCTGCCGGCGTGGCTGGCGTGGGGCGAGCGGGAGGTGGCGCTGCCGCAGCTGGCGGTGCTGTCGTCGGCGCTGGACCTGGCGCCGTTCCTGCGCCAGCTGGGGCTGCGCCGCGCGCTGAACGCGTCCGCCGCCGACCTGGGCCGCGCGCGCGCGCGCTCCCCGGCCGCGCCCGCCGCCGGGCCGTCGCGCCTCGTGGCCGACGCGCCGCGCCTCTACCTCAAGTCCGTCACGCAGGACGCCTACTTCTCCACCTCCTTCGTCGCCGTCAACTCGGTCGGCTCCGTGTCGGCCAACCTCAGTAAGTGCTTGGGCTCCGGGGACGGATGAGGTAGCTCGCGCCAAAATAGGTTAGCAATGCAGTGTCTAATCGGGGATCTGAGAGGGAATATTCGACACAGGCCGGTTTCAGCACTAGGTCGAATTCAGCCGCTGTGTGGAGGAAAATTCTACCGGACGACTCCTCTGATCGGAATTTTTCCGTCATTTCTCTCTCAAAACCATGACAATACCGAGGCAATATCCTTACAAACGGGACGCTGATTGTGCAATATCAAACCCTTTATTTAAAAATTCGCCATTCATTAACGTTTTTAAAACTAAACTTTTAGCTTTATGTAATTTTTTAGTTAAAGATTCAATTTAAAAAAATTGATAAAATACAGTTCTCCAAAATGTAAAATCCATTTTCTTCGATACGCATATGTAATGACCTGTTTCTAGTTTTGATGGTTAAATCATTCTTTCTTCATTTATGACCTCTCCCCTGAAACAAATTCGACGAAATTTCTTCTAAAGTTTCTGTTTACAGCAGGCATCTACGGTCGCCAGCGTTGGTGAATGTAATGCGTTACATCATAAAATTGTGGTCACGCTTTCATGAAAAGAAAAGGCCATTGTGCTTAGTGAATCACTACTTAAATTAACCAAGTGTGTACACCAAGTGTGTTCCTTTATGCTAGATTATTGCAGACTCACTCAGTTCTTTTAAAAAGTGACTAAGAATAGCGGTTTCGCTGCTCCCAGTTGCACATAGAATTTTTAAGACAACGTTAATAGCGATGTTGTTTCTTAGTCTTTACTGAGAATGTTACTGTCATAATCGTTTCCTAAGAACCAAATCCACATTGTCTCTGTTAATACTTTTCATAACTGAAATAATATTTTTTTTAATGTCTCAACAACTCTTAATCTATCACCAGGCAAATTCGAAGAGATTAATTTTTATTATATTTTTTAAAAACCCTTGAAGGTATATTAGTAAAGACAGGTTTGTCTCGCGTATAATTTTGAGCTGCAAATTAAAAACCTTTCGCTGTACTTTTAAGATAGAAGTTACAATTTAATACCTAAAAAATTGTAAAAAAGTCCTAATTGTTGTTCTCTTCAGATGAGATACATGAATCTTTATGAAAGCGCTAGCTTACTGTAGAACTTTTTAGTACACAACTGCGTACTGTATTAAAAATCGCTGTCAGCCAGCGAATATTTCTGATTGTACATGCTTTGTAATAACTTCCTTAATCAAGTGCCAAATACTCTTTGGCACAGAAGTTACTCAACAGTTTTCATACGAAATTACTTTTTAATATTGTCAAGTTATATTTTTTGCAATATATATGTGTATATGTAATATCAATTGTGTATAAAAACTTTTACTATGTAAAAATTAGATTTTGTTGGTCGTGAAAACTTGTGTTATTGGACCATTTTGTTTTCAGACATAGCCAAAGACGAGGTGTTTTATAAAACTTTTGGATATTATTTCAACCCACAGATTCAGGAATCAGATATTGAACATACGACAGTAAACAGTTATATATTACATTTGCTAAATTACGACCTATGACAGTAACCTGATGATGGTAGTTTTTTTCAAGTAATCTTCATACTTGTTCAGCTTCTTTGCGTGATGATGGGGATAAAATTGCCCTCGTAACTTTGTGATTTTGAAAATTTGATGGATTATTTTTAACTGCCATGTGTGCATTATCTGTCCTAAATGGATCGAATAAAGCCCAAATAGTTTTATGTTAATTGCGAATGAAGGACAATAGTTTACGTAGTATTTTACTTCGTAATATCTCGGCTGCCATGTGAACACTTTTAATGAACATTTTAGCAATAAAAATATATTTTGTAAACGTATTTTCTCATACTCAAAATTACAATATTGTTCATGTATCAATTTTCGTGTGTATACAACACTGCCTTGCGTAAGTTTAAGAACATTAGTTAAAACATTATTCATTCACCACGGTCTTATAGTTCTGTGAACATCACTAATATTTGATTCCGCGAAGATGAAACATTGAAGAAGATTTTAGTCAATGATACCACAGCTCTCACTAGTTTTATAACGGGTTTATTGTTAATTTTCAAGAAACGCGGAAAAGTATCGTGATAGATAATTTTATTTTTCCACCAAAGCTGAATAGAGGAGACAAAAACATAAGGGTGCACGAAGTGATATTTGTATCTGAGAGCATTTGTAGAGGGAAAGAGGAAAATGTAGAAATATCCACTGCAATTAAAATGTCAAAGGGTGGGTGGGAACAGTTTGCTGCAAGAGAATCGACATTGATGAAGTCAATTTTTATATTTTGTAAAATTAATATTTTTATAATTTAATTATATTACATTTTAACGATTTAATAAAGCCGTTATGCCACTTACAGTGATATTATTTGAAATTTTTCCTCTTATACTCTCAGAATGCCCCTCGTACGCCATTACGTTTTGGTCCCCTCAATTTAATTTTGGAGAAAAATTAAAATTATCTCTCACAATAAGACTACTTCTTAACGTTTCTCGCAAATTGAGCTTTATTAGAGCTCTATCATCACGGTGTTATGTATTGGACGTATTCATAGAATTATATGACCGTAATATGTACACATGATTTTTACTAATGTCCTTAAACATACACAAAGCGCTGTATACGATATAGAAATTATGGATCCTGTCGCCGGAAGAGTGATATGCGGTAGTGATGCGACATGGGCCACAAAACACTGATGTTGAGTAAAACATTGTCCCATAATCATCCATGATATTAAATATCTCTTTTTAAAACTGGATTAGCAACCATTGAAATTCACTCGGGGGAAATTTAGTTTGAAAGTGCCTTTTTTATTAATTTTTAATTGAGATTTAACTGGCAAAAGGAGGTCAAAAATCATCACGACAATTAAGATTACTTGGGTTTTCTGATTTGACAATTCAGAAATAATGTAGGCTTCTGTGTTAATGAACTCTATATTTTATTTATTTTCATCCTTAGTTGCTTTGACCAGAAGAATATTTAATTTGAGGATATCTGAAAATTATTACAGAATTTTATTACGATGGATTTTTTCATTTTAAAAATATCGATCACGTAAAAACATTGAACATAACATATCGACGTTAAAAAATGGCCTAAAAATGTATGTTAAATACATTCATGATTTTACGAAAACATCGATGTTTTGAAAACAGACATCGATATCGTTTTCCTAATGTGTACTTTGTGCGTTGCAGTCCCCAAGCGTCAGCGGCGCGAGGCCAGCGCGCTGGTGATCGACCGGCCCTTCCTTTTCCTGCTGATGCACCGCGACACGCAGTTGGTGTTGCTGGCCGGCAAGGTGGCCAATCCCACGCAGGTGCCCTGACTCCCAGGGGGCAGTGCAAATCCAAATCCACCCAACATCACAACTGACCAAATTGAACTCGATTTTGTAAGAGAAATCTTGGATTCTTTAGAAGTATTGTTTCATGGTTGGAATCGAAATAATGTGCAACTGGCTATTATTTAATTTAAGATTAAATTAATATTCAATTGATTCTATCTTACAAAAAATATTAGCAAATAAAGGAAATGTCCACTCTTTTGTCAATAAGTGTATTATTCAAGCTTCAATTGTTTGTTCAATGATTTATCTGTGAATCTTCCAACCGTCCTGACAAGAAGTAAGCGTGTAGTGGCTCTTAAAATCATACTTGTATTTTTTGCTGTATGTTTGTGCAGTTCTCATATTATGTAAAAGCCAGACACATAAAAGTATATTTACTTTACTCTTTTTCGCCTTATTTAATTTAATTGCATTAATTTGAATATGAAAATGAGAATATTACCATGTTTCATCATAATTTATTTTTTAGCGTTATGAAATTAAATTTCAAAAAGTTTTTCAAATGTTTTTACCCTTTTCTGAACCAAAGAATTGTGACAGAGTATTAAAATATTGAATAAGATTCTGATCTTACAGCGTTCACCCTGGTGTTTCCATAAATCCATTCAATAGCGAACTTTCATATTTGTAGCTTTATATTCATATTCATTATTTATATGTTAAGTAAAAGTAGTGATGAGATTGTTTAATTTTCCATAAGAGTTGATGGTGCGGATGTGAGATAATGTAATGAACTTGTAATAAAGAAATGTGTAAAGTTGTATTATTAAAAATTTATAATTTAATAACATTTCATTGTTTTAAATATTTAATAAACAATACAATTTAGCACATATACCTCAAACAGTTCCATCTTCACAATAAAAGAAAAAGATATACCTAATCTTTAAATGTGTAAAAAAAATTTCAATGGTTTGAAGACGGGATATTGCTTTTAAAAAATTTTAAAATGAAGTCTGTAAATAATTTCAGCAGAGTATTGCTGGCATGAATCGTTAAAACAATGTTTTAAAAAAATATAAATTTTTTTTCTAGTTGGCATAAAAATAACTTAGATAATAACAAATCTCATGTGAGAAATATCATAAATATGAGAAATGATAATTGGAACGAAATACATTACACAATATTTTCATGCTGTATTCACGTGTTTGTAAGTGATTATCACAGTGCTCACAATATGAAACATCTGTCTTCACAACTTTTCTTCAAGGCTAATCACTGGGAATAAGAGGATAAAGGCATTGGCCGTGCTGTTGGAACCGCCCAAAGTGCACACACTGAGCGGGCAGCGTTCAGGGGACCGGCTGAATCGCGAAGTTCGCGTCACAGTAGACAGCCGAGCAGCGCCACCGCGCTGCACCCAACGCCCTTCGTTACGCCAGTGGGTTGGACACCCGCCCCGCGAACAGCGGGAGGGAGTTTACCCTGTCCAAAATAATGGCGAGGAACGGATGGTCCGCCATGAAGGGTAAGTCGTCCATAAACGAGTTGAGGCTGAGCGTGTTCACCAGCACAGCTGAAAAATGAAAGAAAGATATTAGTCTTGGTCGTTAAATGATAAGAAATTACGTTAATTTTACTTTTTGTTTGCGCGTCATTTACTGCATCGAAAGTCGCAAATCTCGAATTATGAGATATGATTTAACAAAGAAATTGATTAAATTCCTAGAGAAGTAAGAACTCGTTCACAAAAAAGCCTACAGAATTCTGAAAAATAATATAAGACTGCGAATGAAGAACGGGACAAGAACATGCTTTAGTAAAGAGGATATTTTCAGTTGAAATAAAAGATTTAGGGTTCTTCTATCGCATTTCAGTAAATAAAAATGAAAGGTTTGTTTCACCAACTGGCAGGATAGCACGAGATCAACAAACCGTTTGTTTCCAATCCTGCTTTTGTTTCCAGTCCAACAACAGGGCATGTGTGAGAACAGCCTATTGACCTCTTATTGTCCCACTTCAGACACGCTTGTCCCTGTTTATAAGATTAAGGTTTCTATGAAAATGACTTTTTTACAATACAATATTTAGTATAAAGGCACTAGTTGTTGACAATGCCTTAGTGGTGGTCACTTCCAGAACAAAAAATGAAAAAGAAAGTTTGGAGGATTCCCACTTGCTTCAAACGTACAGCTTTTGCTTTGACTGTGGGGGATGACTACAAAGAGGATAATTTATTTATATTCCCTTCCTTTATATTTAAAGAATAATTTGCAAACAATGCATTAAAATAGGTAGTGCAATAATGTAACTTTAACTAGTACTTTTGTGGACTTTTGTGTCTCAAAAATGTTCAGGGACGTTCGATATTGAGTGGTCATTACTGAACCGGGTATCTGAATATTATCAAATGGTTGTAATCTTCATGTGACCACTTCTGAATCCAAGTCGAGATTTGGAAACAAATTAATAAAAAATACAAACAACAAATTTATAATTGAGTATATATTTAAGGTTAATAAATAATTAAGTATAATTTAATTCAGAAAGGATCTATTTAAAAAAAGAGAAGCTAATCACTCATTGATTTTCAGATAAAAAAATTGTAGCACAAGAATTTTAAGAAAACGATTAAGATTTTCTTAACTGTCGCCACTACTGGTACGCTTTCTAGTGGAAAATTTCCTTTTGTGGAAAGTTGAGAGGAATAATCGTACACGTGCACAGTCCGTCAGAGGTGATTAAGTGGATGCAGATTTATCGAAATATTTTTTTTGTCTCTGCCCAATTTACTCAATAGTAGTGGTCTCGTTTTCGGCCACACGCTTCCATTTTTCTCGATCTTTCTCCTTTCTCTTTTTTCTTTGAAAATGTTAAAACTATTGATTCATGAAAATCTTATACTGCAAATATTAACACACACTAAAGTACTCATGTGGGTGAATTTGTGAACAATTACATATTACACACGTTACCGAGACATGATCTATAGATACATTGATGGTTGTTTTTATACATTTATAATATTTTTTTTCAACGAGAAAGTAGATATTGAAGTAAACGTTTCCAGCTCACACAACACCTCAATACTCTAAACATTATAAAATGTATGATAAATATCACTGTAATAAAAATGTGCCTGTAGTTTTTGTACATGTAAAATCATAATAGTTTGGTGTAGCGTAAATAAAATCGTGTGAGTGCTCTTCACTAGAGGCTCTGACGTCAGCGCCACTCACCCGAAGCTGCCGATGCGGAGCTGCCTTCTTCGTTCACTTCAATTTGCGCCTTGTGGATGATGTCCGACACGAGGAGAGCCTGACTGTTGGTTGTGATGCCCGATAAATCGGACTTCGCGTTGAAGATGTCCGTGATTCCCATCTGGAAAGAAGAACAGCAATAGAATCAAATACTAATAATTGAGTACGTTTGTACATAAGTACATACACATTAAGTTTATAATTTCTGGCATTGCTTACCAGGCTAATAGGACCGGTTCAGTCAAATTACTCTAAACCTTATAAACGTGTGGAAGTAGTACGAGTAATTCGCCTCGATTTGGCAGGCCATCAATCTTTCAACTTGGTAAGCTCTATCAATACTGACGTCGGCCGCAAAGATTACTTTGTTTTATGTATTAACCTTGGTTCATGTCATGTTGTTAAAATTTAAAACAATCATATTCAGATCAGGTAGCAGGTGACAAGTTTGTTTTCATCAGGTCCGATTATGAAGTAGATTACAAAACTCGAACTTTTTAGTCAAAGAAATGATTTAATCGCGCCTTTCTCATTCAAATTGGTAAGTTATTTCTGTTAGAAAAAATTTTGTCATTTGATGTGCGTACGTGGATAGTTGAGAGCATGATCAAAACAACTGTGAATGATAAAAACTTAATTAAATAAAGTAGCTGTTGTATTTTCGAAATAAAATTATTAAAGTACAAACATTTTATGTAATGATATTACAATAAGTAACTATAATTTGCTAATTATTTAAAACAATGAAAGAGATATCCAAATAGAGCTTTACTACAGTAAGTACTGATCAGATCTGTTCAATTAAACAATTGTTTCAGAAGAAATCAATTTGACTGATTACTTATAAAAGGCTTTTTAGTGAAGAAAATCGTCATTGGTTTAATGGAAGATAACGTGCCAAAGATTGCTTCAGATTTGGCTCTAAATGACGGTGAAAGCACGTGTCACTCATTCATAAAATGACGCAACAATTTGAAATAATATATTATTCTTATTTCTGTGTCTCATCGATGTTTCCGTAAACAAACAGACAACTTTCACTCTTGACTCCGAGAATACCATTAAGTAAACACCACCTAGGAATTTGTTACCAAATAGAAGTTGCATAACAGCAAATTAAGATTATTTTTAAAACGGCTTTATTCGTTGAAATGTTATAGTTAGAAAATTCTAATTAATTCTCAAACAGTGATTTACAGCTTTTTATCACTTCGGTTAGACCGGTTTCGTGATGATGGTGATGAAATTACAGTGAGCCAGTGAATAAGTGTAGTTTTTGAAGCAATTTGACGTCCTGATTAAAGGAGCTGTGAAGTTTGGGTATCAGAATTTATTTGTTGCTGGTAAACTTTTAAAAATAATGATTTAAAAATAATTAAAATTTTCCCATAAAATTCAACAATATTGAAATTATTTAAATTTATTTTCAATTGAACATCATTGGCAATTTCAGTTATACGAGTCGCTGTATGTTAATCATATGTTGTGTTGCTTTTCCGTACAATTTTCATATATTATAGATATCATTATAAAGCAAAATATATTCTTGTGTTTATGTATATTTATATCCTTTTCTAAATTGAAAAAAATAACAATAATATATTCAGATGAATAGTTGCCAGATAATTCATTTCGGTTTCGAAGGTTGCATTTGCTTTAATTTTAGTCACTGTCTGTCTCTGCTTAGCGCGACTGCCCGCGAACGGGCCGGGGCCTGCTATCAGCGTCCCGGCCTCGCGGCTATGGGTTACGTGAGGTTAGCACTTCCCCTCGCCGGGTCTTCGCAACCCGAGAAGTGAGTTTTCATAACGTCACACAGCAACATATACTGGGACATTGCAAGGAAAACGCACACTATAATCGTGCCCCATCGGGAATCAAACCCTGGCGGGGTCGCGACATGGAAAGTGCGCACGCTGACCTATGAACTCAACCGCGGGGTCTTATTTTAGTCTCAGGATAAAATAAATATCTGTAATCATGTAAAATTAAAATCCAATTTATTATTTTAATTATTGTTTCGTTTTCAAAGTTACAATATATTATTTGTGTGCTAAATGCTTTCGGTGCTTCTTTTTGTGGTATTCAATTCTGAAAATCGTTACAAGCTTTACGTCAGTCACTACAGAAACGCCCTCTTATTAGATAGCTGTGGCTCGTTTTATATTTTGTTATTGATGACCCAGCTTCATTGTGGGTCTAGCACAAGCTTCTGCGCCCAATATCAGTAAAGTTTGCAATGCAAATATTTCCTAGACGTAAATAATGATTATTTGCCGTTCTGATAAATGTTTCGATCGTTTGTGTGCATAAGAAATGCAGCGCAACGAAGGGACGGTAAACCATATAGAAAACAATAAAATGTTAAAGGGAAGTAAATACAACATGGAATGAACGTCGCCACAAATACAATAAAAGGCAAGAATAATAACGAAGTTCATATTTTATTATCTTTCATGAATAGTATAAACTAAACGCACTGGATCATTCCTCGCTCGTTACATAATGTACTTTTTCCAATGTGTCTACAAGAATACTTTAGTAAAAGAAATAGTAAGAGTTATTAGAACGCATGATTTATAACAATTATTAGAACTAAATATTATTATAATCCATGGCCCACTACAATCAACGATGCTCAATTTCGTAAAGTAATATTGTAACTAATGCCTGGCTTTCTATTAATTATTATCAACATCAGCATGTCATCTTACGTAGTAGACTAAATAGCCATAATCGATAATTATAGTAAATTGTAACTTTAGAATGTGGATAAAATAATGTGGATATTCATATCATAGTGGATATTCGTATCGTAAATGTTTACTACACTGCTCGAATGCTTATCGAGCTGGGTCTAACGCCGTTTCCTCTGATCGATAGTTTTCCGTGGTTTCTCCAATCAATATCAGATAAAAACGAGTACCTTCGATACCTTCGATACGATACCTTCGATAAAGAAGAGTACCTTCGCAAACGGGCCACGGACCTCGCGTAATATTTTCCTTCGTCTTCCTTGTCCCCTCCTCTAGCATCACATACTCACCTTACACGTGCACGCAACACACCGTCACAGATGCGACATTTGATACGTGAGGTGCATTTCGATATATTTAATTCTTCTTGTTCTCTGTCGAAGTATTGTGATGCAAAGGGACTCACCGCCTGCAGCGCGGACACCAGCGAGATGGCGGAGACGAGGCGGAAGCGCGGCAGGTTGAGGATGACCTGCTTGGAGGTGCGCGTGTTGAGCATGTTGGTGAGGTGCTGCGACGTCATCCGCGTCAGCAGCGCGTCCAGCCCGTGCCGCTCGCTTGGCAGCACCAGCACCATCGAGAACTCCTCGCCCTGCGCACCACGCCAACCGTTTAGAAGGCATCAATATATAGGCTTTCGTGGACGGAGTCAATAGATTCATGGCTGCGTGGGAGACGCCTCGTCCTAGGCACAGTTACGAACGTTTCGATCGCCTGAAACCGCACTTAGAGCATGCATCTAATTAAAAAAATCATCCTGAGAAAGGACGATCGAAACGTTGGCAACTGAACCTAGGACGCTGCGACTCTCGTGCACGCAAGAATATCTCAGAGTAGAACGGTAGAACCTGCAGAACTCATACAATGCGTCGTTTTCAACTAGTATTTGTTCCCAATTATTCAAGGGGTGGTAACAAACATCCATATGAATTCCAAAGACCTTTAGGAGACTATGCTTTAGTTGGGCATTGTCCGATATTGTGAAAAAAATGTGGGTGATATCAAGCGTAAACTGTAGAACACCATAAGCTGTGCGCGATTTCCCCTCTCTCATCATTGTCCCCTCACTTCCCCTTACACATGTACATGAAATACTCTACCATACGTGTTGGAAGACCAAAAGGCAGCTTAAAGCTTGTCCTGGCTGGGGCGATGCCCCGTTGGGGAAGAAAGAGGTTGGGGGAAAGCCAGTAAGCCGACGTGTACGCATCTCACGTATAGAGAGAGGTACACAGTCACACCTCGGGATATAACATGCACTATACTTACTGGACTAAAGACCTAAATACTTAACGTGTCCATAATCACTCACTCACTCTCCCGTCCAGTTCGTTTTTCACTTCCCCTTTCGTTTTTTCGACTTAATTATGGGAATCTCATTCCCCTAAAGGGAACACTTTTTGATAGATCCCTAAGAGAAGAATGAGTAGATGGTACGTACGTCGAAGGGCAGCTCCACCCACTTGGCGCCCAACGTGGGGTCCTCGCCGCCGCGGAAGCGCCCGATCTGGTGCATGAAGGGCGCCTTCACTCGCGTGCTGGGCGTGGGGCTGAAGGGCGCGCTGTACGTCTTGTTCACGTTGAAGGTGCGCAGCCACACGCCGCGGAAGAAAATGGCGTTCGCCAACACCATCTCCGTGCGCGGCCGGATGGCAGCTGTAAGCGAGCACGCACTTTATGAGAATTAAATTTGCATTCAGAGGTCTTGCATAAGTGTTGTAAGAAAACATATACAAGTAAATGGGAATGGAGTTGTTTTGCCCGTTTCTATCATCATTATCAATAGTTTTTGAACAAAGTTCTCGATACTTCTATGAAGAGCAATGAAATTTCACTGTGTTCAATGACCCACGTTAGCGTAAAATAGGCAATAGGTTGATGTGAAAAAAACCTAGTATTTATTTCAAATCTGAACTAAATTGTAAAAGAATTTACTTAATTTGGCGTGCACAACTTTATACTTTTACTAGAAAGTAAATGTTGTGAACAAGTTGAATCTTGCAAGTTTGAAGTCCGGAAAGGAAACTGCATAATCAGGTTCAGTTTTACACAATTCCGCTTGTATTAAGCAACGCGGACTGAGCAGTTTCTTTCCTGAGCTTTTATACTGGAAAGCTGCGTCTTGTTTAATACAAAATTGTAATGTTGAACGTTTTTTGCAATTCCCGTATGTAATAATAATAAATAAATTATAAAATGTTATTAAAATGTATTTGTTTTCTTTATTCTCTCCAGTGCCCCGTATTTTTTTGATTACCACTTCCCGTCCTTCCGAAAAAAAAACATTCAGCTAACCCGATTCACGTGTCATAATGCGAGTGCAATAGTTATTTGGTACTCGTAAATACAAGAATATAGTCGCAATTATTATTATAAAACGATTATTATATTCTTACGCGCCCATTCAATCAGAAATATGCAATTTCTGTCGTCCCGATTGTAACCACACTCGTTGATCTTGACAATAAAAACTCATGCATGTGCGGTCACCACCATGCTCAAAAGATTTACTTATGAAATAAAGTACAAGCTCTGTTTTATGCACATTAGTTTAAGTAAATGCAGGAAAAATAAGTTCTTACAATTAAAGTATTTATTACAAATTATTCACTAAAAGTAAAAGCTAGTACTTAAGTTTAATTCACAAAAACATAAGGATTTACTTCAAAAGCTTCTATGTGAAAATACTTTTATTTACATGACTCAAAATAGTCTATTCTCCAAGAACCCGCATATGGTTGAGTTAATATACTTGTGTGAGAGAAAGAGGCGAAGAGCGTAAGAAAAAGTGAGAAGAGACGAATAGCGGAAAAGAGGAAGCAACAATTTTAGAGGAAACAATCTCTTACAAATAATTTCTAGAACGTAAGTATGATAATATTCTTTCTTCTGGTAGAATGGGTACTCTCGATGGAGCTTCAACATAAGAATAAAAGTGTATCTCAGATACTCTTAATTTTTATGAAATCGAACGTAAAATTGCGAAGAAAACGAATAATTTTAAGTTTAATTCTATGAGTACACTCAACAAGTTGAGTGATGATTGGTATCACAATTCTACTGCGTCAAGTATTGCTAAAAATGTTATTAAAACTTATAGCACTACACATTAGTACTTTAACAAAACTCATTTTTATTATATTATCAGTATTACTGGAAATCTGTTGTAAATGAACAGGCGTGAGATTGTATGCAGTCATTTGCAAAAGGTCAACGCTGTAACATTCATCAATAAATAAATATAATAATTTTAATTAAATATTTTTAAATAAGTTTATTCAATAAGTTAGTTAGAGAAGTTGAAGTTATTCAAAAGTTTAAAAAATTATTGACAATGTTCTAAATGGACATTAGCTTATAAATGTCTTAAAGAGTGAAATCTTCTAATATATGTGAAGTTTATAATTGCAATATTAATTGTAATAATGATTATCGCGAAATGTAATAAATGTTTCGTTGGTGAATAGTGTAAATCTATTGTTTTCATTAAAATAAAGAGTTCAGAAGCATGAGCCTCGGAAATGATGCTCTGAATGTTCAGTACATTTAATTTTCCCTCATCGGTGAGTTTAACGTTCTCAAAAGAACGAATCCCCAAAAGAACGAATCTGAATGGGCAAGCCTGAACGTAAAATTGGAACAGTTGGAGCAGAGACATGGAAGATGATGGTCAACGACTATGGGGTACTGTCAGTGCTGCTCCGGGAGAGGAAAGAGCTTCGCCAAATGGACGGAAGGTGTGGGAATTGAAAATAAAGGTAAGAGTTAAAAAATATTTACTTAGAATGTGATTCAAATCATTGTGTGTTGAAATATTTTGACATATTTGACATTGTTTGACATATATATGTTGACATGTTGCTGTGTATTTGAAGGCTTTAGGGAGATTTTTGATAATTATTAATTAATAGTACTCTGCATTCCAACTTTATTACGCCAAACATATCACTTTTTAGTAGTTTAATAGTTATTAGTTGAATTCCATCAACGAAAAGTGATGGATGATTTGAAAGAAATGTAATAGGTAGCGTTCCTGCAAATGTTTTATAAAATGTGCACAATGCCACAAATGGCTTAAAAAATACTTTTGTGTATAAGCACGTATTTTTAATATGTAGTTTAGTTCAGAAGTTAAACATTCAATGAAATGTTGCAAGTAGAATAGTTATTAGAATTACGGGAAAATTAAATATTCGATGAGGAATTTGTTTAATGTGGAACAATAGATCAAAAATATTATCATCCCAATTCTTTTGGATTTAATTTTAGGAGAATTTGAAATCTAATTTAATTATTCCGATCGTACACCAAACTTATTTCAAATCTACGAATATTTAGATAATTTAAATGTCGGAGAAACGATTTATCATTTTCCGTAATGAAATTTATACTAAGACTTCACCATTTCAAACGGTACTTTTTTATTTTAATTTTGGAGATAAAACATTTTGGTGTGTGGCTATTCAAATACGAATGTTTTCAAAAAATAATATTTGTTTGACCTTTACTTTTTTGTTAAATAATTTGTGTGCCTCTATAGCCATTAATTTCACACGCGCACGAACGTGGTCTCTACTTAATAAGGAAAAAAGAGTCCACTCGAAGGTTGTATACATTCGTTTTACCAAAACCTTTAATCATGGAAATGCGTACGTAACCTTGATGTTATCATTAACTCTAGCCTGTAATACTTCTTGTACTGAATACAAAGTTTTTCAGAGAAACAAAATTTACTACATGAATAGGCGAAATAAGATTTGTTACAAATCTAAAATGAACTACTCTATAATCTGCTCTTCATCTTCTACGAAATATGTGAACAAATCCTTGAACAATCAGTTGCAACGTCCAAACATGCATTGTTTGCAGATGTTTAAATGACACGTAATTAATATATTAACAGAAATACTTAGTTATTTTAAGAAGAAATATCTACATACTCCTAAATACACCGATTTGCAGTGGTTTTCGAAAATATTTTGCCCAATACGTATGTTTTAAAAATATATTTAATAGCAGCATCGGGTGTAATAAATGTACTGAATAACATAATAAATATTTTTTAGAAATTAAATTTTCTTGATGAAATGTAAAAGTAACAGCTCTGTGAACAGCACACTACATACCGAGGGCCTGCTCTTCAACGAAGGTTTTGAAGGTTCAAACAAATCCAAGATTACTTTGGCCGTGACTGCCTAGCAACTAAACTTACTGACAGCCTGACTGAAAAGTCTCGAAACGTATTCAAAAAACAAAAATCAGATACGTGGTTTTTAAGGTCAAGTAAAGTTCATGCGAAATTGAAAGAAAATCGAAAAAGCAGTTAGCCATGATCACATTATAAATATAGAGACAGAAAAATGCCCAACGGATGTGTTGGAACAGTTGAGGACATCACTTCTCTCATCGAACTTGTTTATAAATTTATTTTATACAACTGGAAAACTAAATACTATGACGAATTCAGCCGCTGTCTGAAGGAGCATTTTAGCTTCCGATTCTTAGTATGGGTGGTGTCCCCTGAGTTCTCTCAATACCAGGTTTATATCAATACGAAGCGAATGCCGGAGCAGTACAACTCGAATCCTAAGACCTCCGGTCTCGATAGCCGAGGTCGCTAAAGCTGAAGGACCGTAGCTGTAGGACCGAAGGGTCGCGGGTTCGAATTCCAACTCGTACCTGGATGCTTGTGTGTGTTCGTGTTGTCCTTACGTTTTTCCTACAGTTAAAGTAATCACAGTTGTCCCTACACGACCAAGTTGTTAAATAGCGATCTTAAAAAATAAAAATAAAATTTAAAAAAATAAACAATTCTATGATGCCCCCCCCCCCGGTCAGTCACATCAATTGATGCCCTGAGCCACCTCCACCGGTACGGGACGAACGAGCAAAGCCGTCGATGTGTCTCACCGGGGTGGATGAGGTCGGGGATGCGGTCGCGCGTGGCCTGCGCCACCCAGCGGTTGATGCGCCGCGCCGCCTGCTCCGGCGCCTTGAAGTTGGTTGGCTCGATGCTCGCCAGGAAGCTCTTGTACAGCTCCTCCTTGAACTTCGGCATCACCTGCAGCTCGTTGCTCACGAACACGGAGTTGCCGAACTCCAGCGCGGATTTCGTCTTGCGGTTCTGAGCACAGCCACAAAATGATCGCTTTAAGTACATACACAACCGAGTGAAATACGAAGTTGATAGCATTTACTTACTATGATCAACTCGGTGGTAAGACTTGAATGCATTTAATGATTTGCATCCGTCAGAGTTTTAAATGAATATTTAAAAATTGCTTAAACCTAGAGAGAATTTAACATTTTTTTAAATATGAAATTGTAGTGATATATTTTGAAATAATACATGTTGTATTGAAGTTAAATTAGAAACATATATGTTAAATATTTTTACGTTGACATTAATGCTTACATCGTCAGTGTACAAGAAAACCAGTCATTTTTGAGTTCACTGATGAAATACATTTATAAAATAGCCTAATTTTGTGAGTAAAAATATCCCAAAGAAAGTTTGCACGACCTTCTATATCGTTGTTTATAGAGTAAAAGTCAGGATCTTTAGTCCATAATTAATCAACTTTTCTCAGATAAAATGATTCTCTTGCAAACGACATTTGTAAGATGTCACTTTTCTTATGAAATGACGATATATGAATAAGACACTTCATAGTTCATGAGTCGAACTATTCTTATCGTATAAATTCAGATTCTAAGAATTCACTGCAAATGCTTTAACACCAAGTCTTTCTAGACTTTTATTGCATTAAATTTGAAATTAAGAAATATTTGACGAGTTAGAAGTGATGAACAGACGAAGAAGGAGCGTTTCAGATGTCACCTGCAATCGTTAGAGGGAGTGTATGTTAAACGAGGCAGAATGTCGTCAGTGTGTCAGCAATCACGACGCAGAACACACGTGTGTGGCGCAGCAAAACAAATTAGTCAACAAACTTAATGAAGTCTGAGTCTTAATCGATTCTGTTTGTGAGTAAACGTTTAATTTTAAGCTTTGAAAGCTATACAGGAAATATTGTTTAAGTGTGGCATCATTTATAAGGCATGCAAAAATATTAATTTAATGGTAAACAATCGGCGTTGATAGTTGTGAACGTGATAATGTGTGAAATTATCTACTCTCTAACGGACAGGGTATTTAAAATGAAAAATATATTTACGCACTATGTTTTAGAATATTTTCATTAAAACGGACAGTGTACATTCTTGAAAACTGGACTTCTACCATTTTACATAAAGCATGACAAATGAATTGCAACAGCCGGAATACCTACATTACACCTAACAGGATTTATACAAATCACCGGATGTTTATGTTACTTCAACACAAACCTGTAGAGAAAATGGACCGGTTTCATTACAGCCGAGTAAAGCTGAGAGTAGTTATCCGAGAGTAAGCATTTACTCTAAGATAGTAACTCTCGAGTAGAATATAAGCATTTCACCATGCTTCTACAGGTTTATCTTACTCTAGAGTATATACTTTCCGATTTACTCCGCGAATCAGCTGAACGCGCAATATTTCAGAGGCTGCGAGCGAGAGAGACGCTGGGAACCACTGCGGACGAACGCGAACCTTTGATTAATTGCTTATATTCTATCATTCATTTCAGTTTCGGAGTTCTTGGCATTATCATCTTCTGCGGTGTTATCGTGATTTGAGTTACCATAGTTTATTTCTTACTAAATATTCATTCTTCTTGTCTAGAGATGAGTTACTATTTTGTTAGCAATGCAGAAAAATCAAATTTGCAGTTCGTTTACCGATGGCGGTGCAAATAAATTTTCTATAACTCTGGAACGAAAATGTTTAGTTTTCAAATGTTGATCTCCCTTTCTAATTTTCATTATTATTATTATTATTATTATTATTATTATTAGTTTCATTTTTGAAATTTGTATTCACCTTTCAACTATTTATAGTTAAAATGTTGGAAAGAGATTCTGGAACTCAAGAAAGCGTGCAAATGATCTTCCCCATACGTCAAATACAGTTTTTACTAATAAATATTTCTTAGTACTTGTAATTCCTATAGTTATTATTTTTCCTTTTGTTATCGTATAAGGTTCGTACTACCTTTATTTTGTATCCACATGGTCAAAAAATTAATTTACAAGTTCTCTACAGTTTACAATGTATCTGATGAAGTTAACAGCTGATTTGGTCAAACATAACCTCGTGTCAAAATCTCGATCGTCATAATTAAAACCAATTCACTCTCTCTCGCACCCATTGTCTTGCGGTCTTAGTGGATAATATTCCGAATCAATGCTGAAATCGTCTTCAAATACTATCATTCGTAATCATCGAGCCATAACACCACTTTGGAGGTACATGCATGTTGAAAACTGAGCTTACTCCGTACTTTACCCCGCGGATTTTTGCATTGTAGATTTACTCTCGAATTTACTCTTGATTTACACTCGAGTAAAGTGTTGTTGAAACGCTCCAGGAGTTACTCTCGAGTAAACATGATTTACTCCAGGGTAAACTCTTACTCATTTTTTAGTGAGACCGGCCCTCAGAACTAGAAGTACATATTCGAAAGACATTTTACAGATGTTTGTAATCCTCAAAAAACGTTGTTTCATCTCAATCTCGAGAGAGGAGGAGAGAGAGGAGAGAAGGAAGGAGAAAGAACGAAAGAAAGAGAGAGAGAGTGTCTGAAACAAGGACGAGGCGAGAGGTCGGGGCGGAGGGGTCCTCACCTTGAGGCTGTGCACGATGACGTTGTAGCCGTCGCGCAGCTCCTGGGCCGAGGCGCGCAGGGCGTGCTCCAGCTGCGCGCTCGAGTTGCCGCCGGCGCCCTGCGCCACCATGGCCAGCATGGCCGACACGCTCAGCGGCGACACCACCGTGTTGCCCCCGGACTGCCCCAGCACCGTCTGCAACGCAACGCACGGTTAGGCGCCTCCTCTACAGTGGCGGCGATGGGTGGGCGCATGTTGCGAGCGCAAGAATGTGTGAAGTTGTCTACTCTCTGACCGACAGGATATTTTAAAGCAAAAAGCTATTTAACACTATATATTTCAGGATGTTTTCTTTAAAACTGATAGATTACATTCTACCCCCTTTACATAATATATGATAGATACATTGCAATAGCCAGGATACCTATACTACACCTGACAGAATTTTACCAATAACGGATTTTTATACTACTAGAACATTTGTACCTGAAGAGAAAATGGTTATATGTAAATTTACCAAGGGTTTTTACAGTTGTCATTTGCAATCCTTAGAAAATGTTTCATCTAAATGAATCAGAGAAAACAAAATTGTTCGATGTCCAGAAGCCTTAATTTTTGAATAACAAGAAAAAAAGTTTTAAGTTCCGGACGTCAATCATTTTTTCTTGATATTAATAGTTGAGACACTCTACAGACGCCACGAAGTTCACGAAAAACGAATTTTTATACATAGCAAGTTTAATTTATAGTTTAAGAACATTCCCCTCCGTTAACTCAAAACCGACAAAATGTGACATGGAATCTTTGTGTTTGCTCAGATTCAAATCCTACACCCTACAGTCCACACATCTTAAATTGCCTTTGGGAAGACATTCGAAAAAAATGTAGTTTGGGATAATCGTGTTTGAAGTGATTTCACTGCCATTGAAAATATAAATAGTAAATGTTTAATTATGAAATAAAGAGTAAACATTCTAAAGGTTTCATAAGATTTCTATAAAATATAAAATAGTCGTAACTGATTCTTATTATTAGAGTTGTACCAGTGCTGAAGGCCATGGACGATATATCACAGCATAACACATACGGTTGTGATTTGCTAGGAAAAGAAAATAATATTGTTTGGAAAGCCTGCAAATCGGACATCAGATAAAACAGAAAGAATAAAAAAAATCAATGTAATATTGTATTGCTTGTGTTTTCATGGCATGAAATCATAAACGAAATATTAAAGTAGAAATTGAATTAATAATTAAAAAGTTTTAAAACGCGAAGTCTTCATCATAATTAAATGCTTATTGAAAACATATTACGATATTTGTACAAAATGCTTGTGAAAATTCAATTCTTAGGCAATATATCTCTTAATTATTTAAAGACTGAAGGGGTTGTTTGATAGAAACCAAATAAGTTTCCTATTTCCTAATGAGTGAAGAACCTACTAGACATCTAGATATCAAAACAAAATTTTAAAGAGTTAAAAATTCTGCGATTTTGAGGCAATGATTCGTAGCTACGAATCTGAAAACTAAATTATAGTAATAACTTTTGCATTAGTGTGTGTTGTTTCACGTTTCAAAAACGAACAAAGACAATGCAAAAACGTCACCAAAAATAAAATAATAATGAAAAATCATAGTATAGGAATAATAAATTCAATCCGAGCGTAAGAGATTAATGACGATATTTTCATAGCTTGGATTTTGAGCTGAAAAAACACTTGAGAGATGAATAAAATAAGTCATTGGAATACTATATTAATTTTCATTGTGATGCGAATGCAGATTTCAATGTTGCTTAAATTACAGAGTAAAATTAATATTTGCAGCCTATCAACGTGTTGAAGTTCTTGTAGATATATCTTTAATAACTGTTGTTCTCATATTTGTCTCCAGTAATACCTTGTAGCATTCACTGCAATGCATTAAAAACGGTCGAGGACGATGTGTTAGGCACTCACATGGAGGAATTGAATTTCGAAGGACTAGAATATGCCCATAATTGAAAAGGCTTCCTTCAGAGATGTGGATTTGTGGGAGATGTCTATCTTTGAGAGTAATGCTGAAATTATGCTAATAGATTCACATACAAACTATCTATTCTTCGTACAAATAAGACAGGATATTCGATAAAGTTTCAAATATTTTTTTAAATTGTTATAGTAGAACAAAGACAGTGTTACATTGTGGCATTGAAAGACGGTGAGATGTAACGTATTCCTATTCCTTCTCAGTATTTTCTCTCACGTGAGATCTGGTATATTTGTTGAACCCAAAATAACCCTCTCTTAGTAGAAAAATCGTGTACTCCCGTCGCGTTACGTGACTCTTGTTGTGGCTGACAAGACCACCTTTCCTCCTGGTAGCAGGTCGACAACGGACCTTCGCCCAAAACGTGCGTCAAGCTGAAGGAGTGAACAGTTTACACGTCGCTGGGAAAACCGGACATGGTTGCAGAGACAAAGTCGTCTTTCTGTGAATCTTCCAATTGAAGGTAAAAATGTCCGCAGGAAAACGTCCACAAAAAGAAAAGTTCAGTTAACATGTTTTCTGTACCACAGGTTCGCTCACTTTAAATGTTCACATCCACTTTTATGTATGATGAAAAGTTCATTGTATAAAGTCCGGAGTCTTCGGTATTTATCGTCTGCCTTATGTGGTATCGACGCTAGTGTAATGCTGCTCCTACTACAAAGCCCCTACTACTAATAATGATAAATATCTAAATATCAGAACTGTTCAAAACAATTTTGAGGTCACAAAAAACTGGAAATCGCAAGTAACAATTCCGGATTGTAAGGGGTATGTTCGAACCAGTCTTAATGCAGGTATTTTCATAAGGCGAAGAATCTCAAACATGGCTAAGATTAACTACACAATGATTCCCTGCGAGATACAAAGAAACGAGTGTGCTTCCGGCACAAACAGGATATCGACTTATTAACGCAAGAGGAAAGTATTCAGGAGCTCATTCCAAACAGTTGAAAGAGGCCGCTGTGACGTACGTTCGTTGCTTTCCTCGTTTCCTCAGGTGCACAGCGCTCGCTGCGCGACGCGACGGGGCTGCGCGGGTGGAGCAAAACATCCGGGAGGAGGCAAGAGTTCAATGGCGGGAAGTTTTGGAAAAGAACTCCGGCAGGGGAACTTCCGGCAAACAAACAATCGTAATAAGGAAATAAGAGGCTTACTTTTGCTACGATTGTGAAGTTCCAGATTACCTTCAGAGGTTGTTGAGCCTCATTTGAAAGCTTGGGAAGAGAATCTTGGGAAGGACTGAATCAAAATGTTTCCCTTGGTAGGAGAAAAAATGTATGATTCAAGAAATATATGGTCATTAAGAGAAAAAAGCCATTTCAACTTCAAGCTGCAAGTTATAGAGGCTGACATGTTTTTAAAATATTAATTGAAAAGAAGATTAAGAAACACAAGAATCTCGTCGCCCCAACTCAGAAATGCGTAGCGAAGCGTCAACTGAGATGCATAGTGAGGTGAGGTGATGTGATATGAGCTTAGATGATGTGTAAACAGAAGGGGATTCCTACACTACAACTCTAATAAAAATAATATTTTTGGAAGGTTTCTTAGCCCCCGTCTTACCACCCACACCCCTCTACTCTCAAAAACGTGTTTTTAAAAAAACTTCCACAAATGAACAATACTTTATCTGATTGAAAACTATAACATACAAGGAAATAATTCATACTATCAGAAAAATACTTTTTGTTATTTTCTCAGCGCCAAATTCAAAAGCAAAAAATATTTTGAAAACAAAATTTTTTAAAATTTTACTGAGTTTTAGAACCCTGGAATATGCTTGATAAAAATCTCAAAAGTACCTCTCAAACACAAATTGTTGTTAATTTTTTCTTCCAACTTCTGGGCTGTAGTTAAAAATAAAAAAAATATTTTCCCTCTTTTAAATCATCTTGACTTTAAACATACTATGCTATTAACTGCAACAGTTGTGTGGATTTATTTGAGTGTTTCTTACACATTTGTAATTATTGTAGGAGCACTCAGTAATATTTTTACTTCGAAATGCAGTTACAAATTATGTTTTTAAAGCTTTCAAATACTTTGTGTACGTATATCATATGCTAAGGAAAGACGATAGTGCAAAAGTATTATTTGTATGTTAAAGTTATAGTATAACTACTCGTATTTCATTTAGTTTGGGGGGACATTTTACCATCTTATCCAGTGGTGCCCTTTGTGTCTGACAGTTAAACTCGAAACTACTCACCTTCAATATTACTAGCCTTAAAAACTTGCCACCACATAACTTATTCCTGCTTATCTCAGAATATCTGCTATTCCTCGTCACAGTACTCCCTCTACCATAGCAACATCGTGTTCGTTAGTGCGTGCTTCACCCGTCCGCAATACGATTCGAAGCATTTTTACTTCGGACTTTATTAATTTTGTATAATGTGAATAATAACTAGATCATTCACAAATTAGCCAGCTTCAAACACTGACTGTAACATTTACAAAATACCGTGAATCAATTCCTCCATATCTCGTACCATTTTGCGAACAAAACGGACGTTTTGAATTCTGCATAAAACGAATGTAAAACGTAGAGCGGCCTTGCGTTTAAGAATTACCTCACTTGGATTCACGCAACAGTGGGATTCCCTTGAGATTCTAGGTTCGAACCCTAGCGTGGCGTGTTTCCGCTTCGAGTCAATTAAGTCCCAGGAGGAGGCACCGCATGAGCCAAGGTCGCCGGGCCAAGACCATGTTCGCCATTCGCTGTTCCGGTCAGGATAAAATACCTCCAAGGCGCCATATTTTCCTCATCTTAATCACCCTTCATGATTGTTACGCATACAGGCAGTCCTTGCTTCGAATATTTCCGGGCACAAATTATGAAGATAACACGTTTTCAAGAGCTAAAGAATACGCAATGAATGTGGTTGTGAATGAGTGCGTTGTGTATCATGGATATTCTTATAAATTGTTTCAAAATTTATCATAAAATGAAACTGTGGAAAACTTGCGAAATTTTTTTCAATAGCGTTGCTGCATTTTTGTGATCGTAATAAGGAACTTCTTTGGGGGTTTGTACACATTTCCTCAACCTTTTTAAATTTTAATAGATCTGATGTAACTTCTCAATGCAATAATTAATTACACCGATTTTTATCTCCTAAAGTTGTTAGACGTGGGGGTATGGACGATGAGGCGATGATGATAGTGATGGGTGAAAGGACAGCACACACATACATACATAAATACACCCATGCCTGCTGCGGGACTCGAACCCTCGGTCTTCTGGTCCGAGACCGCTACGGCACTACTGCCGACTACTAACGATCTCGACAATCTGATGGACTAAATCTCTAATATGAGGAATATAAAAAATATTTCCTTTGAGAATAAGATACAGTTCGATAAGATTTCGTAGTAAAATGTCGAATAACTTAATAATGTAGAAACTTTCAGTAATTGGTTTGTCATTTGCTTTTAGTAATTGATTGACGTGTCATAACATGAAAATAAAAGTCCAATGAAGTTATACTGAAAATAAACAACACATTATAAAGAGAATTTCATCTAATCAAAGTATGTGCCGAATTGTGGCCATTATATCTGCAGTGCACTTGATTCGCAGTACGAAATTTGATAATTTTACTCTGAACGAAAAAATCATATCAATATGGGAATACACGAAGTTGTAGAAAACATTTAATTAGAATTCAATAAGGAGCGCCCAACAGAACGCTTTGCAATAAGATTGATGAACAGTTTAGCAATGAACGTTGTATAAGAGAAACCGGATTTAAATTCTGACCACGGTTTCTTCGATCTATCAAAACCTTGATTTTTCTCGCGTTAATAAATTCATTTAAGTAATATGCACTAAAATTGTTCATCGAAGTAAAAATACATTTTTTAGCATTCATCCGTAGTTTGAAAATACTAGTAAATATTAAGAACCTTATTTTTTCTTGACCTATAAAATCCAAATTTACTCTTCGACGCATTATCGAATAATTATACCAATTTTATTAATGCAATGCAGCAGAGCAACATGTGTTTATCTGTTAGTAGCATGCAAACGTACAAGTGTGCATGTATATTTATACATATATTATTACATATCATTACCATATGTGATGATAGCTTATACGAAGTGAATGTATGTTAATAAAAATTAAGAAGACTTGAAGGCCTGATAAAGGTCTCATTAAGAATCTAAACGTCGGTTTTAAATAAGTGTTGTGTTTGGTGTCTGTTGTCAATAATATGTTTCTTCTTGACCTTGCATACTACCCTCAACCACCTTTTTACAATGCAAATGACTGAATATTGAAACAATTTGCGTGAACATGCTGGATACGTAAACGAGGTGGTTGGCGAGGGGCATACGCACCCGAATGAGCTCGACGGAGAAGACGCTGGAAGATTCTGCAATGCGCTTGCTGGCCCTCTCCTGCGGCACGATGCTGCTCGCTCTGGGCAGCGCCACCGCCACCGCCGTCGCCGCCAGCCACACCCCCAGCGCCGCCACGCACCGCCCTGCTCCTGCAAGCACACAGCACATTTAGCACTCATAGCGCAAACAGCACACGCTTCATGACTTCTAGGCTGTCCCTGTCACACCGCGTCGTTGGCAGAGAGGAAGGCGTTTCGCCTGTCATATCGCAGGTTTCTCACTACCCTGAAGAAGCCTGCGATATGATAGGCGAAACGTCGGCCCTTCTGCCAACGACGCGGCGTCACCCGGACAGCCTAGAAGTCATGAACTCGAGCCGCGGAAGCCTACGTGAACACACACTTCACTCACACCACATATCATGTCCTCTGCTGGGCTTAAGGTCTCTGGAATCGGCAAAGCGCTGGTTACACAGATTCAACAGTAATTACACTCGGTTATTACACCATGGTGACTCACGATATTGTTCCCCTGCATGACTTCATTATCAGCTGACTTCGGAAGCATCAGGGTTCCACTTAGTATCAGTTCATACGTTTTATTAATTGCTAGAATAAATAATTAACTCTGCGATAAACAATGTATTGTAAGTGCATCTGAAGTTCAATTCTTGAACAGCTTTACTCTTTAGTTTGACAAATACACAAATATGTTTCGTGTTCTCTATTTATTCCAATACCTTGTGAATATCAAATTAGTGATAATGCTAAATATTAAATCTCCCACGTAGACACAAGGATAATTATTTTTATCAAGTTTTAAGTTATTTAAGTTATCAAGTGATTAATTCTATAGAATATCAATCCATATCATAGTCCAGTTTAATTCAATTTTACATCAAATTCATCTCATCATTATCCTTCTGTAATTCTCTAGGCCACACACCCCTTGCCTATCCCACCAAAAACATTTAATCTTCCCTTGTACACTCCGCTCTCCACTACGATTCCCTCATCCTCTGTCCACACATCTCTTCAACTCATATTCCCAATTTTCACCTCCATTCCAGAAATTTTACGCAATCTATCACTTTTCAATCAAAATTTGTCATCTTCTAAATCATTCCCTAGACCAGGGCTTTCCAACTGGCGATCTACGGGTCGCATGCCGCCCACCGGATCTTCTTGTGCGGCGCGCGACTGCTTTGAAACATTGTATTATATCAACCAAATACAAGGTTTTTAAGTTATTCTATTAAGCATTTTTATAATTATTGAACTGCAATAATAATTTTCTCGTTGTATGTACATTAATCATTGAGTATGCTGAATAAAAGTCGTAACTTTATATAAATATAAATATATATATATTTATTATATATATATAGTATTATATTATAGATATATATATCAGTATAATGTCAGGGTAAAAGCCATCTTAAATTACGGTGAGGCCCGAGCCTAAACTAAAATTTCATATATGACCCGTAAGCCCTTCTAAGTTGAACAGCCCATCCTTAGACTATACCTAGCGACTATGGTCATTTTCGCATCACCTTCTTTCTTAAATACTCCGATCACTCATTTTGTATAATGATTTCTTCTATTACCCGTTCCTATTCATAGCTATAAATTTCTTTAAATTCTACTCAAATTATTTCTCCATTCCATATGCCCTTTTGATCTAAAAACCCGAATACTTGAAGACCTCAACCTGCATTATCACCCTACATTTCCATTTTAACTTTTCTCCTTAGCCGTATTAAACTCCATCACTTTGCTTTGTCGTACATCCAGTTCTAGTTCTGACATCCCGGAATCTCTACGTAACATTCGTTCAAAATCTTCCTTTTAACTTTTCCTTTCAAGAAGATACAAGAAAATAAAAATAACAATAACAATATACCATACCGACTTGTCGGTGTAGTATACACATTCCTTCAAAATCAGAATTATTGAAACTAATTGTTATATTATATTTTAACAATGTAAGCCAATAGCAAAAATAGCTATATATTAATTCAATTAATTCGCACTCCCTTACTGTTTATTAAAAAGAACTAAATTATAAAACAATTTTCTCGCGGTCACTTCTAAAATTCTTATAAATCAGAGTAAAGAAATTTATTTAAGCGTATTTTCGTGAAATAAAATGCGCATTCTGAATGCATTCAAAACCTTTCAGATGAACTTGAAGCAAAACATATCTTTACGGTACTTTAACTACCGTACGGTCGCCTCTGAACTCAAGAGGACTCTAAAAATCATTTATAGTCCATGATCATTGCATTCTGAAGATACGGCATTCCGTCTTCGCGGTTGAGTCATTAATTTAAATGATGTATATTGAGTATATATTACGGATTCGTATTTTTGTAATGAAATAAATGATATGTTACGAGTACGTTAATTTGATTGAATTCTGAAAGACTTACGGCTTTTTAACAGTGTGTACTGAGCTTATTTTTATAAAATTCAGTATACTCATACGAGAGCAACTCCAACTAAAAGTCTTTAAAATGAAACCTGATATTTTTTCTAATCCCATCAAAACGTCACTTAAAAAAGCGTTATCAATGGCATTATCAATACGAATGTCTAAGTCTCATCTCTTTCAGTTGAATGGTACACTTTCCCTTTGGTTGGAGTATGGAATACATTTGAGTTGAAGATTCAGTTCTTGAGTTGGGAAGAGATTATTCAAAAAACATGGGAATAAACCATAAAAGGTTTCTAAACCACCTTATAAATATTATCAATAACGCTTTCTTTATAATTTCATTTAACTAGATCGCTAGAGAAAATTACGTTCTCCTTTTCCTCCAAAGTGTTTTATTTCTTCATTCAATAAAACTACAAGGAAGTTAAACTGCCTCAGAAGGCTATCCTGTGAAAATAGGTTGTATTTAGATATCCGCGAAGAGAACAATAGTTTCTGACGACTCATCACTGTTCTTCCTGCAGCCGCATTCTTATGCGTTCAGTGCAACAAAACATTTGCGAGTCATCCACAATCTGTTTAGAACTCAACTTGCAGTTATGATAGGGAAAGAGGCGCGAAAGTAGCGCGGCAATTACTGCTCTCCGTAGTGTCATAGTTCGCGTAGCCAAGTATATTCATAGTTCTAACAGGACTTACTTTCAAAGAAAGTAACTTCCTTGTTTTGCGTGGACCACAATTTATGACCTCCTAATAACGAACACTACTTTTATAGAAAGTTATTTTCAGTAGTGTCACATTAAAAGCTAGATAAAGTAAAGAAATTTCGATTTTGTTTTGTAATTCCTTCAAACTAATTTCGTCTCTTATCTCTTGATTTCTCAATACAGGGTGATTCGGTTCTCGTTGCTAATATGCTGAGGCCTTGTCCCATATGTAATGTATAAACTGAATTTGCTAACCAAAATTGGATACTCTTCGTCGTTTAGTTTTGAAAATAATTAACGTTAAACTTTGGACTATGCACTTGTGCTTGTTTAACATGGGTTACGGCCAGTGATTGAACGGCTTAGCCTCGCGTTAGGGGGCTCGCCATGTCTCTGGAAAAAGCAGTTGCTAATACTATCCAAGAAGTCCCGGAAGCGAGCAAAGGGGAAAATCCGCGCTAGATCAAAGCATCATAGTCCGTCCTCTGGTGAACAATTCATGCGGAGAGATTACGACTTTTCCACTTCTAGCAGGTGCAGCATTTGCGCGGTAAGAATTTTACGTCGTTTTCCATTCTCTCGGTATTTCCCTCGCAAATTCAAAGAGAAAAAACTTACATTGTCAGGTAAAGCGTGTTTTACTGTAACTGGCGCAAATAATTTGCATAATTAGCATGTGAGGGCAAAAAAATTCCGCCATTTGTACTTAGTGTAGCTCACCAAGAGCGATTCTCTGTAAACGTGTCAGTTGGCATTGTGGAAAAATTTATTCTCGGCCACATCTCACCCGAGTGTTTAAGGGGCGTTCAGTTTCTGAATTTTATAACTCAGGTACTCCATACGCTTTTAGAGCTCGAGGTGAATGAAAGATCGCATTTATGATATCGACGTCGTGGAGCGTGATGACCTCTTCGGCGCATTGAAAGCGTTTCGGCAGAAATAAAAGTAGTTCAACTCGGCAAAGTTGTGTGCGTCACGGGAGGCCAGATTCGCCAGGCCTCGATTTCTTGCAGGAGGAGGTCGTTTTGAACACTTATTCACCATTTACTCAAGGTGAAAGTGCGAATTTTTGGCAAATATAATAAACTATCCGAAATAACACTTAATATTAGTTTTTCTCTTTCTTTTTATATTTGTTAGATATGTAGGCAATAATAGAAATAGGGAACAATATTCAAAGTAATATTTGGGCTACCTTTCTTTCACAAAATCGCCAATGACAAGAAAACTTTTTTAAAAAAATGTTGAATAGTGTTTACTCTATTGATTACAAAAGTTATATTTCTAACATCTACAATTGATCACAAAAGGATTGAATTAAGCACTTTTTATTGTTTAGGAAAGTCAAATATTTTTACATTTATGAAAGTGATAACAAGCATTTTGTTCTCGTTTTCACTTTCATTTCATTCAGTCTTTCATTCTTTTCGTTCGCGAACTATCAACAGCTCAACTGCACCGGAAATGAGTGCAATTGCCTATCAAGCGCGCGCTGATCGGGGACGAGCGTGAAACGTCCTCTTTATATTGACTTAAAGATATCCTATGTTCGATGTGTTGGGTGAGGGATTTCGGTGCGTAGTCAATTGTGTATTTGTTTAGAGAATATTTGCATTTCAGAAAATTAGGGAAAGTATTTGCCTTTCGGTGTAACAAATTTAAAAAATGAACAATCTTCCAAAATTACATGATTTAGACAATTTTTGAAAAAACATATTAAAGGCTGACAATTTAGACTTCGTAGGCACTATTTGATGTGTTCTGTATTTTTTCATGATTTGTAAGCATCTACAATGATTTTCCACAACCTCTTAGAGGAACTAAATAAACATTTGTATTAAAATCCGAGGTGTAATTATAACGTAGCTTAAAGTCCGGGAAAAATATTAGTGTTGAACGAGAAGCTTTAAATTCAAAACAAAAATAAAATGAAATTGAAAATTAAAATTTAAAAACCCTGCATAGCCGTTCCCCTCCAAAACCAATTGTCAACTACGTATTTTATTCGAACATTAAGAAGTTATTCTAATTTTAAATACACTTAAAAACTCATCTATTCGTAAATCGCGCAAAGCATAGAACTTATTAGCATGAAATGTGAGTTTGATGTTTCCTGAGGATAAGCAGTTCCGGGATAATAAGAGTAGGGCGAAATTGTCTCTGGCTTTCTTCACATCGTACTTCCTCCAATGGAGAGCTCATTGGTATTCTTTCGTTGGAACGGGAAGTTAGGCTAAACAATTTTGTATACAAGTAGTCCAGATTCCAAACAAAAACCAACAAAATAAAGTGTTAACCTGGCATAGCACACCCATTGAAACACCACCAGAAATAAAACTGTTCCATATATTCAAATATCTGTGCCCTCGTTTCGTGGCATTGCGAGGCGTTTTCCATGGCGTCAGCAGTCGCAGTTACGTCGTGGGGTCGTGTTGTTGCCGGGGCAACGGCGGTAGTAATGGCCGGACTCTTCCGCGAACGCGAGGCAGCGGCGGCGGCGGCGGCGGCGGCGGCGGCGGCGGCGGCTAACGGGAATCCCTGGTCGTCGCGGAGACAGCGACGGCGCCGACGCCGCGGACGCCGACGCCGACCTCACGCAGCGCCGCGACTCTCGCTGCGTTTACGAACACTCGTTTCCAATGTCAGAAAATGGCTATCGCACGGTTCGCCCGCCTAAAAATTGTGATAAGAGGATATGATGTTAGATATGGTATGATCAGGTGTGGAGCAATGCAAAAAAATGCGTATGGCCCCACTGGGAAGGGAAAACTCCACTTTCTATTAACTACATGTAAATTACGAAATGATATTTTAATATTAAACTGATAGAGTTCTCGTTTATTTTTTAATATTCAGTGAGATTACGTAGTCTGCTCGATTTTTCAATATCATAAAGGAGACTCATTGATCAAAGTGATGTGAATTAAAACTATTTTTAGTGTGAATCCACGCACTGAAAAATTGTCGTCACATATTCAGGACCGAATAACATTAAAAAAACATACGATAAAAGTCATGGAATACTTCAAACCTAAAGCCTACAAAATCTGTCTTAAAATCAGAGAAATGAGACTTTATAAGTAAATTGAAAGATCAGTTAGTAAGGTAGTTTAATTTGTTCTTCTGAGTTGGGTACAACGAAAAAATTACATTCTTTGTATACCGTAAGTAAATGGCGGGTACCGTGGAATATCATTTTCTGTCACGCTAACCCTCTGCGAAAACTATTAGGCTACTTTCGAAAGTAGGCTAATAATTCAACATTTATTTACTGAATAATATAAAACATCCCTTTTTTATAAACCAAATTGCACAAATCATTCAAAATTCTTCGGTTAATTGGAACATGTTCCATGTTTGTCATTTTATTCAATAAATTGTCTTGCATGCAATTAAATTCAGATAGTTTAAGGAAAGTTATGATCTCTAACATTATTTGTTTGCAAGTTATTGAGTTTACTATATTCCTAGATTACTGCGAGGCATCGCGCCATTAAATTCATACAATTTTCGTCGAGATTAGTTCCAACTTAATGAAAAAGTGGAGGAATCAATGTCAGAGTCAAAGTCAATGTCATTCTACTAAACAAAATTAGGGGAAACCTGGACGGAATCAACGTTGCAATAAAGTTAATGTAGGCACACTTCGATAAGTAATTAGCATAAGGATCGGTAATGTAAACTTTTAGTATTACTTTATTAAAATTTACTCCATTATCGTTCATTAAAAAGTGAACATTTTTTTCAATTATTCTGCGTAATCACCATTTCGTTTTGCACTAAATACTTCAAGCAAATATCAAGATACGAGCAACATTTTCAATTAATTGTAAATACATATTAGACTTTTTGAGACCATTTCACTCATTAAATTAATACAGATAGTTTTTAAGAATGCATACGGGATTAACAAATCAGAGCAGCGATTCACAATAAAAGAATCAGTTTTCTCTATCGATTTTGTTTAACACCTCCTCCTCCTCCTCCTCCTCCTCCTACGACAGATGAATTGTAAGCTACGATAGTATACGATAGACGGTATGTATCGATCCCCGTGTCGATGTGCCATAAAGCATATTTTCCATCGTCTCACTCAAACAGTTATTAACTAAGGAAGTAGCGAAAAGATTTGGTGATGCGTTAGAGAAAGAAATATACTCGACAAGCTACTCCACGAAACACGGATAAAAGTAGAAAATATGTTTGAAAACAGTTTGAAATTGTTTTAGAAATCAACGATACACAATTTCCAGAAGAAATTACACAGGAAAAGGTGCACCAATTCCAGAATTGTAAACATTTTGAAATAAATGAAATCAAATAAACTTATATATTTCGTTTGGTGCTTTTTCTATTTATTCGTATATGTACTGCATTTATCCTTACTTGCAAAATATAAACAAGTTGGTTATATGTTTTATGAATAACCCAATAATATAGAGAATCAATATTTGATATAACCTATCCTCCTTGATTTTAACGCTACAGACGTCCTTGCATTTGTAAACAAGGAGAATGGAAGTTAACGCACATAGTAATTGAAATCATTGAAAATACATAAATATACCAGATTCACTTCCATAAATAGTATTAATGAACTGGCTTCTTAAATTCAAATTGCACGCGTGGAATTACCTACGATAATGAAACCATATTAAATTAAATTATATTTCTTGGTTTTTCATTAATTAACGATGTATGAGCTCCTGTGTGAGAAAATTGTTTCCAGAACTTTTTATCATTCTGAATCACTAACGTTTTTTCTAACACTTTTCTAGAAAATATGAATATTATTTTTTCTCGTATAATCATATATTTGTCTCTGCATACGTACAGAGCGAACAAGAAGTTATCCCGGGTTGGAGAATGTGATATTAAACGATACTCGGAGTAAAGGTTGTCCTTGTTCCTGCGTTTACGATCGGATACTCGTAAGGAACGTAGCCACGCGTTTAAAAGAAAAACTTGTGTATAATCTTCACCGAACGGCCAAGAGAGCAAGTTATCTGACTGAGAAGGCTCAATTAATGTCCCTGGTAGGGCAGTAAATAGTAATCCAATCACATTGTGTGTTTACGACCCGACTGAGGATTTTTTTTCAACGTACACCTTCAAATCAACCAAAAAAAATTATTTTTATTACTTTATTTATAAAAATGCATTTTTACTACTTTGAAAACTAAAGAAGGAGCGAAAAGAGTAATATATAATATTAATAAATTTATTTTGGAAATATTAAAATGAAAGAAGAAAATAACAAACGACAGCAATGATTTGAACAAAGAACGGTTGGGGTCACGCTTGATGCCTATTGATCCAAAAGATATCTTGAATATAGGATAACAAATGCTTTAAGTGAATCGACCATTTCGATTCAGTGACGTACACGTTATCTTGAACTACTCCATCACGCCATCGTCTGTCTCTTTCGCTCCCATTGTCTTGAGTGGAGAGGACTCTTCGTAAGCCGGTGCCACATTGAAGCCAGCACTTGCTCGGAATCCCCAGGGCGGCTGAGGGGGAGAGGGTTTCCCGGCCATCAGGCGTTTGCAGCTCAGCGTTTGCTCACGGGGTATTCCCGGCGATAACAGCTACCTGCCCTTCCGTCGGCAGAAGCCTCGCCTCAGCTTCTGCTATATTTAGGGCCGCCAGGCCCAAAGACAATCTGGAGCACAGATGGTAGATTCACGATGGGTAGGGAATTCCCACAACTAAACAGGTTGACAATGCTTCTCTAAGTGAATACCACTATAGGCTTCGAAATTGCTTTGCCTATAAAAAGTGCAAAATGCTTTAAACGCTGGGTGTGACCAAGAATTACAAAAAGCAACGTGATGTAGGCACCAAATTTTCTGTAAGAGAATTCAACTGAGTTATGTTTATTATATAACAATTAACTTGGTGCGTTACAACATAACGCAACCAGTTAATAGTTATAACGCTTCTTTACGCTGGTACAAAGCGCATAACACTGTAAGCGTTCAACAGTAACAGTCGTGTGGTAACGATTGGAAATATTTGAATCTTGAAAACATCCACCGACCTGGATTGCGTAGGTGAGTAAGAATCTGTACCGACTCTGCTTCGGTCTGAAGCATCGCCTACAGTACCCACTTTAGGTATAGTTGTTGACTCCGTTGACTCTCATGTATGTGTTGTCGAGGAGGGCCTCGCATTCTGCTGACCCCAGATTAGAGGAGCCCGCAAGTGTGTTGGCGTCTAATGTATGGTCAAATACGCTTCTTATCTGGACGTAAAGGGTAACCGGCTGGATAAAAGCCCTAGGGAAAAAGGATCCTAGGTACAAAATATCTGGAATTCTTCGCAAAGTGTACAACGCACTAGTCTTGTGTCGGTTCGTTAGACCGGGGGAGATGGCTCAGGGTATCAACTGATGTCATTACAGTCCCTGTGACCGGGAGGACCCAGGTTCGAGTGCCGACGGTGGCAGGATTTTCAACACCGGGTCGAATTCAGTCGCTGTCTGGAGGTCAATTCTAGCGGCCGTCTGCTCTGATCAATAGTTTTCCGTGGTTTCTCCGATCAACAACAGGTGAATGTCGGGGCAGTACTCTAACAAACAGGCCACGGACCGCGCGCGATCTCACCTTCCATTTCCTTGTCCTATCCTCACCCCCTTATACACACACACACACTAATATGCACTGCACTACCACAGCTGCCGGGAGACCCTTCAGGAGCTACGAGCTTGTCCCTGTTCGTGCCCCGCTTGTAGGATATACCTGGTTGGGGAAAACCCCGCTAGCCGACGGTAGCTCGGCGCCGGATCTCGCCATCCAGCGGGGGAAAGGTCACCGCCACTTCCCGGGCAAAAAATATGTTTTACACTTACGGGACTAATGACCCTCGTACTTCATCCCTCATAAATAATCAATCTATCGGTTCGTTAGTCACTTAGTGGACGCATAAACCCAAAGATCAGAAACGCATATGCATATCTTTCCTTCTCATTTACTCATTTATTTAAAGAGTTTTTAAGAACACATTCCTGTGATCGCAGAGTAAAAATACTTAGTCCTTAACAAAGTCTATCTACTTAAGAAATTTTACCCCATGACCACAGATTTAATATACCGTTGTAAAAATTCAAATATTTTAATATGAGTTAGGGTGATTTCATGAATACGGTAAGACGTCGGTCAGCGATTTAATGTGGGAAATCCCTTATCATTATGGGAGGGAAGTGGAACAAAACCTATTATTCCTTTCTGCATCGGCCACGCATGACGCTCTTGAGCTGTTGTCTTCTCGGCGCCTAAGGGAAATCCCCGGCTGCCCTGAGAGGCGATTTGAAATCCCTCGTCCTTCGTAATCCTCAGCTCCGCACGTCAGTGGACGTGTTTTCCTACCCATCACAGCGTATCTAATGTTAAACAAACACCTTGAAGAACGAATCTGTGTAATTAATCGTATAAATGTATAATCTGAGTTTGATTTCTGGCGGGACGCGACGGAACGGCGTTCAAGTACCTCAAGAACGAAATATGAAAATAAACAAAAAAAAAGAGAACAAGTACCTTCAATTTTTATTTCGACGAACTTTTGTAAACACAAAATTAATTTTTCATCTATTTATAATCTCTCTAGAAATGTAATTAAAATTGAAGTAAAAAACGATAAACTGTAATGATAAACTAATTCTATTTGCCATTATTATATTAATACACAGCAAATGCTAGGACTATTATTGTTATTAAGTTGATTAATAATATTATTAATATATATTTTAAATATATAATAATTTTGTTTCAATCAATAATTAATGTGGGGGCCTTTCGGAACCAAAAAGTTTATAAATTAAGCACTACCCCGGGTTACGAGTTATTATGAAGCTGCATAGCATAATAATTATCGTATTAATCCACACCGATCCACATAATTTCAATACTAAAACAAAGCTTTATACAATTTATTTCGAGAAATGGTAATAAATCAAAGCTATTTTAGAAACTTCTTTCATGTTTCCAGCCATTCTAGCAAGGTTTTTTCTACCATTCAAATTCGCTGCCCAATGGGGAATCAATGTGTTGCTTCCATTTTCCGTAAAAATATAATTGCATTAAAAAATTAAAACGCAACTTGCACAGAAGAGGAATATTAAATTATTACATTAGCACATTATAATTTAGAAATAAAGAATCATAGTAGTAAGATTTTTGTGACTTTTGATTACAGAATTTGTTGTCTAATGAACCTGTCAAATACATCGATGCTATGTCATCAAGCACAGCTATTTGCATTATATTTTCAAGAAACAAAACTTCTTTTTGCTGTCGGGAGGACGGGGTTTTCCTTTGGTGCTATTTTGCCTACAGCTCTTTCTTGGAAGGACGACTAGGAGCGGAAATTCCCATGTCTTCTCCTGTGATTGAAATCGGTCGACTTCTCAGATTCCGCCACACCCTTTGGACCCGATTGCTTGCACGATCACCTTCGCTGTAGGACGTCGTTTCTCAGCTACAACGTGCTTGTCTCAGAATGCACAAACAATGAGACGCAATTGAAAACACTCTACCTAAGTGCAGATAGTACCGTACATATGTTAACATACCAATGAAGTATAATCTGGGTACGTTTTATTAAGCTCCAGAATCCCTACCCTACATTTTTAATATATTTTTTTACTATATAACGTTTTAAAATAGCACCCCACACCTCCAGTTCTACTCCTACCACTAGTATCATAAGGAGAACTCAACTAATCATGCGCATAGTAAAGCAACCTTTATGTCCAGAAGCCAAAAAAGCCATTTCAGCATTTGCGCAATGATCCGGGGAAACTTCACGAAAAACTCATCGAGATGGGGTCATTTGCTTAGAGTTAGAAGTGCATTACTTCTTATAGTCATAATTACTCTTTCATAATTATACAGTACAAATATCAACTAATGCATTAAATATCATTGTTAAAATTAATACAATTTTCCTTTCATTTCCTGGCATACTATGTCCGAAAACAGCAATTTTTCACTGCAAAACGTCGTATGGTACGTCCCTGTTACCAAAGTACCGTTTATGTTCTTACATGGAGCAAATTACTTCCTTTAATACGCCAATAAGACAGAATTAGTGAGACCTTGATTCTGAAAAATTGTTTTACGGAAAAACATGTCTGCCCATTCGTCTGTGAACAGCCGCTGCTACTAGCTAAACCACAGGCACGATTTTCACCAAAATTGCTATTCCCGGATCGATCTGGCTGATGTCACGACCCGTTGGATTCCAAACATATTTTTTGTTTTTGATGTTTTCGATTTACTTTACATAAAGCCCCAACGACATTTTTCCTTTCAAAAATGGCTCCAATCCTTTTCTCTATTTTCTCTACGAGAGCGAAAGACACTAATTAAAATACTGATGATCTTATTTTGGTTAAATTTTCATTTATTATAAACTGCAGAACTTTGTTTATTTCGCCGCCTTCCTACTTCTATATTAAAATTAGAGATCTTAATTAAAATTGTTTTTCATAATTATATATAAAAATAAGTTCATGTCTGTTTTTCAAAACGTAAATTTTAACTTAATTTTGCGTAAAATCAAAGCAATTTTAAAAGTTAATTTAAAACGTATTTTCTAAAAAAACCAGCACCAAATTGTTCGAGTGAACTCTTTTAATGTATGGAGGTAAATACACCGAATAACATGGAAAACACGTTATTTCTTGTACCATTAGTTTGCTGATAAGATAATACGATAAAACCATAATCGTTTGATCCAAAAAGATCACAAGATCTTTTATTCATACTGCTGACTTTGCCTCATTGTCCTGGAATCATAAACCTGTAAGAATTGGGGTTGCATGAAATTTTAACTTTCCCAGAATTTGAGAGTGATACTTGAAAATTTTCGCTAATCAATAAATGTAGAATATTTGCCGTCGTTATACTTTTCTAGCCATATGCGAATATGATTGAAGTCATTTTGTTTGCCATGGAATGTTCTCTGAATCACTTTTCATTGTATATTTATCAAAAAGGTTGCGTAACTTATCTACCAAATTAATCGTTTATAAATCAAGTCAGAGAACAAACCCGAAACATTCAACACAAATACATTTTTTTATTTCATAGATTATTGAATCTAAGGCTTGATGGAACAACAAATTAACAAGCAAAAATTTTTTGTTCATACATCTGACGAACAGATTCTTGAATAAAATATTGCAATTAATATCTATTTATTAACATTTCAACAAAGAGACGTTTCGAGACTCAATTTGCCCCATCATCGTGCTAGAAACAATACATTTTTCTTTAGCACTTACATACTCTCTAAAACATATAAGAGAATAGTCAACATAAAAAGATTTGAAAATCACTTTATTATAAATTATTCCAATTGTAAACTAAGAAATATATTTTTAATTACTTCTTTGGTTGGGCATCTCTAAAAGTTGCAAAAAATCAAACGTCGCAACCCCCATTATGGAGACTGTTGGCCTGACGTGCCAATTGCGATAAGATTTGTTTTTGCTCTTAAACTGTGAAAAGGAGGCGCAATGTGGTGTAAGCCTAATGATGGAGCAAATAAAATCTCGAAACGTCGTTTTGTTGAAATGTTAATAAATGGATACTAACTGCAATATTTTATTCAATAATCTGTTCGTCACATTAATAGTCAAAATATGTTTTCTTGTTATTTGAGGATGACGGACAAGAATTTCAGTAATGAATAACAAACTACCTTGCCCTTGTCTTACTTTCTATACTTCAAAATGTTGTAAAAGTTCATAGATGATTTCAACCAATGTATTGCCTTCTTTTGTGAAAAGACTTTGCTTAAAAATTGAAGCAATATTATGTATTTTTATTCAAAATTTTGTGGAAAAGAAAACCATTTTCATTGGAAGCAAATAAGATGAAAAATGCGTGTTATGAATGTTACGACTACAGGAAAAAGTATATATTTAAGATCTTTCCCATTTAGATCTTTCCCTGTCTCTGAAAAGAGGAAAGATTATACAGCTAAACATGCTGTCTAGTTATGGTCAGTTCTACATAAGAGTTTGCTTTTTTATTTTAAAAAAAGATTATACTGAATCATCTTTGTTAGCTCAATAGCTTGGGAGTTTCGACTAATGGATGCAGCGTTGCAGTTATTGCCAATTTGGTGTCAGGTACATTTGAGTGCCATTCGTTATTTCACAATTAAATTGTTCCATAGGAACTTGTCATAGCTAAACAAACATTTTCATTACAACTATCTCTATTGCCTAAAATATTTGACACCGCAACATAATTGTTGATGCACTAAATGTTGAGCTCATTAAAATTAAAAAGAGTGCGGAATTTAATTTTTTTAAGGTCTTTTCAACCAATTTTGGCATTACATTCACCTGTAATAGATCAAATATCTTCTAAATCAGTAAAGTAAATTATTTTAGTGTAATTACTACGGGAAGAGCATGTCGTATTCAGAGCTGACCTACTTTCCGTCGCTGTCAGTTTCACACCGCGACAGGCGCTTCGGTGGCGTGAAGAAAGTACTCGGCTCTTGCATTTCCAGTCAACGCTGTGCTACTCTGCATCGGTAGCAGCGATTAAGGGCCATGCACGTAAACCGACCCCAAAGAGCAGAGGCGAGAGTTGTGCGGAGTGGCACACTTTCCAGGCCTCTCCGCGCCTCTGCCCGTCAGCTCCCGGCGGAAAGAGCGCCGGGCTGCTCCTTGATGGATAATCTCCAAGCGGCGTGGTTAACCCAGATACATACTACGTTACTGCTTTGCGATGTCGCCAGAAATACATCTCTCACTGTCGCCTTTCCATGATACTTTTAATGCAACATAATTGCTTTATTAATGCAGTAATTGAGGTGTCTGATATTAAAACCAGTTCATTCCACTATTTAACAAACTTCATATTTTTGAATTTTCGTTACGTTGGAGTGCTCCTTCATAACATTATGAAAGTAAATAGTTAAACTTAACTTATTTGTACCTACAATGTTGCGAGAATATATCCCGTTCATATTAAATGGTATGTGGAGATATGTTTTTCTCCTGTAAAATTTCATAAACTGAATTAGCTGGTTTCAATAGCAAGCGTCTCAATTATTAATAATTATAAACATTTTATTTCTTCTCCAATGGTTGCTTTAATTCTAATAAAAAATATACGCATTTTTTGAATTGAAAACTTTATTTCTTACTCATATTAAAACTATATCTTCGTATGATCATAATATTTTCTTCATCGGTTTAACCCCTTTTGTCACAATTGCTACATCCTTTGCTTTTCAATAATCAGAATGTTTTCCATTAAGGAATTAATATGCAACACCATTTACGCGTTCCTAAATCGTGACTGATTTGCAGTACAAATAAAAACTAATTTGGGGGATTATCTTATACCCTCAAATTTAATTATTCTTTTGGACTTCGCAATAGACTAAACATAGGAATACGAACTCGTACCATACATGTAATCTCTACACAAAAATAATTAAGACCGTTTACAAGGAAGTGAGTACTACAAGACAAGAAAAGGCGTTTTATATTTACATCGATTGATCATTTTAAGGAATTGGTTAGTTACTATAATGCTGGCAGGATCCATTCAGGTATTAAACTGGATATCGTAAGACATTGTCACCTAAATGTTTAGCATTCTGTTACAAATTCGATAATGCAACACCTTATAACAATGATCAATGTCGAGAATATACTATATTAATTAAATAAGTGTTCAGTAGTGTAGTAATTAATTAATTAAATAAGTGTTCGTACGTGTTAATTATTCAATGACTAAACGCACTAATTATTCAACGACTAATTATTTATTCTCTTCAAAGAGTTTGTCTCTAGTGAAAATCGGAATTTCTTAATCAATGTTCGTCATTATTCCCGCTTCTTGTAGAAATATTTCTAGAAATGGAAATATGAAATTAGCTAGCATAAACAAAACTGATTGTGGGACTTAGACTCCGCCCATAACATTGAACCCGATCATACAATTAAAATTTTAAATATACTTTCTGTGTATTAGCGATGCGTCTGTTAAGATTAAAAGAAACTAAGATTAAATATTATTAGCATTTATAAGGCAAGGTGCATCATATTTTTGACCAAATATTTTATTTAATTCCTCATTCTGTCTTTTTCTAGAAATAAACAAACATATGTTTATTTTTAACAAAAGGAAACTAAATGTGTGTTGATCGCACCTGAGCAAATATTTTTTTTTATTCTCCGGCAGGTATTTTCACTTTACCACCTATCTCAGTGCTTTCGTTACCTCTCTCCATACATAATCCTCACTTCCTCGCCTTGCCCTGCGTTTCCTTCCCGGGTCTGCTGCTCCCCTTGGCACTGAAGCGCAGACGCTGTGTAGAAACTGTTTGTTTCAAGGATGTGCGTTCGGCGTCTGTGACGACACGCGGCATGCGACAGACCTTGTAAGCCAAGGAGCCTCTTGGTAGCGACGCGCCACACGGCTTGGGCGGAGATCCGAGCACGTGTTTACGACGCGAGATTCACAAACTGAGTCCTGGATTCAACAGGCAAATGCTTTTTCTTTTGGAGAATATTATTCAGGTCTTTGATAAACGTCACTGCGTGAATGTTATTTGATTTTAAGTATTCGATTTTATATTAAAAAGCAAACGGTATTATTTTGTGTTTGTAGCGATTTAAGTTTCACTTTCTGTATAAATTTATATCTCCACCTCCTGTTCTTGCTTCGTCAAAATTTAATTTAAATTATTTTCACGTCATATCCTTTTTAAATGATCTTTGGGCAATATTTTCATGCTTTTCTGCTTTCCTATCATAGCTAGAATAAATATATTTTCCCTGCCTGTTTCACCCAAAATACGTGTCTGAATTAACTGACTATGAACGCGAAATGTAACCATCCTTCAAAGTCAATTTTTCACGACAACAAAAATATAGTTATTAAAAAAATTTCATAGAGACTGTAAATGAGATAACTACATGAGTAAATAATGTTTATTTTACTAATGTTGATTCAAATGTTGATTTTACCGGAAAATTTTCCATTAGTACGAGACATACTTCTCAGGATTCATCACTGATAATACAAAACATTGGCTCATTCTTTCAAAGTGTACCGTGTTTTCGTGAGTATCTTTCTTTTCCACAGGGATCTATTAGTGCACGAACAGACTAAGTATGCACATTTTAGAGCCCCTTTCCGGATAAAGACCTCAATACTTGTTTCGACTAAATTAGTTTAATGATTCAATAATATGTAAAAAGATAAAAATACGTAAACATTAGTCGCTCCGCATTCAACGTGCTGGGTTATTTCGTAGCTAATTGATTAGTGACTGGTTATAAACATGAAAAGACCCAGGTTTGATTGCCAACGATCATTAATTCTTTGAACAATTTGAATTATGAAAATAGTATGTTTCACAGTAATAACACACGGTTACATCACGGAAGACATTCACTTTACGAAACATATTCGTATTTCTCGCGAAACTGTCTGCCTAATAAGGTACCAGAGAGCACAATTGAGTAAAATAACGATATCCAAAGAGTGTACCGATAAGAAAAGTCCTAAGAATGAATTCCTATTGTTGGAAATAATAAATATCGGTACAAATAACGTACAATGTCAATTCATTTTTGAACATTTCACAGCAATCTGATTGAAGCCGCCGCATCAAACTACAAGTACTTTGTGCTTAGGTACATCAAATAACCAAGAAAACGAAACTCATTGATGAAACATTTACCATAAACTACTGAAGTCTGTAAAATGTTTAGAACAGTTTTTCCTCTCGCAATTGAAACATTCATGTAATTCATACCTAACGTCTCCCCCCCCCAACGACTCAGGTGGCTCACGGCATCGACTGATGTCAGTACAGAGTCTCTGTCCGAGAGGCCCTAGGGTTTGAGACCCGAGGATTTTTGACACTTGCTAGATGGCTAAGTCGAATTCAGTCGTTTTATGGAGGAGAATTCTAGAGGCCGACTGGCCTGATCGTTTTTTTTTACGTGGTTTCTCCATCACCACAAGGTGAATGCCAAAGCAGGACCCTAACAAACGGGCTAAGGATCGCGCGCGATCTTTCCTTCGTCTTTCTTATCTTATCCTCCTTACTTACACGCACTTACACGCACTTATTATTACACAAACAAGCACTTCACTACCACACTCGCCGGGAGACACGTCGGGAGCTTAGGGCTTGTTCCGGCTGAGGCGGTTCCCCGCTAGTGGGGGAAACTGATTTGGGAAAGTCACGCTAATCGACGTGTAGGTCAGCGACGGATTTCACCAAACAGTTGAGGAAGATCGCCGCGTTAAAACATGCACTACACTTATAGAACTAATTATCTTAGCAGTTGATGCGCCCGAAATCACTAATCAATCAACCAACCAAGTTCTCCGTTCCTCTGGTAGAAGCCAGAGGATTCATAAAACTCGGATTCAGATACCACAAAGAGACTACTTATGTAAGAGTTCGCCTCGCGGTCGGAAGCAGCGAAGGGGTCTCTAAATTCGCAAAAAGGCGAACAGCACTTGGTTGCAGAACGTTAACCACAGTGACAACTGCAAACGATTTTCTGCTTTGTAAGCTGAAAATGCAGACATATTCGGAAATCCCCGTTGTCAGTAGATCGCGATATTTAGCCGTTGCATTTATATCACTACATTAAAAAAATATATGCAAGTGTGTTTGGTAAACCCAATATACGAAAGGGATCGTGCTTGAGCTTAAATATGCAAGTAGTGAAGCGAATTCAAGGATGCCAACTTGATTATTCGGGCAACTCCATTTAATACTGTCATAGGTCATGGCTTTCATCTAATATGCTGTCAAAGAATTTGTCTGCATTTTAAAGAAACTATTCGGAAGAAAATTGTCGTGTGTACTTACAATGACTGAAAATGTATACGGAAAAAAAGAAAAAATCTACTGGGTAAAAATTATATTTGCTCCGCACGTAAGATCTGTTCACGTGTGCGCGCTTGCCGATTGCGTCTCTGAGCCAATTTTTAAAATTCTGTTCAGTAAAAGCATTTCCTAATTCTTTATGGAAGAAGCTTCGGTCCTGGAAAATATGCATATAGGTATGACACAATTTCCAACAGTCTATGTTATTGTTTTGGAATTATATCACCCCAAAAAGTGTACGTGATCTCTATAGAATACTGCCCTCTTAGCAAGCATTATTTTGATTATTGTACATATTACTTTAATTTTTTAAACTTGAAATCTATTACCTGCATCATTTGAAGGTCGCAAGAGTTGCACTAGAGGGTTGCAAGGGTTGCACTAGAGGGTTGCAAGAGAGCATTATCTCCAGGCAAAGCTAATGGCATTAGATGGGATGTTCGGGCTTTTGTGAGAATAAAATAATTTAGGGAAATATGGTATAAATTCCTTCAAAATTTGGCTCAAGTCGTTTTACTAACACAGATCTCACTAAACACTTATTTTGTTTAGGAAGTAATCGTATGTATTGAAATACTTTTCCAAATTATTACATGAACTGCTTCGAAGCAAATGCATGTTGTTTATTTCACCTTTAGAATATAATTTAATTGGCCAGTATGAGCTATAGATAAAAAACATTTAATTTCCAATCACGATTCTGGGGCATGCATTCTTTAAAATACTGATTTAAATACAACTTTCACTTTCGCTCTACCTAGTACAGAAATTAAAAATTATAATTCTCATTCTACCCCTCTCAACTATTATTGTAAATTATAGGAAGTTTTTAGAAGTCAGATATGTTGAATTTGTAAGTTTTGTTTTCCTTCAAGTATTTCCCATGAAGTCTAGCTGTTTGGGAGTAATATGTACACATACCATCCTTTTAAACACCTTGTATGAAGATTGTTGATAAATTAATGTTCCTGTGCGAGCAATTGGCGAGGCCATTAGCCCATTGCGTACCATGTACCATCAGGATATTTACTACAATATATTGGCATAAACAAAATTGATGTTAAGATACCAGCACTCTTTGTATTGTTCCTTAGTACTGCCAGTATTGTGTTTAAAATTACTGTTGTTATTTGCTTACAGTGTATTGTGCTTATTTGGTGTTAAAATTATTGTATATTTATGTAAAAAGCTACTAAACGTAAACTAAACGTAGCTTTCTCTAACGTTCCTCAAATAACTTCACTTTTTTCGCCTACTTTTTCTTCGTCCTTTTCTTCGCTTCTTTTCTCTTCCCTCTTCCTCACAAATTTTATCATTTTTAATTTTAGACCCCTTCCCCTGAACGTCTCTTCTTTTCTCTTTTACGAAACTTCCCTTTCACTACTATGTACAACTTACTCAGTACTATTAATGTTCGGCCCTAAGCCGCCATCCTGATTGAGGTTTTTCTGGGTTTACTCAATCGCTTAAGGCGTATGCCGGGATGGTCCCTAGGTTTGTTCTCCCAGGCGTAAATGTACAGCTTGTCATCCCCTCTTAAAATGTTACTATTCTAAATGTATGTAAATTTCAGTGGTTAGGCGGAAGAGCAGGCCCTATGGCCTGAGCCTCGCCATTAATAAAGACATTTTTATTATTATTATTATTATTATTGCGTGTGGTGCCCATTACCGCGCGAGGTGGCAGTGATGTTCCCCGCTGGATGGCGAGATGCGCTGCTGTCCTACACGTCGGCTGGCGGGGTTGTCCCTAACCAGGAATCACTACCAACCAGTGCGGCACCGCCCCAGCCGGGACAGTCTCCGGGACCAGTCTCCCGACATGTGGGCTAGTGTAGTGCATGTAAACGTAAGTGTGTGTACGAAGTAAAGGTGAAGACAAGAGAACGAAGTGGATGGAAAGATCGCGCGTAGTCCGTGGCCCGTTTGTTAGAGTACTACTCAGACATTCGCCAGGTGTTGATCGGAGAAACCACGTAAAACTACCGATCAGGGCAGTCGGCAACAAGAATTCTCTTGCTGACAGTGATTGGATTCGTCCTAACAATGTAACTAGAGCCGCAATCCTGCCTCCGAAGGCTCTCAAACCATAAGACTTCCGGGTCAGAGGCACTGCAGTAATATCAATTGATATCCCGAGCCAACAAACCCGTTTTTCTGTGAAGAAAACTAACACGAGTAGAGGTTTCAATTGAAAAGAAACACCACATATGATACCGTATGTTAGGCGTACATTCAAAATCTCTGTAAAAGCAATAGGCATATCATAGAGGCTGCCTAACTACTTCTCATTAGTAAGAAAGTGAATGTGCTCGAATTGCTCATACTTCTCCACTTTATTTGTAAGTTTTTTTCAATTTTCGAAAATTCAAAAGTTCAATAAAAGGAGGCTTGCGCCTTTTTTTTAGTGACCTCTCTCCACGGAGCAAATTTATTCCAAAAATTTGGTGCCATTTTTCAGAAAATTTTTATAAAGGTTAGATTACAGTAGACACTACATAACGAAATATCTGTTTAAAATTCGCAGAGCCTTGAGTTCCCCAGATTTATCAGTGAATAAGAGTTTTGAAGAAAACTATTTGACAGCTTAAGCACTGGCGTTGACCACAGAAGGAAGGACAGACAGACTTTTTGTCGCAAATCAATATTGTTCGTTAGCAAGGACTCACGAAACATGAGTTCTGGCTAGACAATTGTTCTAGGAAGTAATTTACTACACAAAGGAACAAGAGTTATCTATTTTTTCGATATCAAAACACAAAAATATGAATTTTCTGTAAGAAAAAATGCCTTTTCTTTTTTTTTAAACATCACAAGAATTTCTCTATACTACGTAACTAATATGAAAGAAAGTAAAAATTGGAAGCTTTTGAAATAAGCAAATAAATAAATACGTAAAAAAATTTACTGATAATGTAATGACTGAAATAACCCGATTCTAAGTTTATTTTACTTGATTTCTATACCGAAAATATTACAACTATGAATCATTTTGAATTATTATATAGTAATGTATTTTGGAAAATAGTAAATTTAATGCATAACAAAAACATATTTCTGTTGCGGGTATTTATTTTACCCGTACGTCTCGTTGTCACGATCAAACAATCCCTGAAAAATTTTGAATATTTTCACGAATAAAATATTAATGCAATGTTTTCTATAGGTAATTACTGACTTGATCAAAGGGCACTTGTTACAATAAAAAAACAATTTCTAGGACACAGAACTGTAATAGATAAGAAAATAATAAATAGTATGATGAATAATGAATATATCCCCATTCTTCAAAGCGATGAAATTATGAAATTGCATTTTAACCAACGTTGGTAATTACTTCAACCCCCCACCCACCCAACAAACAAGTTTAAAGCGTAAAAATGAATGAATGTAAAAAAACTGCCACAAATATACTCACAATACACAACCACCACCAGGTTTAATAGCAGCTTTGTCGGTAAGTGGTACTGCGAAAGTTCTTTTAGTAAAATTAGAAACAAATCGCTGTGTAAAATGGAGTTCGGTATAGAAAAGTTCGGTTGTCACATTCTTTTATATATTCGCTACGTATATTATAATCTTTCAGACAGTTTTCGTTATCATAGAGGAATAATTTCGTGTTTCGACTCAGACTTGTTGCACTTTTTCTAATTTTGCCAAAAAAGTAATGGATAAAACTATCACAATCTGATACAAATTATCTTAGAACAAAACGAAATATGAAGTTCAGCTTATTCGCGTTTGCTTAAAGCGTTTGCTTTGCAGATCCGAAATACTTCTATCTTATTTATAAGAATTAAGAACCGTCATTTTGAAGGAGAGTATCAAAAGTATGAAAGTTCGTTGAAAACTGACAGGTCTAGTCAAGTGATGCCAAAAGTTGACATTCTTTTCATGTTGAAGCCATATATAATATACACGTTTCTCTGATGATTCTGTGTAAAGTATTTTCACGAAAACAGTGACATATTGTAGAAATGATATAAAACAAGAAACCTACGACTGTGAAAAGTAAATTAGATGAAAAAAATCCAATCTCCCATGTCCAGATTCCGGAAAACAGATTTATTCGTACGGTAACTGATCTACAATTTTTATATCAAACTAAAACGTCAAAATGGAATAAGAACCTCGGAACTGTAAAATATGAATAATGACATTTTCAATAGTGGGAGAAATGGATATTCTTGACTCAATTTTTTCAGAGTAGGCACTTTCAAACAAAGATAAGGCAGATGGAAATTATCCACGTAAACAAAACGTGTAACAAAACCTGAGAATGCCTTCCCGAGAAAACGAGTTCCGCAGCGCAGAGGACCACGACGCGTGGCGGGGGCAGGTGCGCCGCCGGCCTCACTCACCCGGAGTCCTCATGTTGGCGCCGTGTCCTCGCGGCGCGGCAGCTGCACGCCGACTGACGGCACCCGGCGGCGCCGCCCACCACGCAACCGCCGCCGCCGCCGCCGCCGCCGCCTCCACCGCCTCACCGCCTCCACCGCTCCACCGCCACCACTCTCCACCCACTTCCACACCACCACCGCCCGCCACCGCCACCAGCGCGCGCCGCCGCCACCGCCCCCGTCGCCACCACCGCGCACCACCGCCCACCGCCCACCACCGCCACCGCCTTCGCCTTCCGCCGACCACCACCGCCTCACCGCCCCCACCGGGGGGCCCCGACCGCTCCCGCCCCCACCCACGCCCTCACCGCCCCACCGGCCCCAACGCCCCCGCCCCCACCCCGCCGACACCCACGCCCCCGCCCCCCACCCACCGCCGTCCGCCCACGCCCACGCCCCCGCCATCGGCCCCCGCCCCCGCCCCGCCCCCGCCCCCGCCCCCCGCCCCCGCCACCGCCAACCGCCCACGCGCCACCGCCAGTCGCCCCCGCCATCGCCCCCGCCACCGCCCCCGCCCCGCCCCCGCCCCCGCCCCCGCACCGCCCCTGCCACCGCCACCGCCACCGCCCCCGCCACCGCCCCCGCCACCGCCCCCGCCACCGCCCCGCCACCGCGGCCGCGCCGCCACCACCACCACCGCCACCACACACCACCACCACCACACCACCGCTTGCCGCCATCGCCACCATCGCCCCCCGCCCCCGGCCCCGCCCACCGCCCCCGCCACCGCCGCCGCCGCGCCCACCACCCCACCACACCGCCACCGCCACGCCACCCGCCACCCCGCCACCCCGCCACCACCGCACCACCGCCCGCACCGCCCGCCACCCGCCAACCACACCCACCACCACCACCCCACACCACCCACCAACCACCACCACCCACCGCTGCCGCCTCGCACATCCCACCATCCGCCACCATCGCCACCCAGTGAGCCTGTCCACGCCTGTCTTCAACCGTCGCCGTGTCCTTCACCGTCCGCCGTGTCTTCACGTTCGCAGTGTCCTTTCACCGTCGGGCCGTTGTCCTTCCACGCGTCTTTCACACGTCACCGCGTCTTTCACCGTCACCGCGTCTTTCACCGTCACCGCGTCTTTCACCGTCACCGCGTCTTTCACAGTCACCGCCTTCTTTACTGTTTCTTTCATCGTCCAGTCACCGTCTCTTTCCCCGTCACCACCACCTTCACCGTCCCATCACCGTTACCTCTAGCGCCACCGCCAGTCACGTGACCGCCGGACATTGACCTTGAACGAGAAAATGAAGGTCATCTACTTCCCACAGCTCGGTAGTCCCCGGTGGATCGGATGCGCGGGAGGGGGGCTGCAGGTACAGAGGGTGCTCTCCACGGTTGGGGGTGAAAGTCGACAGAGGCACACTCACTTGCTGAATGGCTGTGGGGGTGGAGTGAAGACGCAGGAGGGAGGTGTGGGCGTACGAAGGGATGGGAGGAGGGTAGACAGAAGGGACAGAACTACGGGTTGGATAGGCGTGACTCACAACAATTAAATGAAAGACAATAATTGAGATGACAGGAGGGACAAGGGATTCAAGGAAGACGTGGCGATGAATGGAGTGGTTTAAAGGAGGCTGCCCTTTCGTTTGTAGAAGAATAAACCTGTACAATGGGAGCACTGGCAGACCTCTCCTATAAGATGAGGAACGTTACAGGCAAAATAATGCCCAACGACTGAAAGATGACAATAATGATTACGCTAGTGATTCTGACCTTGATAATTAGGCAGGATTTTTTAAAGTCTAAAGAGAGATATGAGGATGTTCTTTTCTGTTTATTATATATCACTTAACCTGCATTTTAGAACTCGAAGTAATTTGTTTTTCTTACATTCGAATATCATAACGAATCACTTTCATTTTGTTCACTCGATTTTGCTGGACACTTATGGCAAATTTCCAAATGTTCAACGTAGTTAAAAATATCACATCTACCTTGTCTTCTGTTTCAGACGAAGTACTTCGAAATTTATTAGTATTATTTTTAAATGAGAAATGAAATGAAAGGCTGATACGACTTATCTTATTACTCCTCATAAACAAGACACGTCCTACAAGTCACAGGTCGCCTCACGCTATTCCTTAAGTGATCGATTTTGATGAAACATGTGTGACTTACATTGTTACTGTGTATGACTTTTTTCATATTTATGTAGGGTTTGGAACAGTAACAAGATGAGACACACTGACCCAAATCTAGATATTAACATATACACGAAAAACTGGGAACTTACTGAGGCTAGTGTGGCATATTTTGTGACAGGGTCTCTTTTTTAGTCATTTTCATCAAAATTATATTTTATAAAAGTAAACGTATTTATACATTAAATAGTTGTGAAAAAATTCTACGAACTGTTTAAATTCTTTTTATTTATTTATTTATTTATTTTTTTTTTTTGTTTCAGTTGTTACGTTTTAGTTTATGTATACTTTTTTTCTCTGTGTGGAATATCAGAAATAAGTCTTTAAAACGTATTTCTATAGTTGAGTTTCCAATTTTTGGATATTTACTTAAGAAAGAAATATTTTCATCATTTCATCTTAAAATTACTTTAAAACATTTTAAACATGTCAGAAAGTTTCTAGATGAAAATCTGTTGTGCCTCTACCTCAATAGACCTATACTTTTATCTACCTTCAACAATTTAGTTTAAATTTAATAAATATAATAAATATTTGTTAAAAATAAGCAGTTAATTTAATAATGATGTCTTAAACACAACAAGCTTTGAAGTAAAGTCACTGAATTCTTCCTGATTACTTGAATTGAAATATCATTAGTTTCTTGATGCAAAATAAAATATTCTAAATGACACTTGATTTCCCAAGAAATTTAAATGAGTAAGATTTTACAAATTTAATTTTGTAACCTTTATTAATTTTATTTAGAACTAGAAACAGTTAACTGGACCTACTCTACAATACCCTAGGCTAGTGAAGTAGAAGACAATAGACTATTGACATTTGAAGAAATCAAGAGTCTTAAAAAACAGAAAAAGGTTTTAATAAATGAAAAAATCATTTGTAAAAATATACATTTAATTGTATAGTTAATGACAAGTATATTTTTCTCACCTATGCTCATCAGGTGACAAAATAAAAGTACCAATTCAACATTTAGGCAATTCAACAATTCAAAATTCCACAGTTCAACTAGTAGACAATACATTTGATAAAAGTAATCCAACAAAACCACTCTTTTGACCCTAATAATAATTTCAAATTACTTCACTTACAAAATGGAGGACTTAACTTAAAAAACTTGGGACGGACGCGAAGCGGTTCCTTGAGAATGAAATATTTGGTGAATGCATCAAAATCTCAGTGGGCCAGTAAAGCCTCAGCACTTTTTGAAGAAGCATCTTTAAAGTTTCTATGTCAATACGTATAAATATATTAAATATAATATTTATGACGTAGTCAATTTAATCCACTACTAGCAAAAGTGCAACTAGCAAAAGGAAAGCTCAACAAACGTGCGTGTAGTGAAGTTACATTTATGCCCAGAAGCAAAACGAAGGGGCAATCTCAGCATTTGCTCAATGGCTCAGGGAAACTGAACAAAAACCGCATCGAGATGGGGTAATGGACCCAAAAATTGAAATGTATTCATTCTTAGTGGTATATTAAGTATTTTTAAAATTATACAATGCAAATGTTAAATGACGTTTTTGATGGTTACTGTCGTTTTTCTTTGTATTGCAATACAGAAGAATACAGAAGCAATACAGAAGAAACAACTGTACTTTGTACTTAAAGTTGTGTACCGATTTTAATTTAACATCTGGCAATGTGCTGTTAAGTAACGTACTGTATTGTCAGTGGATATATTATAGTGAGCTGTAGTCACTGACACATATGAATGTGATTTCTAGGGCGTTTGTTATAACTATAAATATCAGTATGCATTAAAATAAGTTCCCACCGCTAGTAAGTTTTGGCAAAACTATAGATTCTATAGAAACTATTGGAAAGACAAAGATAAGGATACCAAGCTCAATGGGAGGCGTACAAGAATTACGTGGAAGTTTTATTATTCGAATATTTTTTGTCTACAATCTCAAAGTGTGTGTACTATAGGAAGGGCTTCTCCAGAATATTATGCCGTATCTCAGGAGTGAATGTACTACATTTGTAAAATATACACAATTTAATTGCATGAAGGTCGTCTCGATTTGAAAGTATTCTGAATGCATAACGAAATAAGTTTTATTCAGTGTTCTATTAATTTATTTTATATTCCATTTAAGGCTTGACTGAAGTGAGAGACTCCAAGTTTTGTTACTTTTAATATAGTCAATTGCACGTTGTTAATTTTCAATATCGCATGTGATCGCTGCTTTGAAACGCGAAACTTCTTTGAATCCGTTTTCCTTTCTTAACAATTATTTGTTTATTATGAAACCAACTCGAAACTTCTGAAATCGTACTATTAGTTCTTTCTTTTCAGCAAAGAAAATTCGTGTCATCAGTTAAAAAATGTTCTTCCGTTTCTAATGGACGAGGGCGTATCGTTTAAGTATAAAATAAAGAGGATATGGCGTACGATAGAACCCTGCGGAACCCCGTGATCAATTAGCAAAGAATTGGAAAGATGAGTAAATTATGTTATTTCGTGCTACTGCAGAATTTCTAGCCTTTGCGATTGATGTGTAAGATGTCGAATCTAGGGCAATCCCACGAACTCTGCACGAAGGTAATTGTGAGAGCAAAATGATAGGTCAACGTATGTTTAAAGTCAAAGTTTCATTTGACATTACCACAACATCATCAGGCTGACATGAACATTTTCATTGATAAGAATTAACAATGCGAGGTCCAGAAAAAATTACGAAATCAATAATGGTAAGAAGAGACGATTTAAGGAAGATTGAAAGAACAATGTAATATCATAACATTGCTTGTGAATATTATCCAGACGACTTTTGGGTGATTCGATTTGTTTAGAGCCTTACAGAAATATACCTACAATTCGGTGAAATCAATTGCCTAAGGCCCGAGTCCAATCACAAAAAGAATATAACCAAATGTAGTGACTTCTATGGTCTTAATGCTATCTTTCAAAAATAACAGAATGAAACGAAAAGAATAATTAGAAAAAAGTTCATTATTGTATTTTTTATTATTGCCTCAATCGCATTTATTTTAGAAATAATATGTAGATAACACAATAAATTGTGTACAGAATGTGTAATATATGACCCGTCTCTATGATAAATCAAGCCCTGTAATATCCCGAAAGAAATGACAGATTGCAAAACAAAATTCCATAAGTATGAAAGATTCAACGGAATCGCCTGCTTGACTGGCATGCACAGTTACCAGCGTCTTGTTTACAGATGCGAGAACGTCAGGCGTGTCTATTTTCTCCGTCGCGCCAACGACGACCCTCGTGTCGTCTCGAGAAATTTTGGAATAAAACGCAGAACAAATTATTAGTGCTTGAAGTTACATTGCCGACATTCCCTCCACTTCCTCCGCCGCTCCAGCACCATCGCCATTACCTCTTCATTACCATCACATTCTATCATCATTTCCAACATTATCTACCCCAGCCCAACACCACCGCCACCGCCGTAACCGCCACCGCCGTAACCGCCACGCCGTAACCGCCAGCCGCCTAACCTGCCACCTGCCGTAACCGCCACCCTGTCGCCGTACCGCCACCGCCGTACCGCCACCGCCGCACCGGCCACCGGCCGTAACCGCCACCGCCGTAACCGCCACGCCGTAACCGCCACCGCCGTAACCGCCACGCCGTAAACCGCCCACCGCCGTAACCGCTCACCGCCTAACCGCCCCCGCCGTAACCGCCACCGCCGCAAACCGCCACCGGCCGTAACCGCCAACCGCCGCAACCGCCACCGCCCAACCACCGCCACCGCCGCAAACCGCCCCGCCGTAACCGCCACCGCCGTATCCGCCACCCCGCCGTAACCGCACCGCCGTAACCGCCACTGCCGCACGCCACCGCCGTAAACCGCCACGCGCAACCGCCAACACCCGCGCAAACGCACCGCCGTAACCCCAGCCCGGTATCCGCCACCCGCCGTACCGCCACGCGCCGTAACCGCCACCGCGTAACCGCCACCGCCGTAACGCCACCGCCGTAACCGCCACGCCGTACCGCACCAGCCCGTAACCACCTCCACCGTACCGGCCAACCGCCTCAACCAGCCACCGCCGTATCCGCCACCGCCGTAACCGCCACCGCCGTACCGCCACCCGCCGTAACGCCACCTGCCGTAACCGGGGGCCACCGCCCGTAAACCGCCACCGCCGCAAACCAGCCACCGCCGTAACGCCACCGCCGCAACCCGCCACCGCCGCAACCGCCACGCCGTAACCGCCACCGCCGTATCCGCCACCGGCCGTAACCGCCTACGCCGTACCGCCAAACCGCCCGTACCCGCCAACCGCCGTAAGGCCACACCGGTAACCGCCACCACCGTAGCCGCCACGCCTCACCGCCACCGCCGTAACCGCCACCGCCGTAACGCCACCCCGCCCGTAACCGCCACCAGCGTAACCGCCACCGCCGTAACCGCCATCACAACCAGCAAGTAGGCGCCGATGCCGGGGAGTCGGTGGTCTTTGCTCTGGTTCCCTCCAAACAATTAAGGTGGGAAGCCCCGCCTATCTTCGATGCGGCACGCGCCCGGGGCTGAACGTCGTACCTCGCAGCGACGACAATTGCCCTGCCACGCGCGTGAAACAGAACGTTGCTAGAAAGCAAAAAAGGCCGAAGGAATATGGAAAGAGTGTATTGCGGAACGTTAGTGAGGCACAAAACAAACTTGCGTTGAAGTGATTCGTTATTCATCTTCTGTTTCTTTTGCTTCCTCTTCTTTTTTTCTTCTTCTTTTCTTCTTTTTTTTTTCTTCTTTACTTTTCTTCTTACTTTTCTTCTTCTTTTTTCTCTCTTCTTTTTCTTCTTCTTTTCTTCTCTCTTCTTTCTTCTTCTTTCTTCTTCTTTTCTTCTTCTTTTGTTCTTCTTTTGTTCTTCTTTTGTTCTTCTTTTGTTCTCCTTTTGTTCTTCTTTTGTCTTCCGTTTGTTCTTTCGTTTGTTTCTCGTTTGTTCTTCGTGTTTGTTCTCCGTTTCTTTCTTCCTTTTTCTTCTTTTCTTTCTTCCTTCTTTTGTTCTTTCTTCTTTGTTTCTTCTTCTTTTGTTTCTTCTTCTTTTGTTCTTCTTCTTTTTTCTTCTTTCTTTTGTTCTTCTTCTTTTTGTTCTTCTTCTTTTGTTCTCTTTTTTTTTTGTTCTTCTTCTTTTGTTCTTCTTCTTTGTCTCTTCTTTTTGGTTCTTCTTTGTTTCTTTTCTTCTTCTTTTCTTCTTCTTTTCTTCTTCTTTTGTTCTTCTTTTGTTCTTCTTTTGTTCTTCTTCTTTTCTTCTTCTTTTCTTCTTTTTTTCTTCTTTTTTTCTTCTTCTTTTCTTCTTCTTTTCTTCTTCTTTTCTTCTTCTTTTGTTCTTCTTCAGGCTCTAGACCAGTCGAACCATTGCAAAAATCTAAGATCAGCTGTTGACCTCAGTCTTTAAATATTTAGTCAATGCCGAAACAACCAAAATCCAATTCATTTAGTAGATACTTTGGTTCTATATTCTTTGCTTCTATATTCCTACAATGCTATAACTTATTGTTTTCAACCAATCATTGTTCAATATTACACACGGGTATTACGTATAAGTTTTCATTCCTATATTTACAAAACAAATACACTTACCTTTAAAAAAATCTCGAGCACCCTTCTACTAACGATCCCTTAAACACGTCTTTCCAAAACAGTGGAGAATGTCTATCGTCATACCAGTACCGAAACATGCAAAAGAAAGAAATGAAGTCTTCTAACTGCTGACCGATCTCCCTTGCACCCAACACATGTAAAATCATGGAGAAGATACTAAACTTATACCTGATGTGGATACTTGAACATTAAAATGTAATCGGAAATACGCGATTTGATTCTCATCACGGACTCAACTCTATCCTAACTGATTGGACAACCATATTTGAGACATAGCGAACAAACATATTTGACAACCATTTGGGAGCACTAAACACATGCTGTCAATAAGTTTAGGTATAGAAGAAACAAGTGATTTTGTTTGGATACATTCTACCTAGGTGAAATTAAGACTAAGGAAGTGGAGGGAACAATTTTGAAAATTTACTTCGGAATCGCAGCATAAGCAAACTAGGACCACGCATGCATGCATCCTGCATTTACCGTGGCTCAGTATCATTATCACGGTGGCAGGTGCATGTAACTTTAATTGGGGACCAGCATTTACCCGAGTTCGATTTATATTCCCCACGGTTGTTAGCCCTGGGGGTGTGGAAGATGAAATCATGATGATAATGAGGGGTGAAAGGACGACGCACTCATACTGATATACACAAATCCACCCATGCCCGAGGCGGGACTCTAACCCGCAATCTCCTGGTTCTAAACCACTACGGCAATACTGTCTTAGCGATCTGTCATCTGATCGGCTCAATTATTTGTTGTTATTATTATTGTTATTATTATTGTTATTATTATTGTTATTATTATTGTTATTATTATTGTTATTATTATTATTATTAATATTATTATTATTATAAAAATTATTATGAAAATTACAATCGGGATTAAATAACTCCTTGATTTTTCTAATGGAAAATTGGTCAAGTAGACTTCTTTAGCTTACCAGTGTTTCAAAACTTTACTTTTCATCGTTAGGCCTTGCAATTGTTTATGAAATTGGAGATATCGCCACCTGCTTTCCAGGCGGCTCACCACTGCACCAGACAACCTTCTCTTTCCTCACCATGCTTGTAAAAGCTCGGTTTTTTTCGTTCGAAAATTCATGGAATTATTATCGTTCATTTATTACTCTCGACTGATAGAAAAAAGTGTCAGATAACTACAAGAATAAAGAAGTGTAAACTACATTGGACCATTGGACCTACATTGCTGATTAATTTTGTTGTCATAAAAAGTAAATGCTTTTTGTCTGTTTTATTTCTATTAAATTAGTTTTCAGAGCTCTTCGCTATTTTGATATTCTGCACTTGCGAGAATGAAAACTGTGCATTCCGCATTTAGAAGACTCAGAATGTTAACCAGTACTTGCAAATTTTATTGTTAAAAATCATTCATAACAAGTAACAAATAAGTTCTTAAAAACAAATTTTCCTTTAATTAAAAAATGTGCTTCACTGCGTCGTCCGTTTCTTCATAACTCGGAATCTCCAAACGGAATACTCGTCTCGGAAAAACCCCTACAGCGTAAGATTGTTTTGTTTGCGGGACGAAGGGAAGAAAAGTTCTACTTAGAATTTATTTTCACTTTTACATCCGTACCTTCGGTTTCTCCGCAACTGCCTTTTACTTAGGTGCCTTAAATATGATTCTTGAGAACAAATTGAATGTGCAAAACACTGCCATGTATAACTTAATAAACTTACCTTATTATTTTCCATCACTTTTTGAAAACGTTGTTAACAAAAATGCGATTATGTACGATTTACGTTGTTAAAAATACGAGTATATCGCATTTGTGCATTTTCCTTGTGTCTACTAAACCCCAAAAGGTGAATAATAAACTAGTGGCTTGCGGGAGCACAAATGCTGCTGACCAAAACTGCACAAAATGGTTTTCTAACCCGTAACAAGAACAAGTAAATTAAATAACACTGCAATAAATTAAAAATGTTAACACAGTGTAATATCATAGCGTCGTATTTATATTCTTTCCATACCAAAAGTATCTGAAATCTTATTGTTCCAAGGCTTCATTAACAACGCTTAAAAGGGGAAAGGCTCTTCATTAAATCCTTGCTGTCGCATGACGTCAGCATGATGACACTGTTGCATGACGCTCTGATTATGAGAATTCAGTTGTCACGCGCGTCCCAGAATAGGTGGAAGCACATAATCAAAATTTGATGGTTCAATCAAAATCGAAACTCTTGCATTCCAGAATATTTTTTAGTATTTAATTTTTGCCGTGTTCCTGGCTATCTAACGAAACCAGACACATCTCACATGACCGAAGGCTTGTCGTTTTCTTTCAATTTCTGCGCGCATTGGAAATTAATAATATAGATATCGAAATGTGTACAAGGATTGTCTGAAGTTTGTGAATTTAATTTATTCTATGGTTAGTACAATGTAGAATATAGAAAAAAAGTCTTCAGAATAATTTTCCCCCTTGTCCTCGCATTTATATGGTATTTTTGCCTATTAATTTAATTTCCTTCATATCATTAATTTGAAAAGAAGCTAATAAGTTATTACTTAATCATTAATTGGTGTAATTGGTGCATTAAACATGCAAGTACAATCAGAGAATATTGTGTAATAAAACGAAGAAACCACTACATTCATTTTTCGAAAACTTCAGCAATAAGTCTATACATCTGGAAGTATTTTTCTAAGAGAACACTTTGAAGTAAGTGGAACAGATGTTTCCTTCTGACCCCAATTCTCAACAACAGCGTGAGAACGGAAACTTTGGAAAATACGTTGGAGGCAGCTGCCAATGGTCAAATTCGGCGTCCTACCCTCTTCAGCACGTAGCGAACACGCCCACGCCCCCGCCCCCGCCTTCGCAGATCTGAGCAATTCAAACCCTTTGTGTCATTCCCACCGTCAGATGTTACTGTTCAAGAAAATACAACCAAGAGCAGCTCTGGGTCTAGTGACAGTGATTATGGCTACATAACTGAAAGTGAGAAAATAAATAAATAATTTATAGTTATAAACGACGTGTTATTACATTATACAATACGAATACAGTACAAAGTTCACATTGTGAACATTTTAATGAACTTTTTTATTTAATTTGACTATTCATTCATTCATTCATTCATTCATTCTGTAAGTAAACGCTGAAAAGTGACATACTGTTGTTAGTAGTTAATAAGACGTCATCTAATATTACTTACATTACAAAACTGTTTTTGCTGTTAATAGTTAGCCATGGGTTGCAAGGAGATTGTAATATCATTATAACTCTTATTATAATACTATATATAATTATAAGTCTCGTGAAATTTGATAAAGTTAACAAAAATATTGATTTTGAAATATATCTTTCTCATATGAGAAACTGTGAAATATTAAGCATCACATGTTCCCCATAACTAGTACTACTTTTCTTGATTTTGTAAGAATGCTGTGAATGATGGCAGCTTGTGAAGAATTTAGCAATACCCACGCACGAATTTTATTAAGTTTCCACGTATGCGCCTTTTTATTTCCTGTGCGTGTTGTTTGGAGGTGAGACCAGATAATGATTCGAAACAAAATTTAATTCAATCCGATAAGAACGAAGTGAAATAATTGTTTCAAATAGTGTTATAGTTGTTACTATTGTTGTTGGCACAAAATTCGTTGGAAATTAACCTTTGGTCCCATATAATTTTTAAAATTAATCGGCTTGCTAAAGTTCGTAGACATCACAAACTAAAACTCGCGTATCGAAGTGTCAATTGCCACATAAAAGTGTAATATGTTACCCCATCGCGCGCGCGGGTCATTCGCAAGGTTTTCGCTATAGATAGTCTATTCCTTCGTCGTGAATCCATTCAGATGAAATGTAAGGGTTCCCAACCCACTACTGCTATCGCTGTCATTCTTCCCCACCCGTCCCGTCGTTACTAGGCGGCATAACTAGGTCAAGTGCAGCCGCTGTCTGCAGGACAATTCTAATGACCGGCTGCTCTGATCGATAGTTTTCAGAGGTTTCTCCACCAAAGTAATTCCGTAGCAGTGCCCTGAAGAACGACGCACGTACCGCGCACCATCTTTCCTTCCTCTTCCTTGTCCTATCATCCCCCCGTACTCAGTCACACACTTACACACGCACTAGTCTACCGCACTTTTCGGGAGCTTAGTGCTTGTCCCGGCTGGGGAGGTGCCCCGCTGGTGACAGACATCTCGTTGGGGAACAGCCCGCAAGCCGACGTGTAGGTCGGCGATGGATCTCGCCACCCAGCGAGGGAGGATCACTGCCGTCTCCTCCCGCGATAAAATCCACCACACTTACGGGACCTCAGCAGTTGGCGCGCCCGCAATCACAAATCAAACACCCCACCAGGCCCAGTTCCGCCCGGCTGCCGTGGCGCTCAGCGCGGACTCTCGGGAAATGCCCAGGACGCGGCGGGGCGCGACGGGATCTGAGCCGGGCAAACAGCGCCTGGCCCCCGCGCCAAGGCCGCCCGCGACAGGGCATTACGCGCTGCCGGCGACGTCAGTCGCAGACAAACACTCCAGGGCAATCTCACCAAGTGCGAGCGGATCGTGTGGGTAAAACGTGAGTGCTCGCTGTGTTTACCTTGGGGCACTCCGGCGGAGCAGTGAGGAGAAAGGTTCTTGCTTCTGCCTGAGATGAGTTGGACCTATTTCAACATCAGTCCAGAAGAACAGTCAATGTGGTTGTGGGTGAAACTTACTTTCTTGTATAACAGGACGGATTTTCATTAAAATACCACGTATAACGAAAAATTAAATTTAGGAAAAAAATGGTCCTTAAAACAGATTTTATAGCTGTTACATCTTAAATTGAATTCATCTTGATTCTAAATTACATATCTTTAATTTAAAGGCCGTGGATATCTAGAGCAATTACTGTTCTCATTTTCATATTTTGACTGAATGTTAAGTCTTAGAAGTCGTTCATGATCAACATGTTCATCACTAAATGGCAATTTTTCACAGTGTTCTCCAATTGAATGCTTCTTTGAAAAAATATTTTTTACCGCGAACTTCACATACATACTTATTCAGCTTTCCGCTAAGCCGTTATTTGGCAACTTTGATAATTGAGATGGTGTAGAAACGCTTCTTCCCTGTGTGGTATTCCAAGGGTCAGCAAGGACTTGGGAAGAGCGGAAAATGAAGTTTCATCTACGAAAATAAAGCTAAGTATTCCCCATCTTTATCGTACTTTCCATTTCCAACCTTCCTCGTAGCAACATTGTCACAATCCGACGCTATAAATGTTTGTAAACCATTATTGATTCCGAGTCCCCTTCATCAGGAAATTACAAGTAAAAAAACATTTCAAACGCAAACGGATATGTCTTTGAGGAAAATTTCAGTGTTTAAATGACAAAATCAATAACTTTATAATATCTTTATTTGAATAAATAGAGAAAAATATCTCTACATATTTCTGAAGTATTTCGAACCTAAATGACACTAGGTGTGTACATTATAATATAATACCCTACCACAACGTAGGAAACTCATCCAATGCACTTACACATCACATTATTATATCACTATTTCCATTAATGGTACGGATGACATGATGAAAACTCATTATCATGATATGATGAAATACAAATAATATAAATAAATAAATATAATATTAATGAGCAATATTTTCGGAGATCATATCGATGGTCAAGTGCACCGTGTTAATTTGTTTTTGACACAAAATTGTATGTACTTTATTGTACTGTATCCAATGGTTTTTGGATTCAGCAACCGTAGTACAGAACAAAGAATGGTGAAATTTGTCTAAATGTTTGTGTATTCATTGTTTTCATGTAACTGAACTGAATCTACATTAATGACCAACTAATTTCGTATGTTTGACTATAAATACATCTTGTAACGCAATATCATCTTCGCGGTATGACCCAAACGCATCAATTATAATCTATGCGCCTTACATTCTTAAAAGTTTACCCATTTCTTACTTCCCTGCCCTCCACGTGGTTAGTAAGTCTCTCACAAACATTGTTAAAAACTTCTTGTGTACAAATCGGGAAAATTTGTTTCCAAAACTGTGAACGAATCACTAAAAAATTTTGCCTACGAAAGGGTCGGCAAAACTACGGTTGTTTTGTACGTAGTGGGTCGGTCCTCTGGGTTGACCACCTTTCCGGCAACAACCACCAGGTTGTCCGATATATCTCGAACGAAATAGAGGAAAGGCTTATCCGCCACGATCTTTTCAAAACTTCCAGTCCTGGATTCTATAGATGAACCTGTGAAACAAAAAGGATATATTGATTTATTCTTATACGTAACGATCCGATTAGATCTCGTAAACAAAGAAGTAATAAAATTGTAATTATAATGCAATATATAATGCTTTATGAAAAATGTGGATCTCGCGATTTGGTCGGAGTGAATTAAAACACAGTTTGCCGACGTTATGTATATTTTTGTAATGAGCCCAGAGAATGGAATAAAAATATTTCGAAACTTCGGCAAACAATGTTTTAATGTCTGAATTCACTCTGACCAAATCGTACATTTCCTATTTCTACTTCATGGTCGTGAATCTATAATGGTCATGATACTTAAAACTCGAAAATGTCCCCTCCATATTCTATCAGCTGAAGGTGTTTTGAGATGTTTCAGTCCCAAAAAAGAATTATTTCATGTTAATCATAGCAATTCCAGGAACGTAATAAGACGTTTTCAACTTACTCTTTAAATACAAAAGAAGGGAAACGAAATTAACCACATTCATTCTAGTTTACACTACTAGAAGGCTTCACGTACTGTAAGTTGGAAAGAAGAGGAAGCCTCCGATACTTTTTTTGTTTTAAGTGTCCACTGCCGGTGTCTTTATCATACTAGAACGTTTTTGCACTTAACCTGAACTGCAAACGTTAACCGTTATAACATACGTAACGTCGGATCTTGTGTGAAGCTCAGAGTTTCTGCTCAACGCTTACACTTACGCTTGTAAGGTCCTGACATCTAGTAGCAACAGTATTAAGTTACTCGTAAGTTTGGCGCTTTTCCGATTTCCTTTATCAATCTTTCCATTTTGTTACTGTGGTTTCGATGAATATCTTCAATTATTTCACCATAATCATTTGTTTCTGGGAAAACAACACCGAGAAGCGATTGCAAAGTGAGGCCAGATGTTCACTTGTTTTTTACTCTCTGGATATGTTGTTTCCTTCAACTGATTAATTGAAGTATGTGTACTTGGGAATATTGATATGTACAATGTAGAAAATGGACGTCTGCTTGAAATTTTAGTACCAAATGGACCTCTAATTACGTCTGTAAACTTTGGAACGTTGATATGCTTCTTATTTTAAAGAACTTCCCCGTTTGCGAAACCACAATAATTTAAATATTCCTCTTCACTGGGTTCCATCCTCGTATACAGTGAAAGCCAACACGTCTTGTATACATCATCTTTTGCAGAAAACTGCAGTCGATTTTGTCCGGATTCTTAGTGTACTAGGAACTCAAAACGAGTATAACCGGCTACCGATTCGGTACATGTTATGAAGCTTCGGTACATGTTACGAGCCCGGTTAACTCTGTTTACTACAGAAACAGTGATTGGTGTGCCAGGCGTCACGTGACAATAGCCGGATCCGCTTATCTTTAAGCGTCGATGTACCTTTACTAAGAGAAACACGTTTGGGGGGAGGGGGTCCCAACTGTGTCATTAAGAAGTTTCAACCAGAACTTGACTTGCGAAGCCCGCAACCAAACGGAGAGAACAAGTACTCACTGGTGATCTGGTTGAGGACGCTGGAGGAGTTGTCCACGCGCACCGTCACCAGCTGCACCAAGTCCTGGACGAAGAGACCTCCGGCCGAGGACACCCCGCGCAGGTCGGCCTTCTCCGCGCTGAACACGTCGCTTACGCCCATCTGCAACGGCGGCGTGAACATGGCGATCATAACGTGGACCGACAACTGGTTCGTTTATTTCAGAAACCCGTCAAACGCCAAAATCTAAAATTCCGGCGGAATATTGTCTATTAAGGATAGACACATCGTTTACATGAAAAATATTCATTTATCAACTGCTTTAATATTTTAAAAAATAATAAAATTTGAAACCAGAAAAACTGGGAAATTTTTTCTCAGTTTTCTCAAAATGGGGAATTTGGCATTTGATGGGTTTCTGAAATAAACGCTTCAAGTATAATATAGCAGCGCTCGCTCGTATTCTTTGGGATCCTATATCAGCAGCCAAAGAAAGTAAGAGAGCCACTTAATAAAATTATTAGCTATAGAAGATCTATTGCGAATTATGACTCAAAATCATTAATTTATTTAATTCCCTTTTTAACATATGCAAAATAAATTTCTTGAAATCTATGTAAAGAAGCATAGCTATTTTGCATTTTTTTCAATAAAAACTTGTCGTTAAGTCGTTTTAACACTATTTACTGGCAGTGAACTTTCTGTTTCTCTCCATGTATTGTCTTCCTGCGGTGATAATCCAAATTAGTCTGTCTTCTGCTCCTTTTACAACTATGGTGGTCGTGAGAAAGATTCATTTTAATGCGTAGATGTGAAACGGATACAAATTATGCATTAAAAAAGGGACAGCGATGCACTTCTAGCGTAGAAAAACCCATTTAGTGTATTAAATAACAACAAAAGAATTAGAAATCTGAACTTCGACACCTATAAAGACATTTTTCTTATTGATTTATTTGTTTCTTTTAGAAATTGATAATATTTTTTAAACCAATAATATGTATAATCATGCATATTTTAAAACTAGAAAAGTGCAAAGTGAGGAAAAGGAATGACAATATATTTCTTTCGTAATAAACTCAACTCCTTTAATGGTTTATAAATGGTTCAAATTTCATAAGAATATCGTTTGTTACTAAGGAATTTAGACATTTAACAATCATATTTTATGAAATCAAGTTCACAAAACAATACCTGGAGGCCAAATTTCAATACATTTTTTTTTAAATTACTGTGCTAATTTTTCTAAGATGTAAAATGAATATTTGATCTTCTCCCTGTACGATTTCTATAGACTTTAAATATTAAAAAAACAATAGCTAATTTTATACAAAATCACCAACAGCTTCGATAAAAGACTTCAATTTCATAAGTTTTTCAGTTCCCTATATCTTAAAAATTAATATTAACTTCAAACCATTTTCATTTTTTAACTCTCATTAACTAACCGAATGTTTTCAAAATCTGCACGCTAAGAAAAATAATACTCTAAACCTTATTTAGGAACTGCCATTGCATCTGGGCTGGACGACATTTAGGTGAAAATACTCGCATCGTCTTTTCCAACGGAATTTACGTGCGTTCATTAATGAGATAGGAAAAAGCCGTGAAACTTTGAAATGTTTTCGAACCTGGAATAACATAGTTACACAGTTCAGACGATAACAGGCTTCATTTGAAGGATTTCATGCTCTGACAACTATGGTAATTCAAGTAAAAGTTTATTAAAAGTCAATTAAAATATTTTTAATTCAATAGAAAGGGTATATATCTACATCTGTTTTAATTGCCTGTTTTGCCCACCGTTCTACTTGTCTGATACTCAGTTACCAACAAGTCGTCATATAGGACAAGAAGAATACATTTTTTATCTACAGATATCTCAGATTTTTTATCAGGTGGTCAGGTGCATGGTTTTTATCATTTTTATCAGTTAGGTCAGGTGCATGGTATTTTGCGAAATGTGTATTTTGTTATTATCATGCTTAATATAATATAGGATATAAACACTGAATAAAAATGTGGAAGTGCTTTGTTGTGTAATACAAATAACACAAAACTTTCATTGATTAAAACATCAAATAATTTTTTTTTTAATTACTCAGAACTGATCAATATGTGAAAGATAAATTATCAATTAAATGATTTCCTACCATACAATTTCATTTTGATTTTTCCCCTGATGAAAAAGTCGTGCAGCTTTCCACTGCTGAACAATGTTCTGCATAATCGCGATGAAAACGACAGGTTAAGGTGGCTCAGGGCCTGAACTGTTGCCATGCAATGGCACAAATCGGAAGGTCTACAGTTTGAGCCCAACGGAGGTGGTGGATTTTAGACAGTGGTAGCAGACAGGTCGATTACAGCCACTGACTGGAGGATAATTCAAGCAGCCGGCTGCTTTGTTCGGTAACTATTCATGGTTTCCCTTATCAATGTCAGATGAATGCCGGAGCAGTATTGTAACAAACGGGTAAGTCCGCCCGCAATCTTTCCTTTCTCGTCCTTATCCTCTTACATGTACGCACACACGTATATGCACTACTGTAACACATACATCGTAAGATAAGGCGAGAATTTTGGGCTTGTTGTGACTGGAGAGGTGTCCCGCTGGCGGAGATACCTAATGAGGGAACACTCACGAGGCGAATGTACGTTAGTGCTGGATTTCTCATTCCAGCCGTGCACTATACTTACGCGACTAATAACTAAGCTAATTTTTCACGCATCATATACCAAAATTCAATTAAAAAGACCATCTAATGAAGCTAATGGGTTATGTTGATACAAATTGAAGTTGAAGCACCCTGTAAATCAAAATAATCAATGCATGAGGTGTGGCGAGGCAACGTCCTGTATGTGGTCTGTACCTTGGAGAAGACGGGGATGGGTCGGGTGATGGTCTCGATGGCGAAGCAGGGCAGCGTCACCTCCACCTCGCGCGAGGCCATGCTCTCGTAGAGGTTGCGCAGGGAGTAGCCCGCCAGGTCGGCCACCAGGGAGCGCAGCCCGCCGGCCGCGTTGGGCAGCAGCACCAGCAGCGAGTAGCGGTCGCCCTGCCACAACACCCACGCGCGCTCTCAGAGGCTTCGCGGAGCACAAGGCGTGCGCGCGAACACGGCTGCTGAGACCAATGAAGCGTTACCACGTGATTATGAGCAGGGCCCGGATTCTGAAGGCATGCCAACTTTTCATTGGTGCATTCTCGACGTAGCTAACTTGTAAATGAATGTTTATCATGACTTATAGGAGATGTAAATGTATAGTTTGGGGGTCACTTTTTGCCATTTTTTAAACCTTTGCGTCATTTTTGCCATTTTTACGCATTTTTATTTTTTTCCTGATTTTTTTAATGAATGTTTCATGAATTTACAATGACACGAAAACTAAGTTTTTATTGTATCACCAGTTCATGACGAAATTCACTGCTGCAATGGACTCTGTTATGCGAACTCTAAATTACTGATCATCGACAACTTCCTGGACCTCTCAAAACTGACGATTTAATGATCGGAGCAAGGATTACATTTCTCCCTGAAATAAAGACATTATATTAAATACACTTTTATATAAATAAGTTTTATTTAAAATTATAAAATTAATGGAATAAATAACATTTTTGTCAACATTTGTAGTGTTTAAAAAATGTAATTTTCCTCTTATTTTAAGCAGTTTTCCTCTTATTTTTAAATAATTTGATACGTAATTTTCAATGTATTTTGGACCATCGGAATCCGAGCCCTGATGATAAGCTCTGTGATCCAGACTCCCGATATGCGCTTACGTTTGTACAAGTGCAGGATTAAGGAAACTTGCGGCAACTCTTGAAACGTTAGAATAACCATGTGGAGTCGAAGTATGTGTTGTTATGGGGATCATGATGTGTCGTGATTATAGGGGTAACTATGCGTCTTTGACGTTATCTGAATTGTAGAGGATCGATAAAGTTGGGATATATTAAACATTCATTATACGTAAAATAACAAATAGGATAATTTGGGAGGACAAATTATAACAATAGAATTTATAATTAACGAGATAATCAGCGTTTTTAAACGACATTGTAATGTTGTAACCATTTTTGAAAGTGTGGATTCGTCGATAGGTCACAAACAACCTATCAGCACGAATGAGACGCAACAGCGCGGAATACTCATAATTTCTTGTGATGCGTTTGCTATTGAAACAAGTTTACTCCATCATTTAAGAACAACTTTTTGCAAATTTGTTACTTTCAAACTCATAACCTCGTAGGATATAACTGAAATCCAGCTTAAATCTAATATGTTGAAAGCCTAAATTACGTCAGCGAATGTAGAAGGGAGATAATTTTTTTTTTTTTTTTGGCTCTTGTGAATTTTCGCAAATGAAATGAGTTGGTTTTGACAGTAAATGTTGCAATTAATATGGCACTGAAGATGAGTGATAAATACAAAATGACAGTAAATAATTCGAATGCAAATTATGTTTTTCTCTTTCTCTTCGATAGACTCAATTGTCAGCAAAATTCCATAAAATGTGTGGCTAAATATTTTAAAGAATTGAAGTTTCGAATCAATGAAATACGAATAAGCAAATTGAATAATTTATACAATGCATGTAAATAAAAATTATTACTATTAATAATATAATAATGTTACTATTACTAATAATGTAAGTATTATTAATAATATTATGTAATGATTGACAGTTTTGAGTTGCCGCGACATTTCCATTGAGGAAATGTTACAGAACCGTAGTAAACCATTATAAAGTAGCTTTAGTAGCACCCGTAGAGTCAACATGAGCAAATATTCCATAGTGGTCTCGAGCTCATTTTAGCTAATTTACTTTCACAATTTTAGATTTTTAACGCCATGTAAAATTAGTTTTCACATTACAAAGTAGCCTGATGATGTAACACATCAAGATACGAAGCGTCGTTACAATTTGTCTGAAATAAATGATTGTCATAGGTAATACCCCGAGTGTTTGGGAATTGTCGATTACTTTTCGACTCGCGAAGCGACGAGGGAATTTACCTGGGAATTTCCACAGCGGAAGTGGTATTTAATAGAACTATTCCACGAGTGAAATTATATCAAACAGAATTCCAAAATGCGCCAAATATTGAAAGCAAGTGTTAAAATCAGAAGCTACGTTAGAGCACATACGCGGTTTATTGGACATCCACATAGCGATCGATGAACAACGCCTCCTAAGATAGATGATTCACAATTTATGATTGGCCAGTAGGTAGAAGCGGTAAGAAAAATCGGATAGAAAAAGCGATACAATTTTGGAGATACACCGCCCTAATTGGGGCATTTTGTCTGTTCAATTAAACATTATTGGTTTTAATTTGACGAGTGGAATAGCCATAAAACAGATGATACCCTTTTTACTAAGGTAGTAAACGCGAACCGAGATGTGGGTGATCTGGGCTGTCCGGGTGACGCCGCGTCGAAGGCTGAGTTGCCGACGTTTCGACCATCCTGTCGTGGTCTTCCTCAGGGCTCGTATGCATATCAGCCCTGAGGAAGACCACGACAGGATGGTCGAAACGTCGGCAACTCAGTCTTCGACGCGGCGTCACCCGGACAGCCCAGATCACCCACATGACTCTGGTCGCGGAAGCCTACGACTTCGCGAACCGAGATGTTGCAATAGCCTGAGTATCCGCTTCCAACAACCGCCTTGAGCAACAACGTGCCGTACCTCGTAGGGCAGCTCGACGGCGACGCTGTCCAGCTCGGGGATGTGGCCGACGCGGAAGGCGCCGCGCGTCCGCATCATGGGCACGCTGACCTTGCGCCCCTCCGCCGGGTAGAAGGCCTCGCGCTGCTCCAGCGGCGCGAAGGGCGAGCGCCAGCTGCCTCGGAAGTACATCCCGTTGAACAGCAGCATCCGCGACGTCGACTCTGCGCGGAAGAACGCAAGCGCGCGCGCGATCGGTCAGCTGGGCTGGGAGGCGCCCCTTTCGAGTTGATGGTGATGGCCAGGGCCTTTGATTGTTTGTTAGTAATTCCAGGAGCATCGACTACTCAGGTCATTAGTTCCGTAAGCGTAGTGGATGTTTCACTCGAGAAGTGGCTGTGGTCTTCCCTCTCTGTATGGTGACATCCGGTCCCAACCTTCCGTCGACAACCGGGATTTCCCTAACCCGGTATCTCCTACCAGCGGGGCACCGCCCGAGTCGGGACAAGCTCTTAGCTTCCGACCGGTCTCCCGGAATGCGTAGAATTGTAATGCATGTTGGTGTAAGTGTGTGTAAAGGATGAGGATAGGTCAAGAAGGGGGTAGGAAAGATCGCGCGTGGTCCGTGGCCCGTTTGTTAGGGTACTGCTTCATCATTCGCCCGGTGTTGATCGGAGAATGGAGTTGATCGGAGAAAATCCTGCCGCCGTCTGGGCGCGAACCTAATACCTCGCAGTCAGAGCGACTGCAGTGACATAAGTTGATGCCCTGAGCCATCTCTCCCGGTCCCAGGGCCTTTGAACTCTCCATCAGAATCGGAGACAAATCTGGAGGATGCTAGGAGAGGAGGCACTAGTGGCGCTAGTTCACGTAAGGTTCGCCAACTTCCGCACATAAAAAATGGCTAACTTGTGAGAAATATAAATTTCTTCTAAATGTTTAATTATTTATAATACATACTACAAGAACCGCTGAAGAAAGCGCGAACGTCGGCGCTATCTTTTGTAACATACACGCTTGCTAGCATTCTCAGATGTCACGCAGCAGCCACGTAGGATTTTTAAGTATCGTTGGCAGCAGATCGCATTTTAGTTCCTGTGCTACAGGAGAGCGCGCCACTATAATGGTCTCCACGTTATATGAGAGTTGAAAGGTAATGGTAATAGGACTGGTTTGTCTGTCTGTTGCTGCGTCTGCCTAATCCACCCAGATTGCCATTGGTCTTTCATTGGGTATCTGCCAGTAACTGACCGTCTCTGCAGGGTCTGGATCAGTGCTTGACTCTGTGTCGAGGTCTAAGATGTTGCGTTTATGTCCCGAGGGTCTGTGCCTGGAACTCTGGAATGAGACCCCGTCTATATCTGAAATCTATCTAAATTTTTCCCTCCATGATTTTATCTGTCCGGATCTTTCAAATTGTCTCTGCCTTTACTTGCGGGTTTCTTATAAAGCTCAGTTAATGGCAAATAATCAGACATTCTATTGTATACATAAGTGTGTAGTGCCTCTCTTTACATAATATTTCATGTTTTCTATTCTTTTCTTTTTCAGAATATTTCTATCCCAAGAAAATTAAGAAAAAGAGTATCTATTGTTCCTTTAGAAAGCTTAAGAATAACCAAAGAGGTTTTATGTTCGGGGGCTGGTCTCTTCGCTTAATGTCACCGCCTTCCTGTGCTTGTTCCGGGTTCGATCTCTAGCCAGTACATTCGGAATTTGCGGTAGGAATGGTAGATCCCGATAGATTTTATGAAGTTCTTGCATTTCCCCTGCCCCTATTCATCGCCATTCGCATTAGATCATTACTCACAGCCACCTTAGGATGTCCTAAAGCAAAAATAGGCATTCTCCTGTCGAAGAAAAGAAAAATGATAAGAGAGGCCTTACCTGGTGTCTTACTTCCGAGCGTGTTGGCGGAGAGCCCTGATAGGCCGCTCAAGGGCGAGTCCGTCCCGTCCGTCTCCGCCTCCGGCTTTATAGAGTCCGCGCCGCTCGCCAACGCCGCCACCGCCGCCTCCTCCAACTCTCGCTGCTTGCGCCGGTCCGACATCATCATCATCTCCGCCTCCTCTTGCTCCGCCTCCTCTTCTTTGGCCGGCTCCTTCTCCTGCAAGCACCCTTCCTTCTGTTGCTCTTGCGTCATTTCGTCCATTGGTTTCTCTTCTCCCTTCGGCTTGTCTTCCGCCATCGGGTTCTCCTCGTCCATCGGATTTCCTTCGGCCATCGTCATGTCCGCGGCCATCGGCTTGTCTTCGGCCATCGGTTTGTCCTCGGCCATCGGCATGTCTTCGGCCATTGGTTTGTCTTCAGTCTTAGGTGTGTCTTCGGACATTGGATTATTTTGTGCTTCTAACTGTTCGTTCTCCTGTACCTGTTGCTGTGCGAACTCGACCAACTTGTCTTTCGTAGGTTCTTCCATGGGCTTTGCCTCCTCGGTTTGTTCCTGCTGCATTGGTGCCTCGTCTTCTTGTTGGTCGTTTTCATTTCTTGTTTGTTCCGCTGCCAAACGTGTCTGTTCTTCCTGCAACCGGGACAATTTCGAATTATTGTGCCATAACCTTTTAATATACATGATTGAATATTGATTTTGTGTGTTCTTTGCGTGTGAACAGCATATTGAAAGAGGTTGTTTTAATGACTACCTTTCATAATTATTACAGAACGTAAAATATAAAAGAACTAATATTCAACTGTTTAATTGTAATCAAATCCTAAACATTAAACAAGAAACTCGTTTAAAGTAATTTTCAACCCGATGAAAAGAATAAATGGTAAAAATATTTTCAAAAATTCTGTATATACAATATTAAACGTCAGTGTTTCTTACAAGAATTGTATTAAGATTTCAAGAACTGTTTTTCAAACCAATACCTTTGAAAAAATTTAAAACCCAGAAAATATATCATACTCCTATTCGACAGCTGTATATCACATATTTATTCGACAGCTTGCAAAATGTATACGTGTTGTGTCTAGTAGTTTTGAAGATTTATGATGATAAAATAAATAACAGGAGACTGTTCATTGAAAGCGGTTCTAAATACCATAGAGACATGCGGGGGCATAAATGTATGCACATATTCCATCATTCATACATACAGGCGTAGATATAACACCTTCCATACTCCACAACTTATTCATACTGCATGCATGATTCACACTACACAAATTATTCACACTCAACACATCTTCCACACTCAAAACATTATCCACCCTCAACACACAGTCCACACTCGACATACCGTCGACAGTCAACCCATTGTCCACTCTCAACACACAGTCCACACTACACACATCATCCACACTACATCCACCGTTCGCATTGCATACGCTCATACTTCTCAGACAGTCACACACGATCAGTCCGTCCAGAGCGAAGACAAGTCAGAGCGAGGCAACGAAGCAGTGAGAGGTGGCGCAGGGCAGGGTACCTGCAAGGCGGACTCGATGAGCGCGCCCTCCTTCATGGCGCCCAGCGTCATGGCCTCCTCGAGCGCGGCGCCGGGTGGCTGCGTGCCGTCCTCCTCGGCCTCGCCCTCGGCCTCCTCCTTGCCCATCTCCTGGAAGCCCATGTCGGCCTCGGGCCGCGACACCGTCTTCACGTCCGTCAGGTAGTACTGGCGCAGCACCTCGCGGTACGCGGCCTCCACCGAGTGGTTCTTGTACACGTAGAACCAGTTGCGCAGCTCCGGCTTGTTAACCACGTTCTTCTCCTGCAACGGGACGCGTTGGAAATCGAGAGTCCGCACTCACCGAAGACGGATTCGACGGACGTTGGAGAATATCGGACGTAATGAAATCATGCGTTAATATACTCGTAGTTTGTTCACTGGCGGTATTTTAAATCTAATTGATCTCAGTATAACTTGATATTCACATTATTTGCAAGGAAAAAAGTGATAAATGGAAAAATTCTTTTTATATTCCAAAACTGTTGTACAAATTCATTGACACTATATAATGATTTTTTCTCAGTGTTTAATACTAATGCATTTTTCTCTCAACACGTAAGGACCAAAACAAATTTCAAAAATGTGTGAATGAAATAATATTTCTGGAACTTTCTAAGCAAAGCGAAATCATAAAAACATTAGGAAAGCAACAAACGTGGATTACTCTTATACCTTTAAATGTGATTTATAAATGAACAATGTGTAGTTAATTTAAGGAAATTAGAGTTATTTTTTTATGATTTTTTCGTTAGTATACTTTTGGTAATAAATACATAAAATTACCAACAATGTAATAATTATAATACTTATCCAATGATATTTAATTCGAGCGTTGTAATCAATGAAGTAGAGATGCGTTTTAAACAGAAAATCTTGGAAATGGAGATCAGCTTGACGCCGAAAATAAAAACACAGGTCGCCCTGATAGTTATCGGGGCTCTGGGATGTGTTCCGCAAAATATATGTAAGAACATGCCATAAGTCCCAGTTTATTAAAATGAGGAGATTTGACATCACGTTTATTGTAAACAACTCATATTTTGCTTAAAATATTGTAGATGTCCCCAGAGTTACTAGATCGACTGATTGCAATCTGGAGTAGATTTCATATTTAATCGGCACCTAACATCTACAAACGTGAATTTAGAAGACAACAATAATAATTAACAAGTAAATAGCAACTATTTAATTAATGCAATTTGTAGGGAGTTTTAGCGCTAAATGTAAGAAGAATAGATCCTTAAACTCTGTTGATCACGTAACTAACGACATGATACGGTCGGGAGAAACATCATTCAGATGAGCTTTGGAAATTGCGACTTTACGTTATACAATATAACAAAAAAAGTTCAAGGGTTGAACAAAAGAGTTACATAATATATCAAAGAGTGTAGACAATTGGTGAACCACGTGCGGTACTGGTCAAGAGTACAAATCTCCTTTATGCTGGAAGTTTTAGATTTTCCGGCCGCAGCCGATGAGAATGCAGTGTGGGATTTTCAATCGACTCTTCGTGGTAATAATGGGAAGTTACTAATAATATCTAAAAAATATCAGAATCAGGGTATCAGAGTTTGTAAAAATTCAAACACTCCTGTTTTAGGCGACAATTTAGTGATTTGTAAGGTAATAGTAAAAACTCCTGCAAGCGTGCACAATCTATGAACGTGTAGAAAGATTGCTCTAAGAAAGTATCGCTTCGACAACTACTTGTCTACCGCTGTCAGCATAACTGCAAGTTATGTCCATGAGTTGAATTTGTTCGTGCGTTCGATTCAGTTGGCTCGCTGGTAAATGCCTACGTCACTATCTCTTGAAATGCCGTCATTTAACAAGTCATTATTTTGATTTCCAACCTGTGAAACTAATCCCTTCTTAGATTAACTTATGTGGGGTGGTGCCTTAGACCTAAGGTGAGACGTTACGACTTCAAGGTCCGTCACGTGACTATTAGTGCACAAAGTTGCTACCTTAAAGAGGTTCCATACATTCAACATTCGCAGAGCAGCGAGCTACTGCTAGCCCAAACCCGAACAGCTGTTGTGTTCGGCGAATGCTCGCGCCCTTTGAGGTGTCCTAAAGACCCGACACGCGGGGGTTAGGGTGAATACCGAACGCTCGACGAATCTCAAGTAAACCGTCCACACTACTCGGTATTCGGCGAGCGGTTGCTCGGGATTCGCCGAATGCCGCATGTGTGGAGCCGCCTTTAGGCGTGTCGCATAAACTCCCTGTTGCTGACGCTGCGCTCACCCTGAGGCGCTCCAGCACGGTGCGGTAGGCGACGCGCGTCTCATCGCGGTCGTCGGGCAGGTGCAGCGCGGCCTCCAGCTGCTTCCGCGTCTCGCCGCCCGCGCCCTCCGCCAGGATCGCCAGCGTCGCCGAGTAGCCCAGCGGAGACACCGCCAGGTTCTTATCGGTGTCCACGTACCCCTGCGGAGAAATACATCTTGGAGGAATGCGCTTTTTTTGTTTGGTTTTGTTTTCTTCCTCTCTCGCGAGTCTGTTACTATAAGCAGATGATTGTATCGTCGTGTTTCTTAAATTAATTGTTAGGTGTACTATACGTGATTACGGTTCAGGAAACTGAGATTAACATTTTTATACACTACTAGGTCCGCACTAAACCACACTTCACTCGTATCAATATCATCTTAATGAAAACTTTCAAATTTTCAATACTGATTTCATTTAAATTTAATCGCAAATTCCTTCCAAGATATTGAAAGGTTTTGACCTTGAATTTGATCTTTATTTTAATTTAAATATGTCATTGTCTGATCACTTCTAGATTTTTCTTCTTAAATTTCTTCGATGCACCCGTGGGACAATTCATTAAGGACTAGGAATTCAAGTATAGGGTTTACATTCATGATTTCTAATAAAAGGGAATAATCGTCATCTTTCCTTAGCGTTTTATGTAGAGATGGGTATACTGAATATATACTAACCTTGTTTAATGAATTGTAATTTTTCTAAACAATATAATAATTTATTCCTTAAACTCGAAATGTATCCTGCATATTTTTGTAGTCTAAAAATCTTGGTTAACAGTAAATCTCATTTGCAATTGTTTTTCTTTATATTACGTGCGTGACTTCATTGCGCTCACGACGTTCCTTTCGCCATAAATCAGTAGCCCCTTGCATTTTTTCCAATAACGTGACCCGTAATACAATAATGCATTGTGGGTTGCCTTGCTTGATACATCACGGCGCAAATAACTTTAATGTGGTATGAACCATACACATGAAATTAAAATGAAGGCTAATCACCAAAATACACGACTGAGTCAAAATGTGACAAAATTACAACGAAATCGTATAATAACTTGTTACTTAAGGTAATCAGAAAGTAAAGTGTAACAAATAGACTCTTAGTAACAGCTCTTACAGTATGACATCTTCAACTACTAATAGCGTTGTTGTATCTATTGCAACCGATTTTGGATTTTGTCTTATAATGACCAAATACTCATAACTCGTACACTGTACACGGGGCGTGTGATATGAAAACGAGACATTCCATTATTTACTTTCTTTTCAAAGTTTCTATTCATTCTCTTTTCAAAGTTTAAAGAGTTCTTCACAACGTCACGACGGGATAAGGTACAAACTCAGTTAATTCGCACCTAAAATATGATGATAACATATCCCATTTATGTCAAAAGTGCGCGTGGACACAAAAATATTTTAGTGGTTTGTAAAACTACCGCAAGTGGGATGCGTTAGGAAATGGAATTGGAAATAGAATGGTTACGATAAGACGTGTTTCTAGTGCTTCTTTTGTTTCAGCTTTTTAGCTTCTTTCGGTTTTTTAGTAGATGCTGTGTAAAACCTCTAGTACAACAAAGGTGAATGAATGCGCATCTTTGCAAGTAATTATTTTTATTTATAAACATTAATAATATTAATATTTTACTATATAATATCATTGCTCGATTATTTTCTGAAATTTTTACCCTACCTACCTTATACATTCATCCGCCAGAGGTCGAAAGAAGAGACCAAAGTAAACATTCTTCACAAAGCTATCAAAACGCACAAAATGTTAGACCTTTCAACCAATAACCACACCATAAACAGAACTGTTCATCGATCGCGCGTAAGATGGTCTACAACTCCAGGATATTCGCTGCTGGAAAGTTCGTGTGTGTCTCCCAATCCCGAACCCAAGGGAGGTCAACAGAGAACCGGCTGGGTTTCCGGGAGCAGCATCTGGGAGCGAGGGACTGCTCATCGGATATTCAACTTATTCCGGCGACCGCTTTACTGCGCTGTTGGCGCGGCGCTGCGGAGGGCAGTAAACTTCGTTGCCGGAGGCGCTGGGACTTCGAGGGCGCGCGTGCCTCAGACATAGGAGGCCGTGGACCCTGAGATGGGAGGACTGGCTGATGCGGCTCTTCACGGGGCGATAGTAAAACATTTATAACATCACTTGCGGACTATGTGGGAGTCGCAAATACGTTTAGTCCAAAATACAAATCGTGCCATCGGCGACGAGGAGAATGACTGACCTGGAGGATGAGCGTGGCCAGCTCGTTTGTGCCTTCGCCCACGAAGTTGGGGCGTCCAGGCGGGGAGACGGAGCGGGTGCCGTGGCGAGGCCACGCACTCCCACAAGCCACCAGCGCCACCAACAGCAGCAGAAACGGCGGCGCGAGCGACCCTGCGGAACACCTGCTTTTGAGCTCCACGCAATCAAAAGAGTAGAAGTCATATTAATTTCTTAATAATGTCAAAATGTGTTCAATGTAGAACATATCTATCATCATTAGTTGAAATGACTTCGTAATATTGCTTTTGTATAGTCAAATTTACACTCAATGCACAAAATGTCATGAAAGAACCACAAAGCAATAGGAAAAAGGGAAATAGGTACAAACAGTGCAAATAATTCAGAATCATTGTACGTCACCCTGAAGGAGTAGAAGAGCCTTAGGAAGAAATAAGCAATTTATTAATTTTCATGCCACTTTATCTCCTTCTCCTCATTGACACTTCGGTATACCCTGAGTTCGACATATTGTCTTCGTTAGTGTCAACGAGGCTTTCGCGACGTCCGCGATGTAAGTCACATCTTTGAGTTCACGAGCCTGACTATCGCAGAGCTCATAATACAAAGTAGTACATTATGAAATGGGATAATGATTGGTATTATGCACGAGTATATTACGATACGAGCGAAGAACGAGCGAGTATCGTAAACTTTACACGAGTATATTAATACCCATTACGTCGAGATTCATACGGTATTTTTCAACGAATAATGGTACCTTTTGTAGGTTAAACCATTACATTCAATCGTTTGGGGCAGTTGACGGCAGAATTGAGCCAAAGCCACCTAGCGGACAGCTCTCCACCTACACTGCCGCAGGTCGCTTTGGTTTACTGCGCTAGTCAGGATGAAAGTGAAATTACGATCAAATTTATTTTAAATAATACTCCATGTCAAAAATTACTAAAAATAAAAAATATAACTGACAATCACAATATAATATTAAACGCAATTTTAATGTACACAATCGAATGAAACATTTAGATACTATGGATGGACGATTCTCAATTATTAAATATCATTGTAGTTAGTTTTCAACGTCTCCATGATTGGTCAAGAACCTGTATCATAATGAAATCTGTGGATATATCAAATTCCTTACGTAATTGATTATTAGAAACAAACCAAGGCTATTTTGCTGCAGTACGAAGTAGTTTGTTTCGAAACTTTTGAAGTGATGGGCAGCATATCCCCAAATGGAGCAACCATTAGAAATGGGCGAAGGGCAGATTTATACAGCCAGTAGAATTTCGAGCCTTGAGAGAAGATTTCTGTTAAATAGGAGATATAATTTGGGCACGGCTGCTTGTGTTTTATTGGTTTTGTTTATGATATGGGGTTTCGAAATCAGCTACCTATGAAGAAAAACTCCGAAAATTTTGACTGTGTCGTCCTCATATAATACGTTTTTTTCATAAATTAGAAATAGTATTTGAGAAAAACAAATTAACTGCCATTAGTTGAAACTGTGTATAACGAAATAAAACATATATTTAAATATGCAAATATTGAATATGCAAAATAATTTTGCTGTGTTAAAAATTTGTATTTATCGCACCTTTGTTTTTTATTTAATTGATTTCCCGTCATTAATGAGTCACAATTACTGAATGAATCAGCAGTTAGTAAACCGTAATTCAAAAAGAAAACTTCATATTTACATGCTCTAGTTAATATGTGAAATACATTTCAACACAAAATACACTAACACTCGGTCTCTCTCTCCCTTTATCCCGAAATTATCGTTATCATGTTTACTAAAATATCCTCTTAAGTGCTTACTAACAACATCGAACAAAGTAACGACTATCACTACTTCGTGATGTTTGTTCTCGGCTGTTCTTAATGGGAATCTATAATGTTTCCGCGTTCTCCCACCTTTCCAATGCGCATGCGCCTCTTATGAGGTTGCAGGGTATGGGGGGGACATCCTCCGCACACTGTACGAAAGAACGAACGGTCCAGTTGAGAAACCGGCTGGGGGCAGAGAGCAAAATTCACGTTCCGCCCCGCCGTTCCTTCGAATGAGCGTCAGAAGCCATCCCGGGATGCCCAGGGCGCCAGCCGTGGTGCGTCCTCCCTCCCCTCGCCCTCTCCCGGCACCCACCCGCTCGACCCAGCCCCTCCCCGCTGCTCGTTCCCCCCCCCCGCCCGGCGCTCAGAAGCTTGTCCTCGCTTCGCTGTTGGCGCCGTTAACCGGGAACGCTCCGAGCGTCTCGGCCAGCCTGCCCGCCCTCCTCGCCACAAGTGACGGCGCCGGCCACGCGACGCGGACCACCGACTCCCGCCACTCCACGCCACTCCACGCCACTCCACGCCACTCCACGCCACGCCCCGCCACGCGACATGAAGGGCGCCAAGGAAGAGGGGCAGAAATAGACGCTCAGTACGCGAGGCGTCAACCACTCGTGACGAGACGACCGGGAGAGTTGGCTCAGGGCATCGGCTGATGACACCGCAGTGCCTCTGACCGGGAGGACCAAAGTTCGAGTCCCGACGGTGGCAGGATTTTCGACACCAGCGACCTAGCTAGATCTAATTCAGCCACTGGCTGGAAGAGAATTCTAGCGATGGGCTGCTCTGATCGGTAGATTTCCTTGGTTTCTACGATCAACATCAGGCGAATGCCGGGACGCTACCCTAACCACAGTGTAAGATAAACCATGACCCTAACAAACGCATGGACTACGTGAGATCTACTCTTCCTCTTCCTTGTCTTTGCCTCACCCCTTACTTACATTCACACTTACACTCACATGCTCTACACTACCACACATGCAGGAAGACCAGTTGGGACAGTAGAGCTTGTTCTGGCTGGGGCAGTGCCAAGTTGGTGGGAGATATCTGTTTAGGGAAAACCCCGCAAGCCGACGGCAGTTCGGCGCCATCCAGCGGGGGAAAATCACCGCTACCCCACCGCCAAAACACGCACTACACTTAGGGAACTAGTGAACTAAGCTGTTGATAAGCCAGGATTCAATCGTGACGAGACGTCGCATATGACACTTCCAGAGGAACTGAGAGGATTGAGAGGAGTAATTTCAAGAGAAGAATAACTTTCGGTTTCCGCTTATCTATTAATAAGAGACCATTAATCATCCGCACAAATTATTCTGTGAGTTTTAATCTGACCCCTAAATATATTATAACATATTTTTTTTATAAAATATAACTAAATATTTATGTATGGTGTGTCATTCTAGGGTACCTTAAAACATCCGCAGAATCGGCCCCCGTCGGTTGGTAGTCAGCAGTTATGAAGAACTGGCATGGTAAAATCAGAACAAATGAAAGATTTTTTTATATTTTGCCGAATTTTTCATTTAAAAAAATGCTGTCCTTTATCAGGTGAAATGAACTTATGTAATCAGTAAAATGAGTATTGTGCGGCCTCCGAAAAGATTCACCTTCAAACACAGTTTTCTATTGTTCAAAAGATGATGCTGATACTCCCGATGATGTTTAAAGGTATAAGGGTAAAGGTAAAGGATATTAAATTAATTTTAATACTCAAAATATAAGTTAAAACATATCGAATCTCAGATTAAAACACTCAGAATGATTTGTGCGCTTGTGTTGTTTCGTTGATGTTCTCACATTACAAGATAAGAGGAAAACAAGACTTAAACAGCTTTTGACATCTCTTATCTCAATCCCCTCAGCTCCTCAGACAGTGCCAAATACGAGGCTTCGAACTTTTTTTTTTTTTTAATAAATGACTGAATATGAAATTACGAAGAGAATTATATTCTGCGCACGTTTCCTTTAGTTCCAAAATCTTTTTTCCACTCTTTTACTACACATAGTTGAATGATGAATTAAAAATAATAACAATGCGAATGAGTTTGAATTTCCTTTGACAAACGAATTGGATAAAGATGCTCGCAAACTTCATTCACCGACAATCTACGTTAATAAGTAGATGAATACTGTGTGCATTATTTTGAAAATTATATAACTTTGAAATATTTTTTATATAATTGTAACTGTGCATCATCGTTTCATCTGCATAAGAATTGTTTCAATATTGTACACAATCGAACGACTTAAAAATAGTATTATTCTAAGGGGTTCATTTGCAAATGACAGGTATAATTCAGTCATTTAGAAGCCGCCTTCTCGGAATTTGTATCTAATTTTATGCCTTTATTGGCTGTAGCAGCCAAAATAAAATACTGAAAGTAGCAAAAAACATCGACAAGAACTTGAAAATAATCAAAGAATTTTTAGCCTAGAATACGTTGCGTGTGTGTGTGTGTGTGTTTGTGTGTGTGTTTGTGTGTGTGTGTGTTTGTGTGTGTTTGTGTTTGTGTTTGTGTTTGTGTTTGTGTTTGTGTTTGTGTGTGTTTGTGTTTGTGTGTGTGTGTGTTTGTGTGTGTGTGTGTTTGTGTGTGTGTGTGTTTGTGTGTGTGTGTTTGTGTGTGTGTGTGTTTGTGTTTGTGTGTGTGTGTTTGTGTGTGTGTGTTTATGTGTGTGTGTTTATGTGTGTGTGTTTGTGTGTGTGTGTTTGTGTGTGTGTGTTTGTGTGTGTTTTTTCATGAAAATTTTAAAAATAGAATGTTGTTTAACAACAAATCTTTGATTTTATTCTGCCACTTTCGGGAAACTTTCATGAAGATCACGCGACAAACTCAAACGCACAAACTCAAACAACATTCGAAAGCATGGTTCACTTTTGAAGTTTGATCCTGACTTGACAGTTAATATTTTGTCATAAAATCGCTTATCGTAGAAATTAATGGTTGCGCGAGGCAAACATAATACTGCAATGGTAACGCGAAGAAAATTATCCATTATAACAATCGATCAGTGAGACCAATTCACATATTCTGCTGTTATAAAACGAACTTTTTTCTTAACATCTCATCGCGTTGTAATTATAGTGTTAGATTCAAAGTGTGTCGTGAGAAATAAGAATGTTGAGAGAAAATATTCATCATATTTATTATGTAGTACATTATGTACTACTATATGCATCGACATACTCTATTTTTGTAACTGTTCGGTGTTGCAATTCACGGAACTTGATTTAGTGAAACCATTACATATTTAATTAATAAAAAGTAAATTATTGCTTAACATTTTGTGTTTAAATATCACCTATGAAATAAATAGTGATAAGATTTTTTTTCTCAACCTCGAAGTTTGCTTCGCGCAACCAATTATTCCAGCGCAAAAAACTGGAAACTTTGGATCAACTATAAACTGATTCGTTATAAAACACAAAGATACAATACTTAAGCTTATCAGGAGAAGGAACATAAAATATATGCATTTGTTTCGTTACTAGTACGATTCCAACACTTCGCTCCATATCTCTCCCCCTCAAGGTACCCTTCATGGATAAGTTTCCACATGTACCGTCAACATCTCTTACTAGTACTTCATCCGACTTTTGGAATACTTTTAAGTTTAATTTATTTACTTTATTCATGAAAACAATATTCAAATTAGCTTATCGTCAACTTATCTTCCCAAAAAGAGTTTTTCACATTTAATTCATTGTACTCTATTTGATTCTACATAATTCACTTCACTCGAAGCAGAGTAAATATAAATTTTATAAATTTCTTTTAGTAAAGGAATCAAACACACTCTGCTCCAGAACTCCGCCTCAAGATATCTTTCAAGGATGAGTATTTCGCCTCCACAAGTACTGTCAACAGCACTTTCTAGAACGTGATCCGACTTAAGGAATGTTTACAATTTTAAATTTATTTACTTTATTTTTTATAAAACCCTTAAATGTAACTTAACTTCCCAAAGCGAGTCTACTTTAGTCGTAATATTTACTGCGCTGTGACATCAAGCAACAACGGCGAGTCGCCGATGACCGCCTTGCGACACTAGCTGTGACGCGGGGCGGCGGCGCGCCGCCGACATGTCCTGCCCCAACAGCGCGTGGCGCGGCCTCACCTGATGCGCGCGCCATGTCGACGAGAGAGGCGGCGGCGGCGACGGCGGTGGCGACGGCGGCGACGGAGGCGGCGGAGGAGCGAGTGAGGCGCGCGGCGCCTCTGCTCGGGTTTTATGCGCCTGCGCGTGGCCGTTCGTTCACCCGCCGCCGCCGCCGCCCCAGCCGCTCCAGCCGCCGCCGCCGCCGCCGCCGCCGCCGCCGCCGCCTCCGGTTCTTCCGCGTTGCTGCCGCCGCCGCCGCCGCGGCCGTGGCATCGTGCGCGCGGCTACCCCCGACCGTGACCGCCTTCGCCCCTCGTCAGCCTTTTTGCTCCGCCCTGCCACCCCCTCCTGCCGCCCGCCTGCACGCGACGTGCGAATTCTCGGGCCGACGCCGCCGTTGCAGTCGCCGTCTCCAACGGCGCTGCGCGGCGAGTTTCCTGGCGCGCGCAGCCGATAGCTTCTAGATAAGTCTGGGCAACAAATGCTGCCTCCGCAGACGCTCTGATCGGGAAGTCGAAGGGTTCGCGTTCCCCCGATGGCGTATTATTTTAATGCTCACCTAGCTGGAAAATTAGGTCGAATACAACCGCTGTAGGAGAAGAATTATACGGACCGGCTACTTTACTGGTTAGTTCTCCATAGTTTCTCTGTTCAATACCAGCTGAATGTCGTATCAGTGTCTTAATAAACAGGCCACGGACCACGTGTTATTTCCTTCCATACACTTGTTTCCTTCTCTCCCCTTACACACACAACCACTCACATTGTCCACACTACTATTGTTCCATGTTGGGAGCTTAGAACTTGTTCCGGCAGGGACGGTATCCCGGATAACTAAGGAAGGAAATCTTCCTCAGCAAGACATCTAGGTTGGCGCCAGGTCTCACATTTTAGTAGAAGAGAACAACGCCCCCTCCCCCGTTGTAACAAGCAGTGCACTAACGGGAATTATGATCATAACTGTCGTAGCGACCGAAAGCACTAAACAACCAACCATCCCACCATCCCACCATCCCACCATCTCATCATCCCACCATCCCACCATCTCATCATCCCACCATCCCACCATCCCACCATCTCATCATCCCACCATCTCACATTCCAACCAACCAATCAATCTAAACCGATAAATTATTCCGACGCCGTGGGCGGACGTACTTGCAGCTTCAGAGATGGTTAACGCTTGCGTTGGTGGCGCCAGGGGCTGTGGACGCACCAACGCGACCCCACGTCTACCCACCTTTCAGAGCCGTCGCCACCACTCTCGTGGACGCCGCCTCCTGCATTGGACCACGCGACAGGTGCTTATTTGGTAGTCGGGATATGGCCACCTCCATTATCCATGCACTATGACGAATTGTTTCTTCTACTTTCGACATCGTCACTGTTGGTTGCCTTGACTCGCAATCGGTTCCTTTGCTTTTATAGACCGCTTTTGTAGCCCGCTTTTATGGCTTTGGGCACGGTGGTATATTCTGGTAGTTGAACGGAATAGCTGGCGTTATGATCAAAGTCTCGTCCTTCAATAAAGGCTATTATTGTTATTATTATTGTTATTATTATTATTATTACTATTATCCTTCCCCAAGTTCGTGGGATCAGCGATTGTGCTAGAGGGTGTTGGATGCAACCCTAAGATCATTAAAAATCCCGTCAAGACAATCTTCACCAAAAATGTGCAAAGCTGAATAATTTGACTCTTCTAATAGTAGCAGTTCCAGTTTCTAACTTTCTCATTACTTCACCTTTTAACTTTATTCGGCATAAATGCAGGGTTTCATTTTACTTCTCTTAGAAGTCGGTCAATTGATTGATTGATTTTGATTCCGGGCGCACCAACTGCTAAGGTCATTAGTCCCGTTAGTGTAGTGCATGTTTTTGTCGCGGAAGGGGGCGGTGATCTTCCCCCGGCGCCAACCTCTGTTGACTTGCGATGATTTTCCCCACCAGATATCTCCCACCAACGTGGCACTATCCCAACCGGGTCATGCTCGATGCTCCCGATTGGTCTCTCGACAAGTGTGGGAGTGTAGTGCATGTAAATAAGGGGTGTGTAAAGGGCGAGGTAGAGGAAAGTATCGCGCGCAGGCCGTGGCCCGCTTGTTAGGGTAATGCTCCGGCATTGGCAGGCTCCGGTAGGTACTGATCGGAGAACGGAAAACTACCGACCGGAGCAGCCGGCTGCTAGAATTCTCCTCCATACGGCGACTGAATTCGACTTAGCTGACAAGCAAACAACTCGAAAATCCTGCCACCGTCGGGTGTCAAACTCCAGGACCTTCCACTCCGAGGCACTGTAGTGACGTCAGTTGACGCTTCGTATGAGCCACCTCTGCCAGTAAAGAAGACGGTTAAAAAATTAATACAATTCACCACGTATAAAAGTGAACAAATAAGCATTTTTTCTAACTGATGTCAAAAATCTATAAAATTAAGAACGTGGGTAAACTACTATTATATTAGGATTTTTTTAATTGTACAAATTTTCTATTAGTCAATTAATTAATAAATTAATATTATATTTTTTTTAGTTTTCATTTTGTTAAACACAAGTTTGAAAGCAGCTTTTAATATAATTAAAATGATTCATCATTATTTTGTACGAGTCGAAAAATGACTCATAATATTTCATTGGTAAATATCAAAAGTATATTTCAGAGAGAGAAACTGGAAATAATGGAAACCGTATCTGGCAGAAAATATTGGTTTATTTATTTTATCTTTCCCAGTAGAACATCAGAGATGTATTTAAAAATAAGAAATAAAAATAAGCATTTAACATTTCGTGCAAAAAAGTGACTCATTCAGCAAGCGTAAAGCAAAAAAGAAAAAAAGTTGTAAAATTACTTTCTGTGATGACGTGGGGCTTCAATTAGACGTCTCAAAAATTGTAAATCCTACTCTTGCTTTCAACAACTGACAGCCACGAATGCACATCACTGCTTTCTTTTTAGCATCGTGGAGTGTGCTTTTCAATCAGCGATGCACAAGCCGTAAGGCTCATCTCATTACTACTGCGTTTCCTCCTTCCTACTTCACGTACATCGTGGCTGTCATCACCTCTGCGCCCATCACCGTAGCCCCTTCGTGATGTTTTGTTGCTCATGTTCTGTCCCGACTTTTTGTACGTCATTTGGAGAAGGGTGTGAAAAATGAGCACTACTGTTGGGTGTGTGTTCGCAAGCATGTATGTAACGGCACTTGCTAACGACTATTGATGCTACCCTCGCAACACAAAAATTGCTGAGAACTTTAAGAATACTTTAAACCTTTGGAAGTATCTCTTCCCTATATTTTGAATCACGTACAATTCCTGTTGTGAAAATTTAACAAACATTAACTATTTTCTGACTTTCCGCGAGGAAAAACTTGATGTTCTTTCAGATTATGAAGGTCGTATATTTTGGTTCATTGAACACTGCATAGTATGTACTCACAACTCGACCCGTAGTGGTCATGTTGTACTTATACCATTACGCTGGGTAAATGACCGGCAAAATTATATCCTCCAGGAATTCCTGCATCATATTCACCTAGCCGAGAAAGCCTCAAGTAATGGATGAATATTTCTGAGGCCGTAGTTTTGGCATTCCCTGACGGAAAATATGTCAGTCAAAGTGTACCGACAATTTCGGAACTGCCTGACCTCCATATTATCCTGTAGTTATGTTCTAGTTCGTTTTATTCTAAAACTTAATAGACGAAATATTTATAATCTGATCGTATATCCCTGATCCTATATTTTTGTTTCATATCTAACATTTCCTCTCTAGATTTATCGTTACTTTTACATTATAATTTGACACAAGACAACATACAATTGGTAAAAATATAATATAAACTATTTCATTGTGATCAACGCATTACCTTCACTCTTTTCGGTCGATTCTACCATATTTTCATTATCTCAGGCAGGACTATTCAAATACCCCTCGCTAATGCACGCGATCCTGATGATCCCACAAGTAACAGAGTGTTGATCATTTAAGATTGCAAATAATTAATTTGTCATAGTCGTTTTCAAACACGATGAAGCGAAATTAAAACGCCCGGCGGAATAATAGAGCGGGAGAAAACTTTCCCCCGTTTTGACCAGAAGGATAGCCGCCATTTTTCAGCGTGCTCACCCCACTAAAAGAATTGCCAAAAAATGAAGTTAAAACATACTGTTTGTAGATAATTTTATCTACTTTAATAATGTGGAGATCATTTCGAATATAGTTGTGAAGATATAACCGAAAAAATGTTTAAAGGACAAAAAATTAAGAGATTTTTGCAATTCTTTGGTAAAATCGACAATTTGCGATGAGGCAAACCTGACTACATACGCTGCGGAACTGAGATGTTGGAAAAGGGAGTGAAGTTGTTCAACGACTTGTTTACAAAAAGATGTTCAATTTATTTTTTCGATGTCAAGGTCACCAGACGCAAGAGTGCTAAGTTCTTTAAAAATCCGGCACTGCTGAAAATACACTCCCTTTAATAAACGATACTTCATTTTGTTGGTAAAAGTGAAAGGGGTTTACAGTATGAATTTATCCAGAATTAACGACTAGAAAAATACATTCGCGCACTCACACACTTGCGACAACAGACACACTCACACCCATACCTACACACACAATCACAACAATAACCACATACCCACACCCATACACACATTCACACCCATACACACACTCGCACTCACACTCACACTCACTCACACTCACACTCACTCACACTCACACTCACTCACACTCACACTCAC
>BOPP01000029.1:11250169-11263787 GCA_017312745.1 Gryllus bimaculatus
ACTCTCCCTCGTCACCACTCACTCACTTCACACTCACACTCACACTCACACTCACACTCACACTCACACCACTCACACCCACAACCCATAACACAACCCGGTGTAGTTGCCGGGGTTTTTTTTGTAGAATTAGCGCCACGGGACCTCCTCCTGTCGTAAAAGGCGACTAAAAAGGAGCAGCTGTCCGTGACCCTTTCCCTCTAATATCCTTACTTTCCCACCTAGTTTTCCTCCCATCACCGCAAGATCCAATAGGTGGACTGAGTAGCTTATGGACCTTGCAATCCTATCCCTTACGAAAATCCCCTTCTCAGCCTTCCTTCCAATTCCATCCTCTGCTGGCCTATGAAGTATTGTGCTATAGTGACCCTAGATGTGAAAAACGCCTTTAACACTGCAAGGTGGAGCTCCGTTCTTTCTGCGCTACAAACTCTTGGAGTTTCAAGGTACATCTCGAACTTGGTAAAAAGTTACTTTAAGGAGAGAGTCCTCCAATTTAAACATAAATTCCACCCACTAAAGTACTTGATGAAACAAACAGTTGACTAATTCTTGGGATAAGACAACAGCATCCCGCTTCGCTTTCTAGCACCAACTGTTTTTATCAAAATAAATAACTCCCCAAATTTTGAAAAGTGCAGCTTTCTATTGGAAACTACTATATCTGTTTAATTAAATAGTACATCATGGAATTAGAACGTAGGTGACGCCCAGAGGAAGTAAAATGAATATTAAAATTGCTGTCCTCTACAGAGGACACGGTGTCTGAAAGGACATAGTCACTATCGACAATCCGTAAAAGATACGGTCAACAACAAAGTTTAGCTTTAACTTCTATGCCAGCTAGCCAATTGTGTAAGTCATGCCACAAAGGATTGAATTTTCTCGCCTGTACAATGTACAACCATAGTACTCAATGTAGAAATAGGTCGACCATGGTTAAAAATTTTGTCTCATTTCTACATCGTTATGAAAAGACGGCGCACGTTCATTCACTGTACCGGTCACAATAAATTAAAATCAGATTTGAATATAAAGTAGTGGTACTAAAACAGTACATACTTCCTCGACATTAGTAAAGTGTATGTAATACTATTTATACCCCAATTTGTCTCCGAATTACTTTTCGCAAAACTCATTTGAAATCGTAGAACATTTGGTGCAAAAAATAAGAATGCAGGAAAGAAAAATATTTAAAAGTTAATAAATAATACGATACTGATAGCATTGGAAAACAGGTCGGAAAATATATAATACTAATTACAGGTTGCAAGCTTAAAGGTCATAAAAACTTTTTTTTAATTTATACGAAATTTGTAGTTGTTTGGGGTGCTTATTTCATATCTGAGCTCATTTTTATCCCAACACACACACACACACATTTTTCATAATGCACTATGAAGTTTATTACCTTACTGGCATTATATTATCATGTTTATTACTGATATATGAAAAATAAAACACAGTTTTCCAGCAAATTATACACACAATTTTTATTGCAAAAACTATTCATTTTTTATTTCTAATAACATTATTTGTCTTGTAATATCTTTATCCTTTTCTGTGAAGTTGCGAATAATTCTCTCCTTTGTAAGTATGCCCCATGAAGTGTCCCGGTGGAGCATCCCGCAGTAGTTGCCCATTATGTTTACGTTCTATCGATCCTGATATCTCTTTTCCATTTCCTTAATATCTTGGTGAAAATTTTACCTTGATTCTTGCTCATCTCACCATGTTTTCCAGGAAAGAAATCCAAATGTGCATGCAGGAAGTGAATCTTGAAGCTCATCCAACATCCCAATTTTTTATGTGGTGGTTTATTAAAAATGGCTTCAAACATTTCAAAGGAAATTCCCATTTAGGAAGGGATTTTACTGTTCTTTACTATTCGTAAAATAATGTTTTCGTTCTACCATTAGAAAACCGAAAAATTGAGAAACTGGCAAGAGTATGTGGCAAGTCCGAATAGCCAGCCGAGATCGAAGGAAATAGAAGACTAATACGGGAAAGCCATTCTGTAACGCCACTAGTTGTTTATGAAATGTTTTAAACTATAGTACATATCAGAGGCAGTGCCTACCCCATGGAGCCGCCACTGCACAGCTTCCCTTCTTTTAGACTATTGAAAAGAATTGTACGAACTGTAAGCAAATTCCACCCACGTAACTTTTGTATGTATCTCTAGGAATTTTACTATTACCTTGTCTCTTGTATTACGAATCAGTGATTTTTGTCAAAAATGACTTGCTCAAGATTGGGACCTTATATTCGGCAAATATAGATACTTATATTCGGCAAATATTATTAGAAAAGTCGACGTAATGATCATATTCATCAGGTGTCAGTATCGATAACTCGCTCCAAAACAAATCCTATAAAATATGAAAATTATTTTACATCATATTGCCCGATGTCATTAAACGATTAAAATCGGTTCACAAGTTTAAGTGCCAAGTAAATCTTTTCAACTGCATAACTGTTTCTATACAATTAGAAACTATACCAAGGATCAAAAAAGAAAGTAATATTGATTTTAACCATGATAATTAATGTATCAGTTACTATAGTGAGATTTTTCTAACCGTGCCCCTGGCAGGAATCAATTGTTGCCGGTTTTATTCAGTCGGGCGTTTATATGTCACTACAGAGACGTCACCATGGGGACGTTCAAACTCCCGGTTGCAAAAAGAGGCACGATTGCAAAAATAGCACTATAATTGGACTGTATAATCCTACAATGCGATTTTTATAAAACCGACTCTCAAGGCCCGTCTTCACAGTGACATTTATGTCACTGTATTTCGCGTCTTTCTCGGACGTGCCAGTAGATGTCGCATTTTCAAGCAGTGCTTGATACGGTCGCGATCTTGCGACATCTAGCGCGGCACGACCGAGAAGATGCGAAATGAATAGTACCACAGTAAAACTTGCCACATGAGGCAGCTTTATAAAAATCGCACTATAAAAGACTAAAGAATCCTGACTATGAAAGACTATTGTACCCCAGCTTCAGTGTCAATGGCCCCTATCTGTGTCCGGTCCTTTGAGCAAATACTGGGATGGCCCCTTGTTTTGCTTCTGGACAATAAATGTTAACTTCACTCGCTGCACTCAAGATGATGTATGCGATGGTACTCCTCTATGTGTATCATATTTGACTCGGCATACACGATTATAATGGTCTATGTGTATTTACTATGTGTGTTAATTATTATTATTATTATTATTATTATTATTATTATTATTATTATTATTATTATTATTATTATTATTATTGTTGTTGTTGTTGTTGTTGTTGTTATTAATAATAATTATTAATAATATTATCATCATCATTTCGATTCTGTTTTTGTCCAGTTTCCTTGATCCATTGAGTGAATGCTTAGATACTCCTTTTCTTTTTTTCTTGCTTCTGAACATAAAACTTCACTATCTGTGCAGGTTTTCTATATTTCAGTGGCAAATACTACAGTTATTCAAATTATCTGTCTTCATGTTATCGCGGCATAAGTTGATTCCTTCTCAAAGGGCAAAAGGTATAATATCTGTATCTGATTGGCCTTTGCAAATGTTTTCTATTAAACCGGAGCGAATGTGTCCATACCAGTTCTTGCCAAAAACGAACGTTTCCATCTATATTACGAATTTAACTTTTATACAAGTTGTGTCAGGAAAGTAAGTTGTGTGATTTTTTCCTGCCAACCCAGAAAATTGAAATGTTGCAATTGTTAGGGGAAAAGTGGGTGAGGGGTCTTGGGAAGATAACTGGGACATACTGTCAAAAGTCAATTTTACTTCAAAGACTCCTAATCCGGGTGCTGCGCGTCAGGAAAGATATCAGAGGAAATTGGCCACTCTACCACAACGTGCCTCATACCGCCTTCGTTAGTACGTACCCGGTCAGGCACGGGGTGGCAATGCTGCCCCAGCTACCACACAGTTCTGATCTCGCTCTAAAGGATTTCTTTCCGTTTCCTTGAAAAAGAGAAGTTTCAATGGTCATCGTTATGGGACCGTAGATCGCATGAAAGCCGCCGCGACGAGGTATCTGAAGGAGGTTCTTGTCAATGTATTCTAGGAAGCTACAAGACCAGCCAGAATTGCTGGAAAAAGTGTATTGACGACCAATGGTGCTATTTTGAAGAAAACTAAACCTTTATATTTTTATTTTCAATAAATTGCTCTTGGCGGATTTATACAAATCATTTTCCAAATAACTTTGTATGGTTTAGGTCTGGAATACCAGAACTTACGGAAACGCACAGATTACCCTTCTCCAGTGTATATCAGGCAAGTTTTTAACTGTTATTTTTTACGTTAAATAAACAAATTTATAAAAATAAATCACTCATGAAAACCATCCCTATTTTCAAATAAAGCACTGATCCAATATCTTCACGACAAATGTCTATAATGACAATACCTATTTTTATAAGTAGCAATAATTGAATTGGCATTTTCAGGCATGCGGAATGATACATTTCGCACACCGTAGCGATGTGATTTTCGATAGTAAAATACTCTCTGGATAGTACTCAAATGTTTTAGTCTACTGACCTGAACGGACCATCCATACCACTGCCAGACGCCAAGTTTGAGCAACTGTGGAGTATTGCTATATGTGAGATTCTTTGGCGGTTAACAATGAGCGATGCAAACATTTGTACAGATATAGACAAAATGATGCAAGAAATATCTCTGTTACCAGTTCCTGAAGCCACATCAATACCTTTGGACCAGTCTCTCCAAAACAAAGAAAAGAATCCTTCTTGCTCCGAACTCATCGCGAAGTTGGAAACGGAAATGGAATCTCTGCTTCATGGAACCATTTCACTTCTTGATCAAATTGGGGCTGCTCGACAAGACACTGCAAAAATGCAATTGTACCTTGCTACTTTGCTAGACAAAGATTTAGTTAAATGCGGAGAAAGTAGTTCAGAATTATCTGAAAATTGCCTTGCTTGCAAATCAACGGATTTTAAAAGTACAATGAATAGTGAAGAAAAAATGAGTTTAAAATAAACGTTTTTCATAATTCTTTATTTAAATTACTGATAAATGGGTTTCTCTTGGTTTTAATTTTAAACTTTGACACATGAAAAATACATTCTTGAGTAATTGACATATGCTGTTTTCTTTAAACTTGTCAGTCTCCTTCAATACTTGTGTTTTTAAGTCCTATCAATACATTGTTTTTCATCACACATTACTACATGAAAGACAAAGAATACTTAAAATAGAATTAATCTTCATTCAGTAATTAATTCATTGATTTACATGAACATCAGAATAGGCCTAACTAGGTTACATAGAATTTGCATGGTGAGCATAGCCTTTGGGAAAATTACTTCATAATTTGCACAATAAATACTTTGCAATGTTCAAATGTGAATTCTAAAGGTAAAGATCATTTCTACTTCCATGGGCACTAAGAATGACACACAATCACTACACAATACTGATCACCTTGGCTATTTCATACAAATAAGGTTACAGCATACATGTTCAACTGCATAAATGTACGAGTTCCATAACCTTGGATTCGTCAGAGTAAAATACCATTTCAATGTCTCTTCTGATGTGGAAATGTATCCCACGCACACACAATAGAGCTGAAATGACTCAATTATGACTAACAAGTTACAAGAGATTATTCTCATTAGTGCAAAAACAAGACCAAATAAACATAACTTACATTCTTATATCTGTTCCCTGTATTTATTCTCTGTCCAGAAATGAAACATGAATTCCAGACAGTTCTCGCAAACTACTGAGTAATTTTAGTTTGTGCACTTTGAGAATTTTGCTACACATGATTTCCAGTGTTCAGAGAATACCTGATAGAAGTGAATAAAATGTATACACTGCGTCCCTGAAGCTAATCATCCACTCATACACCAGACATACATTTTTGATATGTACACACGTACTTTAATATAATTATCTACAAATTAATATTAAAGGGAGCAACATGTTCTATTACCTATGTACAAATAAGTTTCACATCACTCACAAAAATCCATAAAACCAGTCTCACATTAATTCTTATTAACATATATACCTGAAAACATTGCCATTTTCTAGTTATGTAAGGAAATGAGCAAATTTTCTTATCCATCACAGAAGACTTTTGAATGAAAAACATTCTGTCTTTTTAATAAAATGTCACCTTAAAAAAATAGTAACAGGGCAATCTACTCACAGAAATAAATATCTAGACAAACGTCTCTAGCATACATGGAAATCTTCACAAAATGCATACCGAAGGTCACATTTAACAATTTCTTCGATAAAGATCTACCATCTTGACTTAACTACATTCCTTAGTAATTGTATATTACAAGTTCATACAGTCCTCTAAAAGACATTACTTACAACCAGAAGAAATAAAGCCCTTATGACGAAATACAAAGAAAATATTTCATGTCTTTAACACATCCATTAATTTTTTTTTTTTTATAGTACAGAATAGTTAACAAAAAAATAAGAAACATTTAACATTGATGTACATTTCAATGTTCTCAAATCAAAATTATTTCTTCCAAATTTGTTCACATATTTTAATTCTCAAATGAATCAATTCCAGGATCTCAAGAACCAAATACAGCATAATTTTGATTTGATCAATATTGACAAGTTATATTCAGGTAAATTTCTTCTGAAACAAATCGTGCCCAAATTGAATGCCTGCCTGACAACGCAGTATGAAGAACTATGCATAGTTCAAAATTTCTTTATCAATTCTTTTCATTAAGCCACATTCACATCAATAAAGAGCCTACAACCAGTAGTAACATTTTATGGATCATTTTAACAATTAATTTAACTGTTAGAAACACCTATTGTTTGACAGAAAACTTAAATATGTGTACATGTCATTAATCAAACTATATGCTATTTTTCCCTTGCCTATGAACAAAATAGGTGTATAATAACTATATTTAAAAAAGTACAATATCTGCTCATACACATGTGCATTAAAATTATTTGCCCTAAATTATGCAGGAAAATAAAGAATACTCAATATCAATTCAAGGAAAAATTAAAATACACATTTCATACATATAGAGCTTTTGAGAGTAAATTAAACACAAATGAATCATATGAATGGTAGAGATTAAATGTTAAAACTTGTGTAGACAGTTTTTAATGTGAATATTGCTTAACAAAATACAGTTCATGGATTATTTTGCTTATTTGATCGAAGTCTGGCAAGACCAGATCTTTCCTCCTCCTCATCACTGGTGTAGGAAGACATGCCAGCAACTGCCCCACGTGTTGAAGTTGCTTGCATTAATTCTTGATCTGGACCATTCCTATTCTCATAAAGAAGAATATTTAGAGTCTCTTCATAAATGCGTGCCTCGGGAAACTCAACCTAAAACAAAGAATTTTGTCAATTTTATGTTTACTGGTTTCAAACCTATGAAAATTAAGAGAAGTACATGTTCAGATAACACTGTTAAATATTCAGCAATTAGTCAAGTGCGCTTTGTAATTCTGAAAAGGACAATTTAATGATTTTTGCATCTACACCTTGATTTAATTCTATATTTTTTCCACTTCATTTTTAGAAAGGCACGCACCTATTAAGTTGTTTGAAAAACTGAACGGTAACTTTGCAATAAAAAACTTTTAGTATATTAAAATGTGAAATAGTAAAATCATCATGAGGACAAAAGTAATCTCAATGATTCACCAATGTGCAAAGGGTGAATACACACTTAAAACATCACCCCTTTAAAAATTTTCGCTAATCATCTCCTGTGTACTCACACAGGAGACTATACTATTACTAGAATGTCGTTGTAGTAGTAAAGTAGTCATTTAGAGCCTTTTTAAGCTTTCAATTATTTCATATTTTGTAAGTAAAATAATCTTCCAAAAGCATTTGTTTTGCCACTTTTCTCTTTATTTTTGAACTTTTTTGAATACAAATTCGGTCAAAATTTATTTCTCGAGAACTACTTTAACCATAATTTTGAAAACCAATGTGGGTGGGAGTAGAACAATGCAGGAGGATAGGGTTGTTAAGATAATGCTAGTCCTTTTCATACATTTTAAGATATAACTCCAAACTTTGAACCACATTTCTTGCAACATGTTTACCAAGCTTTTTGTTCCTTCTCTCTTATCAATCTTATAGGAACACAAAAGAAAATACCTCGACAAAAATTGAACTAAACATAAATCACCAACCTTAGTATGCTTCTTATCAGTTGCATACACAATAGATGTACAACATACTTCAGCCACTTTCTTTCCATGACCATAGAAACTCCAACAGCATATTTCACTGGAACCTATCACATCTTTTATAAACAGAACTCTGCCACTAAATCGAAGAGACAATTTATCAAAGAGTTCTATATTTTTTAGAAGGTTATCATCAGATGCACTGAAAATGAATATTTAATATTTATATTGGCTTGTAAATATTAGGAGAATTGTATTGGCATGTATATACTTTTAAAAAAAGTAAGATTTACAGAAAATATTACCTGGTATATGAATATTTATTATTATGTCTGTTAATCAGAAGTTTAACAACTGGCTGCAATAAGAAAACAATGAAGATAAAATTAATTTGTACATTCTAATCCTCCTCAAAAGCTAAATAGGATATTTGTGCACACAAAGTTTCTCTTCACTCGCAAATCAAAGTTACCTTGGGAGTAGAACTAATTAGAAGTTGCTCCTCTTTCTGCGATGTAATCAAAGGAACTCTACAGATTGGTTCTGCTTCTCTTTCCTTCTTAACCACCGCTCTCTCACATGAATCAACAAGGTCAGCAATACAGTAGTATTTTGCTTCAGCCAAAAGCTCCAAAATTTGCTTAGAACTCTCAGGTAATGGAACACTTCCATCTCTCAGAAAATTCAGAATGGTCCCAAAATGTTTCCCACATCGATCTATTAAAATCCAACCTACAAACAAAAAATAAAAAACTGCATATAAAGAAGGCAATTGATAAATCATAAAAAAAATATACTTCATAGTCTTTAACTATTTCTAGTATATTGTGTACGAGTATACAAGAAAGTAAAAACTTGAGGCAAGTCACCTTCTGAATCTGTCAGAACTTCCATACGACCACTGAACATTGCTCTCAGCATTGTATCATGTTTGGTGAGAGTTCCAATAGTAGTGTAATGTAACGATCCTCCTACATTTAGCTTCACATACTGCGAAGGATTTCCCTTAATTACTGTTCTATGATCACCCGACATTGTCGAGCAATCCAGGACGCTAGACTTCTTAATTTTTAATAACTTGGGAAATTAGTGAAAAAGAATGGCGACTCACAAGCAATTGACGAGATAAAAATTCACTCCCAAATACCAGCAACTACCTTTTGACACTGACAACTGATTTGATGAAAACAATTATCGAACGTATTTGAACACGAACACTTAAAATAATTAAAAGATGCAAATAGGTCACAAGAATGAAAAATATAATTAATTAAATATGCCACCCTTTACAGTAAGTCACGCTCAATGTCGCTTGACGTACTCCCTATCATTGGCTGTAATTTTCTACACACGACTAGACATTCAAGTCTCGGCAATCACCTGTACCCTGCCTGTACTAAAGATCACCTGCAATTCCCCACACACGCCCAATAAATGTCACAGATGTTTAAACAGAGAGTATACTGCGCTTAATATAGGTGGTTTTGAGTCCGAAACGGTCCATGGAGTTTACAGGTTTGAACTCTTTATTCGAGACGTTCCAAGTTGTGTGTGCAAGCGCAAAGAGCACACAGGCAAAGAGCGTGTAGTCAATATAGTATTCTTTGCATTCTGACCAGTGGCGAAAGTGTGGGGTGATTGAGGTTATTTGGTAATTAATGTGTATGTAATTTATTAAAATGACGAAGACGGATAACTTATCAACAGAAGAACGAAAAGGGAGAAAACGAGTATCCAAGAAAAATAAGATTGCCTGGCGTAAACATTGTAGTACTAAAGATGTTGACTTGTATTTGGAGGAAGTGCGACATGAAGAACGTGTTGGGTAAGTCATAGAGGATTATCCCTATCTGTAATCAATACCGAATTTAATTGACAGCATAGTATTCAAAATTGTCTTTTATTATTTTCGTGTTTCAGAGTAAATTTTACAACTGTAGAAGATGACAAACTATTTTACGTTGATACGTCATTGAACTCTGAGGAAGGAGTTAAAAGTAAAGCTGAAAGAAAACTAGAAGCTAAGAAAAAACTCAAAGGAGTTCCCAAGTGTTTTGAAGCCTTAGTGCCTCATACATCTGTTCCAGATCCAGTTATAAAAAGGTAAAGTAGCAAAAACAGTTTTTCCTGGTGTTCCATTCTGCCAATGATGAAGTCAAATTACTTAATTTAGAGTAAGTTTCCTTCCAAATGTTACAACGTGTGGTGAGAAGTATATTACCATTGACAAATGTGTTATTATTCTTTGAAACTTGTAGATATTGTTACTATTCATTTAGAGCTAGTGGGAGTGAGATGCCCTTGACTTTATAAGTTAGTGCTGGAGCTGGGTTAATATCATTAGGGTCTCTACTCAGGATTAAACTACAAGAGTCCTAAATTAATTGAACATAACATTGATCTATTACATAACCCTTGATATAACTCTCATACACACACACACACACACACACACACATATATACACATACATAACCCTTCTGATACATAACTTGAACATGACTCTGATACATGTACACTGATAGTAATGGTGCAACAAAATAGCTCAAACTCCTCGTGCTACTTGTAATAAGTACTTAAGCCTTCAGAGTTTGCATGGATTACAGTAGGAGTATTACGCACCTAGCAACCTGTAAATGCTGCATTAATATGGTCACAAAAAAGAGATTAACAGTTCAAGTTTGTCATAGAATTCAGCAATTTATTACTAGTTTCAATGTATTTTGCTGAAAACATTCATGTTTCTTTTAACAGTAATCCTGGTAACCATTTTAAAATTACTTAAATGGTACTTTAAATTTGGAGATTCCTGGGTTCTAACTAACTGATCAGCAATTTTGGGGGTTTCATCAAGTAGAATACGAAGTTTGCTGACTTTTACCATGTGAAAAGTAATGTTTTGAGTCACCCACAACACGGTATTGTTTGGCCATATATTATGCATTCAGAATACTTCACCCACTTTCAGAAATTACATTAAATGGACAATATTTATATTCACAAATTATTATGTATGCAACTAGCTCAAGAACCCTGCATTGCTCAGGGATTTATTTATCACAATTGTGATCATATCAAGGAATGAATTCTATCTATTGTGTACCCCTGCCCTGGCATATCTTGCTCATATCTTGCAGTAACCCACCTTGCTCTATCCCACCCACCAAGTTTCACCTTGTCTAAAACCCAACCCAACTCACCTGGCTCCACTCCCACCCCTATCTTCCCCACCCTACCATGTTCGCTACGTTCATCATTGCTAGGGGTAGCTGTAAACAGATGCATTGTTGCTGACTCCCAGAAAACTTCCAGGAGTAATTTTGACCTGAAACTACTCAAAGAATAATCACACAATTTGAAAGAATCAAAAAGTATTTAATAGAAAATTTTATGAGATTTTAGAAATGGGTTATTTATTTTTATACATTTACTCTCAATTTTCAGGTTATTGTAAAAATGGAAAGAATGCACACTTAAATTTTGATTAAAAGTTAGGGTTGGGTTTTTCAAAATTTTGCATAGAGAGTAAGTTTTTCTTGTTTTCAAGGACATGTGATTAAGTTAGGAATAAAAATGTAGGTTAAAGTAGGGCACACGGTTCAACCTCAGAAAAGCATGGTAGGAGGGAGGCTTAAGCCCTCCCTTAAATTACGCTACACGCTCTGATAAAAATGAATAAAACTTATGGATAGGCAATTTTCGTGTTTTGCCCTTCATGCACTTTGTCCCTACCGCATTTTCTCGCTTCGCTCGCCCCGATACAAGTCATGGCAAGGCTCGGGTCTTTGGCCCTCGCGTTCACCGTAAACATCATTGAGTCTATCCACTGCATAGTTATCAATTCACTTTTATAATAAGGCACTTTTCAAGAAAGCCTCCCGAATTCAAACTGCCACCGGAGCTGCGAGAAGTGCTAGTTTAAATGTTTTCCGTAAGTTAGACTAGACTTTAGCCATAATGTAGACTTGTATTAAAGAACTAACATTCTGCTTTATATAATAGAAAATAATTTGAAAAAAATAGTCTGTGTTACATCCTACAAAATGCTCTATCTTTTTGTGAAAATACCTTCGGAATGAGTTTTGCTTTTCCAGAGATTAGCCTGGCCAAACAGACAAACCAATGGACAAAATGCGAGAAAACAATTCAGTTGTTTTTAATATTATCTAAAGAAATGAAGTTACGCAGAAAGCAATCAGGAGAATCAATAAAGCTAAAAAATGACTTCAAAAGTTAGGATTTATCTTAAAATACCAAGCATTAAGGATGCATGCGGAAATGAGATGTGAATTTATTTATATAGATAATTGTGTTGTAACTTGCTGGGAGGTATCCATTTTTAATCTATAACTGGTATTGTAGAAAATTGGTAACTTTGAAACAGCCAATTTTGAAGATTGCTGGCTTAGGTATATCCATTTTTATTGAAAATAAATTCTTAAAATGTATTTCACAAAGTTTTAAGTCACCTGGAATGTTAGGTGGGTAGGTTCCAATGTCTAGATTGACCTAATACAAATAACTAAATTTCAGGAAACAGTGAAGATAGCTGGGTTTGAAAAAAAACCCCTATCATTTAAATTTCTTATATGTTTTTAATATAACAATATACTCCGGAATACTTTTGTTATTGTTTGGGTTGGATGTTAAGATGTGTTTAAAAACATAGTTTTTAAATCTAATTTCTTTGATAATCAATATTACATGAAAATGCATACTTTTTCCCTACTTACTATTTACTGACTAATTTTGGACAACAAAACTCACTATTTTACTGTTCTTAACTTCAGTGACCATTGAGATGTCTGGATAAAACATAAATGGGGGGGGGGATATAATCTGATTTCACAAAAATAATTTATATAAAGATTATTGAATTATTTTGCCAGAGCAGAGGTTCTCAAACTGTGGAAAACTGCCCTTCGGTGATAAGCAAAGGCAGCAGAAGGGGAGCATGAGAAAGTTTGAAGAATCAGTTTTATAATAAAACAAGAAACTTCAAGCAAATAAATCTTAATTTCAAACTTATACATAATGTGTTTTTACAACTGATAAAAAATTAGCATTTGTGAAAAATCCAAAATTTTCGTTTCCAATTTCAATAAGTATCTCCGTTAATGAGATTTGAAAACAAAAGGTTAGTTAAATAATTTTTTTTTAAATTTGTGTTTGTTTTTTCTTCATTTTAATAATGCTCTTTGGAGATCTTAAAAAAAATTGTGAAACTAAAAGAAATTGAATAGCTTTTATAGAGAGAGAGAGACACACACACACACACACACATTAAAAAGAATGCTTACCATTCACTAAGACTTGGGGGCTTGGGCTTAAAAATTCTAAAGCCTTTTTGCCAGAAGAATAACGAATGGGGGTGTAAAGGTGTTTTTTTTCTCTTTTCTCTCTCTCTCTCTCTCTCTCTCTC
>BOPP01000029.1:11264810-11358258 GCA_017312745.1 Gryllus bimaculatus
CTCTCTCTCTCTCTCTCTCTCTCTCTCTCTCTCTCCTCACTCTCTCTCTCTCTCCTCACTCTCTCTCTCTCTCCTCACTCTCTCTCTCTCTCCTCACTCTCCTCTCTCTCCTCTCTCTCCTCTCTCAACAAGATTTTTGTCTTAAATTACAGGAATAGAGTTCGTACACCTGAGGAAAGGAAGCACCCTATCAAAAAGAAAATTGAAGCATATCGTAAGGCCAATGGTATTTTAACAGCAAAGGAAAGAATTGCTGCTAATAACAGAAGAATACATAAAATTAAGAAAGAAAATACCCCAAAATCTTGTGAATTTACTAAAGATTTGTGGGCAGAAGGTAGACTACATTGAAAATAAAACTTCCTATAACTAATTCATAGTAGTTGATCAAATTGTAGCATGTGTAGTTCAGATGTTTGTTCACTACTATGTTTTTTATGTTCATCTTCAGCCCCACCCAAGTATCCAGAGGTGGATTTCCAGTGGCTCCATCCTACAACTCGTGGACATGTATTGAAACATACAAGGCAAATTGAAAAGAAGGTTCCTGAATCTGTAATTAACAAGACATCAGTAGTGCCTGCCATTGAAGCACCACATCCAGGTAATTTATAGGTTTATGTGTTATTTCCAATGTATGAATAGACTTTGTAGTTGTGGAGTGTCTTTATGGCCATTTTCAATTATATACATCTCTAAAGAGATTGTTCTCTTCATAAATCTCTGTACTTTTGCATAATACTACAAAGTAAGTTTAACCTTCAGCGAATAATGAAATAAATCTTCTTTTTTATAAAGAGGGAAGTTTATTCCATGATTACCTAAGTTTTAATTTTGATTTTACAAGTGAAGTACATATATGTAGATTTGTTACATGACTACATTTGTCTTCTGAATTTGCACATGCATGACCAAAACACTTTATTCTTAGCAGTTACCATTGTTTTAGACTCTTATTCTGTTGCATCTTCAGAAATTATTTTAGCTGTGAAGTTTAATTATTCATTTTGGTTCATTGGCACATTATCCCTAGACACTTACCCAAACTCTTCATAGAATCTTGATCATTCAATGTTTAGTTGATAATCAATTTCAAGTGTTCATTGATCAGTGAAGTTAGTATTACTATTGTCTCCACAATGACTCTGCTAGGTTATAGGATTCAAGTCCCAAAAGTGGCAGATTTTTTTACTCTAGCTGTATTGGCTGGGTGGAATTCAGCTACTGCATGTGGAGGAGAATTTTTGTGGCCAGCTGGTCTAAACAGTAGTTTTCTGTAGTTTCTTCAATTAATACCAAATAAATGCCTTAGGGTTACTCTACCCAGTGAGCCATGGACTGCATGCAAACTTTCCTTTTTCTTCCTTATCTTCTACATGTTCCTTTACTCACACTACACTACCACAAGCATCAGGAGACCAGTCAGGAGCTTTAAGCTTGCTCAAGCTAGGGCAGTGCCCTCTCTAGATGGGGTACTTAGAGGGGGGAATCCCCTCCAGGCCTATGTGTAGATCATCCTCAGTTTTCACCATTCAGCGAGAATGGAAAACCACCATCTCTTGGAAATAAACATTCCCTACACTAATGGAAATAATAACCAAGATTGCATCGGGTTAATGTCCTCATAATAATAAACACAAACATTCATCCAGTCTAAAGTTCCTTGACTCCAAATTTTTGTAATAAGCTACACATGTAATTCACTTAAATAGGGAGCTTTATCTATTTTAAATATTTTATGTACTCCTAAAAAAGTTGGTCATTTTTAAAACATTATTAATTCATCAATTTGAATTGGAAAAAATTAATAAGCAGTTAATTTATGTCTGAATGTTTTGGCATTATCCTTTTTATTTTTCAGTATTTTCATGAATATATTTTTTATACTTACTATATTTAAAGAGAATTGTGTGTGTTATAAAATTGTGATCATTCTCTAGTGCCATCGGTTGACAAAGATGAAAACCATTGGCTTGTTTTATTTCCTGGGCTACTCTTTGATATTAGAGTGTATTCAGTAATTCATATTCATTAAGGAATTGTTTACTTCCAGGTGTCTCTTACAATCCTTCATATTTAGACCATCATTCTTTATTAACGGGCATTGTAGAAAAGGAGAACAAACTAATTAAAGAAGAGAAACATATTGATCGTGTCACTACCAAACTCTTCTCAGCTGTTACGGAAAGGCAGACTCATGTAAGTTGTTTTGAATGTAAGAATGACTTCTTCACAAGTTTTGGGATGAGTGTATATAGCATTTTTGTTTCAGTAGAGTTTTGTGTGTTTGAAATGCATATTTTGTTTGTATAGAGTTCATGGATAAAGGAGATGTCACAAGGTCTTCCCCAGACCAAGGAGGGTCCAGTAAAAGAGGAAGATGATGGAAAAGAATATCAAGCAGTTAACCTACCTACAAAAGACAAGAAAAAACCTCGCAAAACACGAAAAAATATAAGGCTAGCAAAAGAAGAATTGAATCAAAGAAAACTAAAGGCAATTGAGAAGAAGAAAGTGGCAGATATTTATAAGTATGTGGAGAGTTAATAGACTGCAGCATTTAGCTTTTATATTATTAATTTCCCTTCAAACTACAGTCGATTACAATTATAGTGAACTTCTGGGGACTAACATTTTTGGTTTACTATATCAGAGGTTCACTATATACCTATATTACTATATCGTGAGGATGTCAAAATTAAATAGAATGATTTATTTTTATTAATATACGTAGATACACAGAAAATGCATTAACAACATGAACTGAAAATTTCAATATCTTTATTTGTTTTTGAAAAAATCAATGATTTTCTTCAAACATTTTTCATTGCTAATTTCTCTAGATCCCTCTCCAGAGTTTGTGCTCTTGCTGGACTTCATTCTGTATTGTCCACTGTATTGTAGTATCGTAATGCAGTCTTGGCACCCTTCAATGCCACATGCACTGTTGGAAGCTCCACTCTTCAAAGGCCCTTTTAATCACCTAATAACATACGAGGTACTTTTGGTAGTGACAAGGCGCAAGCGGGTAATGAAACTGATAGCTTTTCCATGTGGCATGGCGTAAATCGGGAGGCTGTGGGGCTGTGGCAATTGCACAATTCCTGTCGTCTACATAGAATACAACATACTTTGACCTGCGGAATATCTCATAACATCAAGCTTGAAACTGAGTGGCATAAGGTCATCAGTAAGGTCCCCATTCTGGGTCCACTACGTTGACCTCAGGGTAGACTTTTGTGATTATGACTTCTGCTGATATTTTTTTCAAGCTTCCTAGTGTTCTAATTTATGGCACTGAGGCAATATATTATTCAGGTGGGAATTAATTTTCAGGTCTTTGTATTTCCTATAACCGAGGTTCAGGTTCACTAGAACTGAATCTTCCTATGTTTATTTGTAATGTAAGTTAAACGGGCCAGTGACTTAAGTTTACTATAACAGTGGGTTCTCTATATCCAAGTTCCCTACAACTAGAGACCACTGTACTTCTATTATTTTTCTTATTTAATACTGACCCTCATTATCTATTTTATTTATTTACTTAAAGAAATGTTTAGGCAATAGTATATATCTGATATCCAGCTAACTTACTTTATTGACTTATTCAGATCCAGATTGAAGAAAATTTACTTGCACACATGGAAACCATTACTAATTAAATTAACAAGACAGCGGTTCATTTCATGCAAAACTTGTGTGTTTCATATATATTTCACAAGCAAACATCTGAAAATTATTCTCTTTTTAATTGGACATTACATAAATACACCACAATATGAGGGAAATAATAAATTATTCAATTTACAATCTGCATTTGTTCATTCTTTCCATGTACGTAATGAAAACAAGCGTTCATTGTGTCATTGTTTCCATTCTGTTCACCGTGTACACCCAAGTTTGCAAAAATATTGACAAAACATGCTCTTCCAACAAAATAAAAACTATCAAGTTCATTTAGTTCCCTTTTTGGTGAACATTTAGCCTTGGATCAATGACGTTCTTCAATGTTGCATCACCATCACCCATTATCCACTCTTTCAAAACAAAAAATTTGCATCACACATTACAGTACTCTTAAGTAAAAACTACATGATTTCCTGTATTGCAATATTTCTACTTATTACCTTTTCATTTAAATACATCTATATGCTAATCAATCTTCTTGTACTCTCATCACCAAGGCTCCTGTCAATCCTTCATCCAAAGTTCATTTTCTTTCCTCTTTATTAAAATTCTATGTACCGTATTAACCCATATATTAGTCAACTTTGAATATTAGACTATGTCCTAATTTTGAAGAGCCCTCCTGAGAATTTTTAACCTATTTTAAAATAGTAAAAATAATATTGTAAATTGTCTTATTGACTAGAAAATTGCCTTGTTAATGGGAACATTAAGACTTATTGCTGAACTATCATTTTATTGTTCCTTCAAATCATAATCATGTTTCTTTCCTTTAGTCCTCCTTCCATACTGTGACATCTTCAGACTTTTCAGGCCCCTCTGAAAGTTTTGTGGACTAAATTTGCAGTGTTAATAGTCTCTCATCAGACCCCACCCAAGAACATTCCCTTTGTCACCAGATTTTCTATCCATCGCCCAATTGATGGCATCTGTTTCTTTAACTGGTCAAAACACAGATTCGTTTGTTGAACCGAGATTCCTTGTGGCCTCGTTGAACCCACATCATGTAATAAAATCTCAGCTTTCATTTCCACATTACATTTCAATAGATTCAATGTCATTCATTTTGAGATTCCCTCTTTACTGGCCCTTTCAAAAATATGTCTGATTTACCTGGTAAATTCATGATGGCTGCCTAGAATGCAAATGCAAATATAATTACTTATTGTCGAGAACGGGCAATATTTTTACCATCTTTGCAGTTTATTGTTTCCTCAGCATTTAAGAGTTTGGTGACATTGGTAATTGGGTTAATTTGGTACATTGGTTTTTTTCCTGCAAACTTTCTAACTAACTAGGCTTAATCTGCAAATATAAGACAACCCTGCATTTTTTGACAGAGGTAGGTTTACATGCTTAACTATTTTGTGATTGGCTGTTTCTATTTTGAACAAAAAAGTCTGTTTTTTAAAAATTACCTAGCATTTCATTTCCAAATAAATTCTTATTTTCACTGTACCTTGCCATTATTTCCTGCTTTTTGGTTTAATAAAAATCTACTAATTTACCACCATCCATAGGCATATGTAGAGTTTTAGTTTACCTCAGTATCTATAGTTAAATAAACTACTTAGTAAATTTTTTAAAGATTAGATGCAGTTTGAAATATGCTCAGTACTTTTATTTTATTTGTATGATGTTCCTCCAGATTGCCTCATGTCTTAACTCTGCTGCCAAAAAGATTGAATAATTATGTCGGTGGTAAATGTATAGCTTCAGCACAATAAGTGTGCATAATTATATGTAAAAAGAATAATGCCAAATTCATGTTCATTGTTCCAATGGACTGCTTGGTCATTTGACTTACTGTAGTACTCTTCTAATCAATTCTTGTAATTCACAAATGGAACAACTTCACAAGTCGTGGATGACTTTTTCAGAAATAGTATTTTCCAATAGAACAACAATAGATACAAGTTGAGAGCCCTTAGGCATGGTCATCATACTTTTTATTCCCCTCAAAATTTATTGAATTAAAAATACTATGATGGAATGAAACAAGAATCTATTACCCAACCTAAATGTCCCAGAAAACAAGAAAATGTAAATGAAGTGAAGAACCTCTTAAGCTTCATAAGCAGTATAAATTTTCTTTGTAACATTATTCCTGATATAATCCTTGGAATCAAAGCAAAAATTTTTTACAACTATTCTTACCTCAATGATCATAGTATGAAAATAATATATAAAAATCTATATTTCTGACAATTTTGGTGATCCGTTACAGTTCATAATTCAATCTTATTGAAAGAAATTATTCTACTGAGGGATTTATTTTCCAAGATTTATAAAAATGTATTGTTGTTGTCCCTTCTTTGTTGGGGCGTCTCATGTTCATAAAGTACCCCTTCTTAATGTTTTGTCCTAAATAAAGGGTGAATTGTGAAACTGTAGCTCCCTTTTAAATGTTAAAATATTACAGAGCAGTTTGCAAATCAGTTCATGAGGAAATTAGTATATTGTAAATTCCATTGTTCACTTGCATTTTTTGAGATTTTGAGGCAAACGTGTATATAGAACCAACATGTATTTTGTGGATACTTGAAATAGACATAAAACAAAGAAAAGTAATGAAGTTTTTTCGTGGTACTTACTGAGAATGCATTTTAAAGATAGTCCATCTTGTTAGGCCAGGAGAATATGCAAACTGCTTATAGCAAAGTAAAGTGGTAAATGTTTGTGGTGTTTTTGGGTAGCGGGTAACATCAGTTTATGAAATAAAACTTTCAATAGAGTAATCAATTCAATTTTCCAATAGAGTAAGGAATTCATTCAAAGTAACCAAATTTAAAGGTATTTGCATAAGCTAATTGGAGTTTATGGAGCATGATGTACAAGTGTACTGTGTGAGGTAAAAGGTTAAGACCATCAGATAGCCCTCTAAATCATTGCCTTTAAAAAAAGCAGTATATACTCGGAGACCTATTAGTAAAAATGTTAGGGTGTTTTTTCCCTTCTTTTCATTTGTTATTAATTTGTCACCTTACTGCAAAGACTGTACTAGCTTCTCTCAGAAGAAAAATTACTTTTAAAATTGTGTTTTTGAACATAATTTTTTATTTCAGGCTCAAGAAAATTGTGGAGAACGTTGAGAAAGATGAATTAAAATCATTAGAGAAACAAGCACAAATTCAGAAAAAGAATGAATTAAAGAAGTTTGAACCTAAACGTTTAGCAAAATTAAAATTTGAAGAATATGAAGAAGAATTCAGCATGCCCTTCGATTTAAGTGGAAGTTTGGTGGGGTTGAAACCAGAAGGCAACCTTCTAAGAGATCGCTTTATGAGCATGCAGAAGAGAAATATTTTACAACCAACAGTCTTTCAAAGGTATGTTTTGTTCTATTTTTCATTATGTATTCTGATTGAAAATTATTGTACCAGCTTAGGTGGCTAAGTGCATGATTTGATGTCAATGCAGTGCCTCTGACAGGGAGATCCTAGGGTTTGAGTCTTGACAGTGACTGGCTAGATAGCTAGATCAAATTAAGCTGCTGTGAAAAATATAAGTAATAAGTACAAAATAAAATATATGTAAATGCATGTATCATACTTGTAAAACATGATTTTATTTTTTATTGATACGTTATTGCCTTGTGCCTGCATTTGACTGGATATTCACTACATTACTTACCTGGATTGAGAAGATCATACTGTCAAGGGAAATATGAAAACAGTTGAATGTTGCTACATGTTTTCTTACAGAAGGGTTTTTGAAAGGAAATTATAGGAGGAAAATAAATGACAAACCGAGTCAGATTAATAATTAGTCAATAAGTATATATGAATAATTAAAATTAGTTAAAAATAAAATTATATATGTACCACAGGCATTAAGAGATTCTAATGATCTGGGGTGAGCCTTTGGGCTTTTTGTCTCTGCTCGATCTTTTGAACACTTATAACGCCCTTGGTGCTTAAATAATAATTTTTAAATGTTTATATATTTAAGTAATAGTGAAATTCTATTAAATTCAATAAAAGTAATTAAATTTACATAATTTGTCTTATCAAGATAACCCCTTTTCAGGCATTTCATTAATTTATTTTACAGAGTTTTTGTGCAAAAATGCAAATAAGTTTTCTATAACTCAAGAGCAAAAATGTTTGGTTTTCAAATGTTCATAATCTGTCAACTTTTCTTTCTTGGTACTTTTATTTTTCATTAAACTATTTATGGTGAAAGGGGGAGGGGAGAGATTCTATAGCTCAAAAAAATCCTACACAGATTTGTATATCTTCGCAATATGTCACATACAGTTTTTACTGTTCTTTGTTGAATAATAAATCAAATCAGATTGTAAATGTCTGTCGCAGTTTTGCTGAAATTTATAAATTATAAAAAGATATATATTCTTCGATGTCATGAATAAGTCAACAGTTTCATACAAAAATAATAATTCTGGATTGCAGCTTATTAATTAAAATTATCATATTTATATTGAACCATGTGCAAATGCTTTTATTTGCCATCTGATGAATTAAATGACTGTGGGCATTAGTGCTATATAAATGGCTAGTATGATCTTGACATAAAATGTAGTAAATTATTAAAAAATACATTAATTTGAAAGAGTCATACAGTAGGATATGGATATCCTCCAAATGGTAGGATAGGTACTCAACAACAAAAACCCAAACTCAGATAATAATTTTCTGATTGAATTTTCTGATTATGTTAACAACTGTTATGTAGCTATCCTCGATATATTTTTGACCTTTTTGTAAATCAGACAGAATGGCAACAATAACTATTTCATTTTATATTGTTTTCATCATTGCTTGAGATCTTTTTCACAAAATGGAAAAGATCCCAAACATAGATCAAAACATGAGAAAACAAATTGTTGATAATACTAAAACTATTCCAGGAAATGTACCATTGACTTTTTGGTTGATTTAAATGTGTTAATATTAAAACCTAAGAAGTATGTAAATAATAATAAATATTATAATTTACAATAAAAGTGTACTTATAATTATTTAGTATAAGTTAATTTTTTATATTTTTAAAACTACTTTCTATCTCAATTTTCCATGATTAGTACAAAATTAATTCCCAAATCATTTAATTAAATTAAATCATATCAGGGTTGTAAGTTAGGATCCTGTTTTCTTGTATTTCTTTCTACTATTTCTCTATATTTTCATAATGAAGCATGTCCTGTATAAATTTACTCTCAGATAATTGGACCCTAGATATGGGAAATTTCACTGAATTTTATGTTTGTGACATGGACGATTATAAAAAACTTAATGTTAACTTATTAATGTTCCTTTGTTTTACAGAGTCCGTAACCTGGGAAAGAAAAAAGCTTTTACAAAAAGGTCTCATAAAGAAGAACAGAAATGAAGTTTTATTTTTATTTTGCTATTTTGTTATAGCTGATAATGAATTAAAAGAAAAATTAATTAAATAACAACAATGTGTTTTTTTTCTGTGCATATAATGACTTCACTTGCCAACATACAATTTTTTTCTATCGTTTCTATTAAAGGATGAAATAGAGCGTTCATGTTAAAGTATATTTCTGTTACTATGTAGTAGAATAAGGGGATACCTCCTCCCCATAAGACAATGCAAGTGTCCAGAACTTTATTAAATTTCTAATAATTATGTAAATGTTTATTTTGAATTGGGAAATCAGTTCGGTAATCATATTTGACAAAAATTACTTTAATAAAAAAAATTAAATAAGAATTCAATATGTTTTTGCTTAGTTTTCAAAAAACTTAAATTTGTTTTCCCCTCTCTCACTCACTCTCTCTCACGAACACTCTCTCACTCACTCTGTAGCTTCACCATGCAAATGTTTTGTTGAACTCTTCTTTTGCTAGTTGTGGTGATAGTAGAGCAATGAGCTAGAATATATTAGTATATTCTAGCTCGTTGGAGTAGACGGAATTCTTTTCTGTTCGCAATACTAAAAAATCAAATGTGACTAGATTACAAATGCAAATAATTTTCATCATCATTAAATCATGAGCAAAAATGTCTAGTTTTTAAATGTTGCTAATTTCACTTTGTTGTTTACTTTTATTCATTATTTATGATTAAAGAATGGTGAAGAGATTCTGGGGCTCAAGGAAAAAAATATTTCTCGCCCTAACAGCTTTTACTGTATTTACAGAAAATAAATCAAATCAAATAGTGCTACCCATTCTGTATTTTTGATTTATCTGTATACATATATAGTTTGGAATATATGTATATTTGTTACACATACAGACGTGTGTAAATTATTAGAATAATTGAAAAAACTAACAGTAATTTACTTTTGAAATATAATTATCACAATTTATCAATACACAATGCTCTTTTTAAAACTTGGGGTGCATTCCCCTGTTCTTTATAACCATTTGTATCCTCTCTGACATGCTTGCCACAGGGTCCTTGGACATTTTTTGAATTTGTTCACCACAAAACCGTACGTCAATAATGTTTACGATGAGGCCAATTCGGGTTGTTATTATTTTCTTCAATCTTGTTAACAATTGGTTTGTTAAATTTTCAATTGAGTTGCAGTCTGAGCAATTACCACGTCAAGACAATGTCTTTGTTATTTTCCTTAAAGAATTTCTTACCAGACTTGGCATAATGGCATGGTTCTCCTTCATGCATAAAATGCAATATTTTTCAGGAAACCAATCTGATCTGATGCAGCAGGCGGGTTTGAAGCACCTTTTGTCTAATCTGTCACATCCATGAACTGACATGCAACTCCATACTATGACTAAAGTTAAATATTTGATTATCGGAGTGATACATTTTGGAGAAAAAGCCTCAGCAATGGCCATTCTCACATACTGGCTGCTTTTCCTGGACGCAAAAAATATGGACTTATCTGAAAATACTACCTGCAAGATAATAAGCACTAATTATAATGACTTTTCAAAATAAAATTTGGAAACTACAGAAAATAAATCAGTAAATCTCTGTAATAAATTTCTGAAAAAGTTTAAAAAAATCCTACTTCACCCCTAAATATAAAGTTACCTGTTAGTAAATAGTAAACAATCAGATATATCATGTTTATTATGTTTTCTCAATTGATGTTAACTTCAATCTGCATTCTTTTTGTCCATTTCAGCCATTTCTTATTCATGGTAGAAGTTATTTTTGCTTTATTTCTTGACCTTCTTGCAGGACGTCCTGCGGCACAAAGACCCCTTCTTATAATTGATAGAATATTTCAACTTAAGTTGAGTGCTCAAGTTCTTACTGATGTTCCTTCTATTGATCTTGGCCTTTTGAATCAAATTTTGTTGCGTATGAGTACTCAGTTTGGGTTTTCAACTACATTTTCCCTTACATTTGACTACAAGGATCTCTCCTAATTTCAATGCAGAACTGATTCTATAATAATATTTATTGAGTCACGTATACAATTACAATCGTGAATGACGAGTCAATATGATGCCTTGGGTGGAGAGAGCGAAGTTACATTACTGTTCAGGAGCAAACAAGGGGCCATCTTAGCATTTGCTCAAAGAACCAGGGAAACTGAACAAAACCTGATCGAGATGGGGTCATTGGCCTAGAAATACAATACTCGTTACAGTTAGATTAAGATATTATACAGTAGATAAATTATCTGCTAATAATTAACATTTCAAGATGTTATTTTATTGCTACTACTTATAATAATAATAATAATAATAATAATTGTTTGCAACTACATCAAATTTAACAATAGTAGTACATTCTATATTTAAAACTTAAAATGGTGAGGAGGCAAGTTTTAACCTTTTTTTTTTTTTTTCTTCTTCTTCTTCTTTCAAATTGTACACGTAGTCCAGAGAGAAACAATTTTTTTTGTCAGGCATTCTCCTTCTATTTCACAGGATGCGATATGCCAGTTCTTTTTTCTTTGCTTCAGCTCAAATCAGTTTACATGAAACAGAAAGTCTAATGGGATAAGAAAATTATTTTTATTTTTTTTTAAGGGAAAGGTTGTAATTTGAAAATTCCTTTACTGTAGAACATGTTAAGCAGGAAAGCTTTCAATTTACTTTTAAATGTATGAATTGTGGTTACGTCTTTAATATCATTGCCTAGTTTGTTGTAAAGTGTAATGCCCTCTATTAGGGTACTTTTTTGATAAAGTGTAGTTGCAGAGTGGGGAACATGTAGGTTATCCTTTTGACAGTAGTTGTGTACATCAGAATTTAAAGTAAAAGTGTCTTTGTTTTCCACGAGAATTTTCTTTGTGAAGACCACTATTTCAAATATATACATGCATGGTAGAGGAAGAATCCTTAATTTATTAAACACGGGTTTGCAAGACTCCAGCTTATCAGTGCTGGTCATTGTTCGCAATATTCTTTTTTGGATAATAAATGTGCGAATGCTTTCGGGGGCATTTCCCTAGAATATTGTGAAATAAGTCAATTTTGTAGCAATATTTTATGAGAAATATCTGTCTTTCTGTATTAAATATTCAGTCAAAGCCCTTTTATGGGGCAAAAAGTCTGTTTTTACCCATAACTGCAATTTTGCGATACGAAGCATTTTCAGTTCACCACTTCACAAACCAGGAAACAAATCTAAAAAGCAATTTTATTCAAAACGTAGATTAAACAGACATTATATAAACAATATAAATCGCTCCTTGTGGCTTAGAAACACAACACTCAACTAGAAAAAACAAGGAACCCACATTCAACAATTGCCACAGCATCAGTTGTGTTTTAATGTACTGCATCAAATCCTTTTTAGAGATGGAAATAATATTCTCTCAGATATCCCAAAGGACCAAAACACTAAATTCATAAATTATTCTCATAATTTGCAAACGTCTGTAGACACAAAAACTACAAGACCAATTTTGCTGAAATTTTCACTCTTTGTTATTATTAGTATTGGGAGTGTTTAAAGAGTAGTTTGAATTAAATTAGACATGTGGGGGCATTGTTGTTAATGGTTTATGAAGACACAAGCACCCCTGATCAGAAGCACTAGGCAACCTCCACACTGTCAAGTATTAAGCCTCTTTGGCTGCATATTCTGCCTCTGCAATTATGAAATATCAGCTAGGATTATTACTTGAACTTTATCTTAGAAAAATAAAGTAAATTTCTCCATGACAAGAGCCATAGTGAATGCATGCTCGAAATTGAGAGAGAACATTTTAGCAAGGGGAATATTTGACAAACATGTTGAAACCAGGATGTAGAACAACCATACTTGCGAGAAAATGTTTCATCTATTAGGAGTTTTGCAGAGTGTAGCATAAAACGTGATTAACTATCATGAGACCAGTAGCATGTGAAATATAATTAACTGCAATAGTCAAGCATTGCCGGGTCCACTTGTCTGTAATAAAACTGAAGTAAATTTTTCAAAAAACACTATATCCAAATTTCAGTATATACTTGACCTGCTTATATTCATCTTGTAAGAGCCTCTTTTAGGCATCTGAAGTAGAAGTTTTGAGTGCCTGAATCTCTTTTATCACCTAATTCTCATCAACATTTCTTTGAAACAAATCTCAAAATTCTAGAAATTGCTTTCAAGTTATCCAATGAATTTTGAAATTGGTTTCATGTTATCCAAAAATAAACTTCCAATTAAACAAATTTTTAACATTGGTCAACAACTCCACCCTTGTTTTAGAAATGATGTTCCTATCCTCATAAAAAAATTGTTATAAAACAATATTCCTTCGTGTGTTGGAAGTGTTTCTCCTGATACCATGTCCTTGTCTGCCTTTTGCCTTCTAGTCTGTAATTTAATGCCACTCGTGGTCGTCATTTGTCCCTTCTTTTCACTTGCATGTTTTCCATCTTCACTTCTTTTCCAATTTTTAATTCTCTTTTATGATTTCTTCTAAAATAGTCATTAAAAACTCGATTTGAGCTACTTCCTAGTTTCCTTTGTACCCATGATGTACGTTTGTGAACCTTAATTTTGATGTAATGTTGGGAATCTCTCAAAAGTTCAAGTTTCAGTATCATTCAGTAGTATTGTTTCTATTACATGTTTGTGTTATTTTCTTCTTCCTTATCCGTTTGATCTGATCCAATTTAATTTCTGTGTTATTGAAAGATTGTAACTTGTTCAGTATTGAATTTTTTTATCACTTAATGTACATTTTTGCTCAAAGATGTTCCTACATGAGATTTGTTTCCATTCTTTAATCACGTAATTGAGGTAGATGTTGAAGAATAGTAGTGGCAGTGTGTATCCTTGCCACAGGCCTTTGTTGACATTTATTGTGCCTTTGTCATTTTTATTTACTGGCATTGAATTCTGGTATAAGGTCCAATTATTTTTTTTTTTTTTAATTAAAATTTCTGATACTGTGTTTATCGTAAAATTTCCCTTATTTCTATTCGCGTTTTTGTAAGGTTTGTTATAGTTTCAGACCTAGATTTTTCTTACCTATTAGAAAGTTTGATCTGTTTCCGAGTGGATAAACATATCCAAGTCAATATTGTATGTTTTGGACTTATTTTTCAAAAACAATGTATGTTCATAATGTGAACACTGGTTCTCAAGCATCAGAATTCACCATGAAATTGAAGGACGTACACACATGGAAGAAATGCTAAAAAGAGAAGTCTGTCATTATTTTTTATTAAAGAAATTAATAAAATTTGATTTATTAACTTACTAATTTGATTAATTACCTTATTTTAGAGAAAAAACATTTTTTAAGAAATAATTTTTTGAATAAATTTTGAAGGTAATGCTTTTCAGATTTTTGTTTTAGTAAAGCTCTATTGTGAAGAAAAACAAAGGACAGAAAACTTCAGCAGCAGAGTTATTGTTATTACTGAAAGGTATATGTAAATTATGCAGATCTCATTCAAAAACATTTCAAATTTTGGATCCTCACCTTTGCTTCATGAATAATTTGTACCACACATTTTGGAGCAAGAGTTAGGATTGATATGATTAACCCAGCAGCAGGTATGTGAAAAATCTTGACGTCACTGGGAACATTGAGTCTCATAGACCCACTAGATATTAGAGCCTATTTAAAGCACTAATTAATTATAGAAACATTTTATTATGAAGTAAAACAAAGTAATAAATCATAGATTCAATATATAGCACAAAATATATCCCAATTTTTTTCAAATTCTCAGACTAGTGAACGAAAAACAAAATTGAAAGTGAACAAAGATCAAACAAAGGAAAGAAAATGTAGCATTAAGTTAATATCTTCAATATTAACAAAATATCTCTGCATTACTTAAATGTAGAAGCATTTTTACAGTAATGTTTTATATACTGTTTTATGGAATTTTACAATAATTTTATGAGATTTTTTTTCAATAATTTTTTCATTAATTTTGTTTTTCTTAACCTTTGCAAGAAAGTGTTTTCAGGCCTACTAAAATATAATATAAATTGCATTTCTTAACCTTCAAATATTGTCTTTATTTATGAAATTCAAATTGTAAATAAATAAATAGATAAATACATTACAAAATGTTCCGGTTTAATTTCCTGATTCTGAGGTTCAGTTTCTTCAATTTCTTGGTCATAATCTGAACAGTGTAAATTTTCTAGTTCAAATAATGGATCAGCAACTTCTAAATCACTTGATAAATAATCATAATTCTTTAAAGTTTGTTTATTAATTCTATATTTTTTGGATTTAATGCAATAAAATGATGAGCTTGCCATGTAAAAATGTCACATAATAGGGACACTGGACTGATGTAGCCATCAACAACTTTGAGTGATAACAGCTCACCACATTTTTCTGATAAACTCGAACTGATGGTCGTCATCTGTTCAGGAAGATTCAGTTTGAAGGTAGGCTGATGGATAAGTTAAGAAATAATTTTGTTTACTTGGCATAAGGCTTCAAAGATGATGCTGAGTCTGACAGACCCAACATTCCCACTGCCAGGTTAAATCATTAAAAAAATCAGAATGTGATACTGTAAATTTGCATCTGCAAAAGGCTATTTTCTTTGTTTGAGTCCGGCAAACAGGAATTATTTAGTATTATCATTTATTGCATTGGGACCCAGTGGATATGTTTGTGAACATTAATTTTTCTACACGATTTACAATTCAACAGAACTGTGATGGCTAACGTTGTTGACATAAATAGTCACAAGTGTTGACCTAGAAACTATACTACCGACTACCTAGTATCAAATAACTGGAAAATGAAGGAATAAACAGAAAAGAAACAATCATTCAGTCACTATCTTGCTAGTATCAGATGGCATCAATAATTTTGAAACAATTTTAAAAATCAACAATGAAAAAATAAAAAAGATAGCAATCACATGAAATATCTTACAAGAATTAACAATTGAAGCTACACAAGGTGACTGCATTGTTGAGCTGAATCCAGGTCTTCAATTACAATAATAAGAAATTCATATACACAACTGTAGCCACTAGGTATAAAAGGGTTATGAGTATTAGTGTAGGTGCAAGTAAGAAATTTGGGGGTGACATGAATTTTTCAAAATTATACAGATATTTCCGAATATGAGTTAATTATTTAATATGACATTTACTAGAGTCCACTATATACACAAGTAAATTGTGGAAATGTAGTATATGTGAAGATGACTAATGATGGCTCTTTCTGCCTATCTAACAATTATATTGCAAACCATTCATGTTATAACAATGATAATATTAACAAATAACTAATAACAATATCATCTTATTATAACAGTTCATAAGGTTGACATGAGATTAAGATTTATAATTTTATGAGCACGGTATATTAATGCTTGAAGTTTTAATGTTCATCTACACAAACTCAGACTCCAATGAGGGGAGATATGGAAAGAATAAGTATTTTTGAAAGTAATATTCTAATTTAAAATAATTGTAAAGGGGAATGATTGACATTATGCAAATGCAAGATAAAGCTCATTTAAAATTTTTATAGGAATCTGTCGTAGTAGCTCACCTAATATGTTCCCCTACAATATTTTCTGAACCATTGCAGATACAGTTAAACTTCGTTTATACGTTTCTCACTTATATTTTTTCACGTTTATACGTTTGTCTGTTTTTGGTAGGTCCCGGATAAATGCCTATAATTCCCATTCTAAATTATTTCAGGTACACGTTTTTGTTTATACATGTTTCACACTTATACGATCATAATAAAAGTCCTTTTAAGATCGTATAACTTTCAAATGATCCCGCAGACGTGATGGGTGAGGCGACCTGCGCCGAGTGCCGGGAATTTTACTCGAGTCTGCACGCTTCAGAGCGCTTCCAAAGACCTCTCGATCTCTGAAGTGACTTCCTATTCATAAAACTTGTAATATAGAAGCTCGACTTGGCCTAGCTACAAGGCCAAGATCGCGGGAGCCCGAGGGGTGGTAGGGAAAGTCGGCTCCGGGGCCACCTCCGGCAGCGTGACTTCCAAGAATTTCTAAGTCGTGTGCGTACGGGAGCTGTGGATCTCAGGAGGCGATGGCGAGCTCCGTGGGAAGGGCAAAGGTGTCCCCGGGACAGATGACCAATAAGTGAGAAAGTGTGTGCACTGACTGGCCCATTCTCCGAAGGCCCCTTCGGCTTAACATACGAGATGCTTTCTGTAGACCAATGGCACTAGCGGCTAATGAAACCGATCGCTTTTCCGCGCGGTGTGATGGGTGTCACCAGGCTGTGCGCGTCCTTTCGCCCACCATGAAGAGCATAGCTTTGACCCACGGAATCTCAAGTAAGATTAAGCTTGGAACCGAAACAAGCAGCCGGGTGTCGCCTCAGCCAGTCGTAGCCCACGTAGGACATGGCTTTTGTTTCCGTAGTGAAACTGAGTCGTACAAGGTCATCAGTAAGGTTCCCATTGCGTGTCCGCTACCTCTACCTCAGGAGAGAAGTCTTCGATGATAACCTTTGGCCGACGATATTTTTTACAAGCTGTCCAGCAATGAAATTTGTGGCTCTGAGGTGATATATACTATACTATATTATATTATATAAGGAATGTATATATGTATACATTCACTCTAGCCGAGGTTCAGAGTTTACTGCAATCAAATCTCCTTGTTCTTATGTGTAATGTAAATGAAACGGGACTAGTGACCTAAGTTCAACATTTCCGAGTTCAGTATAACTGGAGTCGACTGTTGGTAAGTATATTGGAGGTCTACGAGCATTTCATCCTCTGTATTCTGCAGTTTCTGAATGAGAGTTGTGAATAGACTTCGTGTCGCTCAGCTCTCTCCTTCATCTCATGACTTCTGTACTGTACTTTGGTAAATCGTCTTCTCTCTGGTTTTGCGTCCGCGATATTAAACCAAAATGAGTGGTAGGAAAAGGCAAGCCCTTTCAATATCTGATAAAATAAAAATTTTAAAAGTTACGAGGGGGAGAGATAATACAAAAAGAGTAGATTGAGCTAAAGAATTGGGAATACCGGCATCCACTCTGAATTCCATCATTTCCAAGGGGAAAGAAATAGAGGTCAATGCACGTGTGTTAGGGACGTCGAGTAGCAAGATAATGCGAATTCAAGGAGGAAAATATCTAGATTTGGAAGATGCTTTGCTGCAGTGGTTTCAGAAGTATCGCGCAGAAGGTATTCCAATAAGCAACCCCTTGTGAAATTGGACTTCGGCTTGATTTAGAAAATGTCCAAACTTTATCCGGCTGGCTTCACAAGTTCAAACTGCGACACGAGATCTGCTGCAAAAGTGTGTGCGGCGAAAGCGGAAGTGTTAATCCAGACGCCGTGTCGGCATGAAAGTTGGGACCTCTTAAAGAACTGGTGGCGCAGTATACCCTAAAGATATTTTTAACGCCGACGAGACAAGGCTTTTCTTTTTCCTAAAACCTGAAATGACGTTGACGTTCAAGGGAGAAAATTGTCACGGAGGTAAGAAGAGGAAAGACCGCGTAACTGTGCTCTTATGTGCTAACGGAAAAATTGTAGTTTTTTATAATCAGGAGCCCTACCGGTATTTTTTTAAAAAAAACTTTTTCCTCATAGGCTATGCATTACGTCTCCTCAACATGGAAGGAAGTTGAAGAATCTGCCATCAGAAACTGTTCCTGGTAAGCTGGATTTGGCAGCCCAGAAGATGATGTGGAAATAGAGTTGGCTTGGGGAGATGTGTCTACATACAGTGACGATGAAGTGGAAGATAATGAAATAAATTTAGTAGGTTTCAGTGAAGCCATTGCAGCATTTACCTGTGGATCAAACAGACTTCACAGAATTTGTGGATGTAGATAAAGATGTGGTTACATCAGGACTAAGGTCCATTGAGGATGTTGTGAGTGAAATCAACAAAGATGATGAAGACAGTGATGATGAAGTGGAAGATAATGAAATAAATTTAGTAGGTTTCAGTGAAGCCATAGCAGCATTAGAAACTGTTAAAAAGTTCATTATGGAACACAGTGTCACAGATGAGGAGATGGGAGAGCTATCACATTTGGAGGGGGAAGTGTGTACCTTGCGAGCTGATAATGTTAAACAGACCAAGATCACAGACGTTTTTCATTAGTAATTTTTTAAACTGCATTTTGAACTCTTCTTTTTTGATAATATCTTTTCTAATGAAGTGGTAGTGCAAAATTGGAGTTTTTATTTTGCTCATTATATTCAATTTCAGTTATGTGATTTTTTCACTTATACATTTTTTCGCTTCACTCCTCTGAAAAATATATAAGTGAAGTTTTTTTATGTAGACACATCACCACAACTTTGATTTTTTAAATAAGCCCTCAAGAATCAGGATTAAGAGATAATTTCATATACATGCATGCTACCCTATGTTACATAACAATATTTTTGAGAAATTTAGTTTTTACAACACACACTAACTTAATATTCTCTAAGCTGGCCTGGATAGCCAAGGACGCTAAGGTTGAAGGGCCATAGCTGTCTCAGTTCAAAGGGTCATGGGTTCAAATCCCGCCTATGGAATGGATAATTGTGTGTATTTGTGTTATCCTTACGTGTTCTTCATACAGTTCCACTACTGTTAAAACAATCACAGTGATCTCTATATGACCAAGTCGTATATAGCTATATATCCCTCTTTTCACTATTCCCTTCCTTTGCTAAGAGTTAAAATTTAATATTATGGTCAAATCCGATAGCATTTCACTGTAAAAGAATTGTTGCTCAGAGCACTGTGATGTCTGCAACAACAATAATCTCAAAGTGCTTGTCACATGTTTTTGTGGACTCACCCTGCTGGATTTGGCATTGCAATGTTTTCAGCCCCCAGGGCCTACACTGTAGAACAGAATACCCTTGTGGTAGTGGTGGAATATTAAGACTTCACCTACATCACAAAAATTCTATATTTCTAAAAAATATTGTTATGTCACACACATATGAATGAACTCATGTGATCAAGGGCTAAAGACCCCCCCAAAAATGGATAATATGATACATCATATGTGGCCCTCACATACCGCATCTGCAACAGTTGCAGAGGTATTTGAGGTGAACATCTTAAGTAAGCAACCCTGTAAAATAGTGAAAGAATAATAAAATTCTGTTATGTTAAAACTCTTGACATCTGCAAACTGGTCCATCATACCAAAGACCGAGTACTAAAAGGTATAGTGTAGATTAAAGTACTTGAGGTTCACAATAATTTGTCCTAAGAATATGTTATTTTTACAATTTCTCTGTAACCTAATATTTTTTAATCCACATCCATTTCTACAGTGTATTATTTGTTAATTATCTTCTTCATTATTTCATTTGCGTCCATAATTTTGTGCAATCTTAGTTTTATATACAATCAAAAATTATAACAGTGCTAATGCCAAATATGTGAGTTGTATTCTCAATTACAATATCAGAAATTAGTAATGACCTGCAGAGCTGCATGGAAATTTTACGCATGTGATTATTCTGAAAGCTATTTTTGTGGAATTGAGATCTTCATTTTCTTGTACTTCAGCCTGTTTTTAAACTTCTTCATCTTCAGTCTGTTTTGGCTCCACAAATTCAACCTTAGCCTCTCCTTCTTCCTTAATGACATCTTCCAGGCCACTCTTTCTTGTTGACTTACGCCCACCTGACATTTGCAATTCACCTGAAGGTCTCGATGACTCTCTTATTCTTAAGGATGTCCTGTTTGGAACATTTTCTCCAGATGGTCGATCTTGCGAAGTACCAGTTTTTTGAGATTCATCTGATTCCTTTTGTGATGCTCTGGATGATTTTGAGTCACCGCTTTTTGATTTAAATGAAATAGAGGATGACTTTTGCTTTACTGATGTTACTGAACCACTTCCTGATCTAGAAATGGAGGTAAAAGATGTTTTTGGCACCAATCCAAGGTCTCCAGTCTCATACATTGACTTCTTCTCCTTTCTGAAACAAAATAAATTGAAAATGCCATAGTTAACATAATAATAAATTAAAGGTTTACAGGAAAAAACAGATTCAATGCAGTTTTGCATTTCAAACTGGCAATTGCATGCACCACTGAAAATTAACTAAATGCAATGGGTTGATGTTAAGACAGTATTTCTGGGTCCCGCAATTTAGTCAAACCTCAAATGGAATATCTATATAACAGAATTAAACACTAAATTAAGTTTATTACATTATGCATTCAGAATTCTTTCAAATTCTGTCAGTCTTCATGCAATTTGTTATGTGTATTTATTGTGTACATTCCCAACAGAAATAAAATATAATTTTGGGGGGAAGCTCATCCTACAGTACCTAGTCAGTTAAAAGATGTTTTTTGCTCTCTTGTAAAATTAAATTTTCATGACTTATTATCTGCTTATTCACTGGAGTCAAAAATGTATGTTCTAGTTTTCTTCTATCATACTATCCTTTTTTTTGCACTCATTTATTTTGTAAACTACCTAAATCATTTGTTTTGTAAATTTTTTTGTCAATCTCTAATATATTAACAATTACTTGTCTCCTACCCTTAAAAGGTTTTTTCCTTAGCTATTCATCATCACCATCAACAACTGTTAAAGTTGAAGTTTGTAGGGCCTATAACCTCCTTCCTTCTGAATCAGTATTTCTGTAGTCACTAAGGTATTTATGACAACTCATCAGAATTAAGGTTTTTCAGTCTCCCCATCTCTTGGACCGTATGTACCAATGTTTTGATCGCCATTCTGCGACCTTTTGCAGAGCAAAATGCGTCATCATTTCGCTCTGAGGAAGGTAACATTGACACCTGTGCCTAGGACGCAGAGTCTCCTGGACAGCCAAGTAGTAGCTGACTGCGGCTGCATTGTCTACTCTCAGGGCTTTTACTATTTCCCACAACTTCAAGAGCTTTTCAAATCCTTCATTCTATCTTCTCTGAGATGTTCAGTAAGTTAGACAAAATTCCATCAGTCATTTGGATTTCCTGTCCTGCTTCTCTTCTTTCTGTGTTATGCTCTTCTCCATCCTGGTCAAACCATAACTTACTATGGTAATGTCCTATTCATTCCTTTTATAGATACCTACTGTGTTGATATGTACAGAGTATTTTTTTCTTCTCCTCCTCCTTTTCTTTCTGCAAATCACCATAGTAATCTTTCTCTAATTCCCAAATAAGTTTTCAAAAAATCTTGTTTTTGGTATTTCTTAATAATACACATATTTTACCAACATTGCACAAAAACTTAAAAAAATTGTTTAAACAAAAGTAAAAATTGCCTATTTTCACACAAAATTAAAAATACTAAAATTGTACATGACCTTACTTGGCAAAAATAAAAAAATTGTACATGACCTTACTTCAAAATCTATCTTTAAGGAACAGATTTTATAAAGGGAAAAAATCTTTATCTTTAATATTTTACTTGTAGGAAGACACAAAAAAATTTTGAACTTTTGCAATTTTTGAAAAATTAGAGGTTTCAACTAAAATGAGATCTGCACCATTCTCCTAAACATCTTTTACACTATATACATATATATATATATACATATACAAATATATATATATATATATATGTATAACTAACCTTTTTCTCCCTCGGACCATTGATGGCGAATACAACACGTGACTCACCGTCTATAGTCCCGCCACTATCGCCTCGTACTTTGTTGGGTCCCGGGTCATGTGGGAATCATAGACTATGAGCTAGCTGGCCAGGCTGCTAAATCAGCAACACGGAAGTCCCTTATTGACAGTCCGTATGTTCCCACAGCAGATTTAAAAGCAGATCTAAACTATAGATCATTTTCATCTTGGGTAACAATAATCTTAGCATTGGCACTTACCAGATCATGTACTAATGTTAATCATGTGCTAATAACCTCCAATAATAAAAGCAAACAGTAAATCATTGCGTTAAAAGTAAAAACAGCTTCTCACTGTCACAACATTGAACTGATGGCCCACTTATCTGTGTGTTACAGCAGTATCATAGGCCAGTATTTTAAGCAAATAAACATAATAAATAAGATAACCAAGTGTTCATATTAAATTGCACCGGAAGTCAAAAAGCCACTTTAATTATCATAAAACATTATCTGTATCTCTATTCCTTCAATTTAATTTTGTATAGATTTCAAGTTTCACCTCTTTTTTAACCACATATGCCAGGGACTTGAAGTACACTGAAGAACTAAATCTCCAAAAATGTAAAAGATGGTTCAGAATGGACTTTTGTAGAAAATGGCTTCAGAAACATAACTTGTATCCCATAAACCCAGTTTTAAGAGCTTAGTTTGCATCATTTCTTAGTTACGCACAATGATTAAGTGCTTTGCCATGTACTGTTATTGTGGATTGCATGTGCAGCTGCTTTTTCCCCCCCATAATCTATGAACTATTTCTTTTGTCTTTAATCTTGTTTAATGCAAGACGAGGGGAAAATTTGGCAGTCATACTTATGGAGATTTGGGTTGATGAATTGCCATAAAAGGTATAAAACCATAATTTTTCTTAAACATATTATTTATAAAGGGTATTAACTGAACTTGATGTTATACTTACGGAGGAGGTACTGTAATATATTGAAGTGTTGATGAATCCATCAAAGTAAGAAGACGAGATAACAAGGTCTCTCGAGCTTGAAGCATACTAGTTTCATCTTGACCTTCAGTGACCTACAAAATTGGGAAGTATTATAGATTTTTGCATGTATACTCAAAAATCATTAATTAAACATTTCAAAAGGTTGATAGTGTCTTTTGTGAATGAATTAGTAATCAGTAGAGTTTTGTTTCTTAAATTGAAAAATGACCATTGACTGAGTTTGATAGGTAAATGTACATTGAATAGGAACTTATAATAAGTGTTTTTTTTTTCAAATAGGAATACTGTAGATCAGTCATTCTTGAAGAGGTCAATATTGACCCCATGGTATAGAATTGAACTTTTTTAGGGATTGTTAGTTTTAATTAAGTTGCTTGGGGTCTAACCGATGGTTTTACTTTTTGCTAGTGAAAGTTTTCAATATTAAATATGACAAATTATAAGGTCAACTTGATGTAACATATTTGTTTTTCAATTATTAATCAACAAGTGAATAAAACTAAATTTTCTGTACTGTTAAAAAGCATTGTTTCCAAGTCACACACAGTGGTAAAGTGAGTTGCTGTGTAAAATGGGTTGTATGTGTACTACTTAATATCAAGCAATATCACATTTATTTTACGTAATTTAATTAATTTTTTGTTAGGGATCAATGGCTTAAATAATTTTCAGCAAAAGAGGTCTGGGACCAAAAAATAACAGGAAACCCTGCTGTAGTTCTTGCCTATGATAGAAAGGGTAATAAAAAAATGCAGAAGTAATGACAAAATCTTGTGATAGAAAGGGTAATGTTAAAAAAATATTGGAAAACTCTGTTGTAGATCTCACCTATGATAGAAAAGGTATTGAAAAAATAAGAAAAAATGCAGAAGTAATGACAAAATCTACAACTGCTTTGTATGTGATACTATTAATGCATTCATCACAAGAATATGAGTTTTGTTTTTTAGTCAACCAGAAAAAAAAAGGGTTCATGTTATTCTGAAATACTCACAGTTATTACTTCCTGAATTGCACTGACACATTGTTCTACCACTGCATTAAGCTTATCTCCTCGCAACTTGGCTTCATCTGCTAACATTTTAAGTTCTTGTTGTTCATAGAGTGCACCATGCACTTTCTGAGTCTCAAACCGAGTTTCAAGTTGAGCTTGTTTCAGGGCTCGCTCTGCTTCTTCAAGTTTCAACTGACATAATTCAGAAACTTGAGCCTCACGTTCTAATTCACCTAGAAATACTTCCATGTCTTGATGTTCTCTAGCAAGACGATTCAGTAACTGCAAAGAAGAACAAGCAAATTAATGTAGCCACAAAGAATCTTGTTTATTCAGCATTTAAAAAAATGTAATAAGATCACAGAAGTCAGCTTCAATTCACAAAACAACTTAATATTATTTTATCCCAAGAGTCACAATGAAATATAGACATCAAATAGGTATATATTAAAAGTAAATGTGTAATTCATCTCCTTAAAATGTATGTGAAATACATACCTTTAGAAGAACTGAATTCTTCCTAAGAAGTATGCGCTTTTCTTCTTCAACCAGCTCAAATTTTTGCCTCAGCTCTTTGTCATAATTTTTTATTTTTTCATTTTCAGCCATTAATTTATTATGGGTAGCTATTATTCTGTCTAACTACAAATAATAACAGCTATTCAGTACAAACTGTTTTATATGCATGGTTATTGGGTTCAGTCTCTAAAATTTATTACAATAAGAGCAAATACCTCATTATTTATAGCAATGTTTTCCCGTATGGCATGATGAGTGGTAGCTGCAATTCGTATTTCTGTTGCATCAGAGAAATTGCTTGATAACTGGAGAAGTTTTCCTTCCATTTCCTTCTTCAGCCTTTTAAATTAGAACATTTTGGATAGATTTGTTATTTTTATATGAAAATTTTATCAAGAGTCTGTATTTTATCATTATAGTCATTTGTTTTATATTCTATCACTCTATAATTCATATTAATTTACATTCTATTGCAATAAAATGCACCAGATAAACTTAAAAAATGATAGCAAAAATTTTCTAAATTTCAATTACTCAACCTTTTATATCACAAGTAAAAGGACATTGTAAGGAACTAAACTTGAACTGTGAGGATGCGAATTCACAGGGGGAGCGGGGATGCTGCCTAGAGAGTTCGATGTCTCCTGCTAGAAAATTGTTATCTCTTTACCAGGGGTCCATATTAGGTGCCTTACTTATCTTTTCCCCACTATGAAATTTTCAAACTAAGGAATCCAAAAGAAGGAAATTGCACAAAATAACACTCCCAAGGGCATTGTTAGGATTCATTCAGACTCTTGCATAAACAAAGATGGTCATTGTTTCATTTATCAATTCTTCTATTCATCCCCTCCAGGAATTTTGAATGTCCCCCTCTGGAGAAAATTGCCAATTCACATCCTGTCAACTGTACAACACTACAGATCATCTAGTGCCCTATTTGGGTGTGAAACATGAGTAACAATATCCATGAAAAGACATAAAAATGATTGCAAAAGAAATAAGATTCCTGAGGTTTGTCAAGGGTTGTAGATTAATAATAAAATCCAAAATGAAATAAAAAAAGATTTGGGATTAGCAGTATATAAAACAATCTGAAAGCTTAAAGAAAGAACTGTAATGATCATCTACAAAGAATGTGAATAAGCAGGACTATTGTTATACACCACTCAGAAAAAAGAGAAATGTCAAGATAAATGATGACTATGAAGCTCATGATGATAAAAAATACAAAAGTAAATGTTACGCAGACACTGTACACATTATAAAAATTCAAAGAAATTACAAGAAAATAATTGTAGTTTTTTCAAAAATTGTTCATACCACTACTTGTGTGCATTTATATTTGATTCCAATTGTAAAGTAACTCTAGACTTGTGAAGAATAAAATTTAAATTCAGTAGTGTAATAATGTTTTTCTGTATTTATACTTACTTATCTTTAGCAATAATGAACTTTTTCTCTACTTCATAGATAATTTGTTTATGTTTTTCATCCTGAACACCCATTTGTTCTTCTTGAAGTTTAAACTTCTTCACCAAATCATCTCGTTGTAAACGGAAGTCTTCCAGTGAGTTAAGCTTTCCAGCTGAAATGTGCAGCACTGTTAGTAATGCCTTATATTATTAAACCGTAGAGGAAAGCATGAATGAAAGAAAGATTTATTGTACTTTCACTCTCTATGCATATTATATTGAGCTCAGTGGGGTATATAGTAATTTATATAATCCTTTTCCATGGTCTTGAGGCAGTAAAATGATTCCTTCATGTAGGGCACAATAAAGGATAATGTTCTAAGCTTCTAACTCATCGGCCTTTCCAAATAGTTTTTTTAACACGAATAATTTTTTTTATAAATTCATGCTAAAAACACTTATTGCTACCTGCAGGCCTATTCATAATTTAACTTAGCATGTATACAAGTTGCATAGGAATGCCAGAGCTTCAGAAAACGTACACAAATTACACTGCTGTGAGTGTTGTGTTGTGTTGTGTGGTGTGTTTTTCCTTTTATAATTTCTTCCAATAAATAACAATAATTTAGAATACTCATTGAAAATGATGATTGATTAATAGTTTTATTCTTATTACTTCTATTTATCAACTTTCATTACAATGACTAAATAGAAATGAAGTACCCTCCTAAATTCTGGGTTACAAACAAAATTTATGGGGTTGATTAGAGGGATTAAAACTTTTCATCAATATGGAAGATGAACTTAGTCTGTGACCTGATGGGTATTTTGAATACTGACTCCAGTATGATGAATGACTATTTTAATTATTATCTTTGTAAATAAGATTTTTCTTAAGAATATACATTTCTTAATAAACTCTTCACTCATTTTTTTCCATGCTTTCAAACATTACATGCCCCGTACATTAGTTTTATTTCTATGTGGTGTTTGGAACAATATAAAATCAAAGAGAGATTTACTAAGAACTAGAACCAGTTGCTTGATCCTTATTTTTGAAAATACTTTTTTGTTAATTATGAAACTCCATGAAAAGTTTGAAATTAACTCACTCAGTTTAAAGGTCCTTTGTTTTTTATACAAAACACATAAATTATGAAGTATGTAATTACATTTGGTGAATTGAAGATTCACCTGATTTTACTGAAGGTGACTGATTTACTGAAGATGATTTACTGAAGGTGATGTTACTGAAGATCACACAGATTTTACTGAAGGTTAATTGATACTTACTAAGAAGTTTAATTTCTGAAGTAAGTTGTTCATGCATGATCTTAAAATCATGTTCACTTTGTCTGATTATTTCCTTGTACATGCTTACATCATTTTCTCGTGCCTAAAGAACAATAAAACACCAATTGCATTGTAGCATTTAAAACTTTATTGACATTGCACATGTTACTGTAATGTGAATAATCAAAGTATTACTTAGAAAAATTTTCTTCTAAAAATGACAGGGACAATGAACTTAGAATGGGGAGATATAAAATACTTCAGTTATTTAAGGAACAAACATCAGATGGAGATACATGAATATTAATAGGGTAAAGAAAGGAATAAGACACATTTGTCTGCTTCCTACACCTCTTTTCAACATATTCATGAAGAAAGGTAGAGCAAAAAAAGATTGTAAAAGAAAGGAATCCTAAAAGAAATTGTACCAGAGTTAGTGAAGATAATTGAAAAAGTCAGAAAATAATATTACTTAACGAGTAACTATTAGCAATTTATAAACATCAACAAATTTAAATTTAGATACAAAGGAAATATCTGTAACAACAATTATCTGGAGCACCTTATAATATCACAGCAAATGTTGAATTCTGAGAAAATACTCGTGCAACATCTGAAGATATCTGAAAAAGGGACATGGATAGTTTGAAAAGAAATCATACTAGTAAATATTTAAGAGAGGAAAAGAAAAATTGAAATTATTAAAATTAAAAGGTGTGTGTGTGTGTGTAAGGGGGGAGGGTAATCAGTCATGTAGTTCAATACTGAACTACAATAAAAGTCATGTGGAGGGGAAATTTCTTGGGAAGAAAAGGAGAAAAAATTGCCACTTTTTGTCACAGCATTACATAACTTTCTCTACACTACTTAGTATATTACTCTGTACGTACGTAAATTATGTATGTACGTAAATTAGAAAGTCAAAAAATAATAAATGTAGCTTTGGTATTCCAGCACTGCCATGAAATAAAAGAAGTAAAGGGAAAACCATGGTAATATCAGTAATCTTAAATTATTAGTATTAATATTATTAATAATAGCTTTCAAGAAAGCATGATGCATTTCTTAAAAACTAAATGAATACTTCCAGAGTAAATATGTATGGTGAAGTTAAATCAGATTATTGAATTTAAATTACCCTTTCAGCCAGTGATTCAGCTCACATACCCTTATGAGACCTTCCACTCGTTCTTCTAATTCTTCTATTTCATCTTGCTTTTGATCTGCTTGAGTTCTGAGGTAGGTGATAACATCACCTCGATCTTCATCAAGGTGTTTAATGTTTTCTTCAAATTCAACATTGCTTGCTTCAAGCTCAAGACACCTTGCTTTTAATCTGATTATAAAAAGAAAATAAAAATGAAAATTATTGTTTGTTTCAAAAGATATATCAAAAGTAATAGAATTTCAAAAGGTACATCAAAAGAAGCACAATATTAAAAGTAGTTGTTTATCAAGCTTTTAAGAATTATCTAGGTGGATATTTAAGTGTACAAAATTAAATTAAAAAATTAATTAATAAATAAATAAACTGATAATGAAAATATAATAGGAAATTAAATTCAAAAACTTAATTTCAAATTTAATTTGAAATAAAAAAATTACTAGGAATAATCATTATTTTATTGTTGTAAAGAAATATTTTGTAAGTTTCAATAACCTCTTCAATTTGAAAGAGCAACAACAACAAAAAAAGTTTACTCAATTTCATCTGGACTTTGGAAAAAGTTAATTTTTACATATTACAAAAATAACCCACTCCATTATCTTACACTTTTTATATTTTGAGAAGTACGGTAAGAAAATATTTATGACTAGTATATAATATTATCAATATCTCTTTTTGGTTTCACTGTCAAAAAGATACTAGAATATGAAGACTATTTTAAAGGTTATTATTAAAAACTATTGAAACATAAATGTTCAGTGCTTCAAATTTCATGTTTTAATATCTGACATCAAAAACATACCTCTCAACCTTTGCTGTTAAATCTGCAATTTGAATCGTAAAAAGTTCCCTCTCAACTTCTGTAATCCCTTCTGTTGGTTCTTTCTTTCCCTTCTTGCCTTTCTTTCCCTTTCCTTTCTTAGCCATTTCAAAGGTACAAAATAGTTATACAATTTTATAATGAAGGATCTCTCACTCTTAAATTTTTATCATTAAATAACTACTTATGCCATAAGTCAAAATTTCAGAAAACATTTATGTAAGTTGACAGTAATAAAGCTAACTTGGTTCATAATGTAAATATTTCAAGAAATCTGGATTTCTTTTACAATAGTTAACCTCAGTGTAGATGTACTAAAGCAGGATCACAGCCTCACTTGTTTGGTTGTCATAACAACTAACAACAACATTTATTTTAAAGCTTCAGCTTGATCACAATGTTAAATACTTTATCTTAGGATTGATCATAGTATTAAAAATACCAATAAATTTAATTTTAGAAAAGGGTTATTTAAATTTAGCTTGATTGTTTCAGTTTATCTAATCAGCAACTATAAAAAAAGGAATGTTATCACGCTTTTTACTCAAGATTTTATTCAAAGTGTGTACTACTTTTGGATTTGAACAAAAGTAGACTACATAAATAAGCATTTTGTTTTAAAAAATCTAAAAAGAAATATTTTTAAAACCCTTTTTTTTTGTTGTTGTTGTTGTTGTTTCGTAAGGATTAAATACTAGGACTTCTTCAGGTTTAGTTCCCCAGTTGCGCTTGGTCTACATTTCTGACAATAATTTTTTTAATACACCTATTCCAGAGCATGGTTTTATTTCAGAGCAATTAAGTATGGTGTGGTTAAATCAGATCGCAAATTTAAATTTCTCTTTCTCTTATTCAACACGAAAAGAAATTTCGAGGCATACTTGAGTTTGAGTATTATTAGCAGAACTCAACACTCTCTACCTTATTCAGGGCCAGGTAACGTAAAAATGTGTGCCCTCCTCCTCTCCATACAAGAAAGCATATCCTAAGTAATTATGCCAACAGTTTTTCTGCTGATTTACGCCATTCTGGGTTAACCTCGATATACAAGAGGGACTATTATCTATTTTATATTTTCATACTCCCATCCCTACATCACTTGCAGTCGGTAGTAAATATTAAATAATTTAAGTACCATTCTTGTTATAAGAATTACTTATAATCAATTGTCATAAGTCCATTCTTTCATTGGCACCATATATATGCTATCTTGGGTTTTTTTTCCGGCAGAACATAGTGCGACCTAGTGGATGGTTATGCATAATACACAGAACCGTACGTACTTCTTGATTTCGACATACACTTTTCTTTCTCTTAATGACTTTTCCTCATTAGTGCTCTCCACTGAGAATCTCCTGGTGCTCTATGCTCAATTATTTATCTATTGAAGAGTGGTAGAACTGTGAGATACTGTCCAAGACGATGACAAGTGACCGTCTGGTGGTCGAGTGCGTGCAATTGTGGGCGGTGACTTACAACGCGCGGGCGGAGACGAAAAGTGTTCATAACAAGTGGTCTCGAAGGTATTGAAGTACGTTAAGGTGTGGCCAATTACACTGTAGGCGTGTATAATTCAAGTCATAAAAATGTATTCTTTCTAGGTTTATTATGGAATGAATTGCTGTTATTAAACTTCCTGTGAGGAATTGCATTCCCACATTTTTTCCTATGAATATATTGTAATGGGTGTGTCGAACAACTTTGCCACTTCACAATTTTTCCTACAGAAATTAGATTTGAAAGAAGTTAAACTGATGCCTCTTTAGTTTTCTGTTATTATTTTTCAATTTCATAGTCATTATTGACTGTGATGAATTATCCTTAGCTTTATCATTAACAATTCGAACATTCAAAATTTGTACTTTGCTGTGTATTTTCATTTTTTTATACTTCTGTTATTAATGTGTGTTTATTTAATTTAGCATTTATTTATTATTATACAGTGCTCTGAGATAGGATTCTGAAAGTATCTCATATTATGGCCTGAAAGAAGTGTCGGAAATAGCATCCAAATTAAAGCAAAAAACAAAACAAAAAGAAGTTAATTTAGCATTTATTTATTATTATACTTGTGTAAATATAGCATCCAAATTAAAGCAGAAAAAACAAGTTAATTGAGCATATCTTTATTATTACACTTGTCTTAATATACTTTCCAACTTTGCAGTCCCTAAAAACCATGGAAATTGCTAAGGGGAGCCCGATAGAAGTTATTCGCACAACATTGAGAGAGGAAAGTAGAAGAGAAAGAAAAAGTAATCGAAGCGACGTATTAAATAGAAATCGCAGTGCTCTGGGACAGGTGTCTGAAAGCATCTCATATTATGACCTGAAAGAAGTGGTGGAAATAGCATCCAAATTAAAGCAGAAAAACCAAGTTTCACTCATGGAATTGAAAAAATTGAAACAATCATTCATTGTGTCTCAAGAAAACATAGTTGCTTTCTTGAATGTTCCAGGAGCTCTTCATGGACTTGTGAGAGAACTTTCAGGTGCATTTTGATTTTTGGCTTTGTAATTTTTGTGTTAGTATTCTAACTTTATACCTTAATAATTCAACTTTTTGTTTTAGGTCATAATTCAGAGTTTCAATTTGCTGCATTGAATTGTTGCTGTAACTTATCTTTAGCTAATGAGAAATTATGTCATCAACTTACAAAATCATCTGCTTCATATATTGCATCAACATTGAATGAGCTCAATACCACATATTTGGTGAGTGATCAAATGATAAAAAATTGAGACAAAAACTTAGACTTTGAAGCAATTTAATTTTTTTTTTCTTCTAAGGATGTATGTCTGTGGACATTGGGTAATATGGCAGGAAGTGGTATGAAATCATGGACTATTCTTAAATCCCATGGAGTTTTGAACAAGTACCTTCATTTTATTGCATCGCCCAACTCTGATGTGAAACAATCAGCTATTTACGCCACCACTTTGTATGTGAAAATGGGATTTGATAATCTTTCGTAAGTTTCTTGTTTTTTTGCTATCAATTTTAAAATTACTTTCTCTATGTATTCTGGTTTTCGGTTTTCTTAAGTATGTGTTTGGTTTTACAATTTTGTGAATATATAATTGTTTGTGTAAATCTAAATAGTGCATCAATATCAAATTTAAATATCAAATACCTTCATGTAGTTGAATTTCTTTGTCAGAATCTATTTTTACAAAATTACAGAAATATATTTTTTTTATTGTATGTTGTTTAGTAGAATAGGAGCTCAGTTGAAAGAATTCCATAGATGATCAGGGGGCTGTAGAATTTCTAATCAGAAATTTTATTAGTCCTGTACATCTAAATCAAATCAAATACACACCACCTGTTATTTAGTGAAAAGCAGACTTCTGCAATGTTTCAAGTGATTTGAATGTGCCATGTAAATAGATTTCAACATTTTGAGTCCTTAAAGGCTAAGTACTTTTGATACTTTTGTGACCTGTAAGAATATGAAGAAGAAGAAGAATACGTTGTTGTTGTTTTTTTAATACATAATTTGTGAATACATAATATTTGAAATGAAGGGCAGAAAAAATAGTGTTAAAATAAATTAACTTTATTGCTTAATTTTAATTCCTATGTGTGATAGGATTAACAAGCAATATAGAACTTGAAACGTTTTCTTATAAATGCATTCACAAAGCATGATATTAAGATGTAAGTTAGTTTCTAAAGTATATTAATGATTTTTGTATCTTAGCTTGTTCATGTAGACATATGTTTGAAGTCACAGAGCATGAACCATTCGCGAGGCTTTGGTTCATAATCAGAGTTCTTCTTTATAGAGGAGATAGGACTTCCCAAGCATGGTTCTGAACGATTTTTTACTTAAAAAAATATACTTCATGAAATCTTTTGAGTCTGTAGTACATCTTTTTAGAGTGCAGAGGAAGATTTAGGGAATGGAGTCTAATAAATGTTTGGAAAGAGGTAGCAAGAGCTTTCTTTTTTGTGTGTGTGTGTATTGAAGATTTTACAAAAAGCGTCCTTTTGCAGATCAAATGAGTTCAGAATGATTGCTGACCATGTATATTCTGAGCTTGGAAGAGATTCGTCTGTCTACTGGTTGATATATTTGTTGTCATGTTCACAAGCTGCGAATGAAGTGTTTCTTTTAAATATGGTAACATCGTGTACATTCGACCTGTTGGTAAACTTGGTGAATACAAACAAAGCTCCTAAACCATCTGATGTTACTGCACTTGTGAGAATTTTGGCAAATTTATGTGGTGAAAAATCAAAGCAAGCAATCAGTGAAATTATGTTGTTGTTAGATATTCAATCAGTTGACTTTTTGACAGCAATAAATGGCCTTCTTGCCTCTCCACATGAGCATTTGCAGAGGGAGACCCTGTGGTTCTTGGGAAACCTTGTGAAATGTTGCCCTGAAGCTGGTGGTTTTATTTTGTCAGTTGGAGACAGATTAAAAGAAGCTTTATCCAAAATTTGAAGATTGTGTGTTTATTTTCTGTCAAAATATACAGATATTGTACATTATGTAAATTAATGATTTCATTATTTATAATAAATAAATATATATACAAGGGTGGTCATATCTTTCTTCTCATCTTTCTAGTAAATATGTTTCGGAGGTCGAAATATCCTCTTTGGTTCATTGCTTGTGCTGGATTGAATGTCTTCTATACACTGGGTTCTAAGTAGATTGAAATAAAATCTTCCCATCAAATTGGCTGCAGGATGTTGTGTAGCTTTCAGACATTGGTAAAAAGTTGTGTCACAGTCACAGTGGGACCTGTAGCAAATGTATTCGTTACATTAATACTATAAAATGCATTTCAAATAATTTTAGCTCACTCCATTAACACATATAGTGCATTTTTATTTCGAGAAGCACTTACTTTGTATAAAAGGAAACATTTTTTATGTTATAACGTGTTTCGAATCCTCGAACTTTGACAGGGCATATATCATGTGCCCTGCAGCATTTGTCTACCTCTGTGAAATAGCCTAAATCAAAATATGTACTGGCAATGTCTCCATTCCCACACCACTTAGTTCCTGAAAGCAACAAACATAAAACAAAACAAAATAAACAAATTAGTGAAAGAAATTACTTGATGCTGTTTTATTTTTACATTTATTACATGACAAAATTATCTGGCAATGCCAAATAACAAAATGGTTTAGCCTCCTTTATAATGTTATTGTTATTAAGGATGGTGTTGGTCCAAAGAAAAAGTGATTATTTTTCAAGGGATTTTACTAAATATACTTTTTTGGGATAACATTGCAGGATTTTGGGGAGGGTAAGGGTTGATGTACAGTCCCTGGCCAAATTATTAGACGCACTCCAAATTTTTAACAAAATGTTAAGTTTTGAGGTCTCTCACTGCAGTACATTACATCTGGCGTTGTTGCGAATCAATCAATAAAAACAAAGCTTCTTTTTCTAATAATTAACACATTATTTGTCATTATGTACCATTGTTGTGACACCTCATTGTTGCTTAGACGCACAAATTACAAGAGTTGAGTAGAACAAGAGGTGACATGAGTAGTGTGTTGTTGCATGAAGATGGTTTATTTTTTATTTATTAGTTTGTGAAATAGGTATAGCTGTGTTTATTTAAAAATTGTGAATTGTTGTATATGAAAAACTGATAGTTTTGAATAAAAATAATGGGAAAGGCAAGTGATTTGTCTCGTCGGAAGATCGCAGCAGTGAAAGCTTTTGTCGACTCAGAAAATTATTCAAATCGTGAGTTACCTCGAAGGTTGAACGTATCCGAGACATCTATTCGGCGAATTAAGAAAAAAAATTGTCCTTAGTGAAGAATTATCCCCACGAAGAAAGAACACGTGTGGATGGAAGAGAATATTTTCACCAAGATCTGAGAGATGTTTGAGGAAGATTTGCCATGAAAATCGGTTTGCTACTACTAAACAAATTAAATTTAAATTGGAAAGTAGTGGAATCTGTGTATCTGAAAGGACAGTAAGGTGTACACTACTACAAATGAATTTTAAAGTTTGTAGACCAGCCCACAAACCCAGATTATCAGCTGGTATTAAAGAAAAACGTGTTGCATGGGCTAAGAACCTTAAGAATAAAGATTTGGACTTCTGGAAATCTGTAAAAATTTAGTCTAGTCCTTTTTATAAATGGCTACCAAAATTAATTCTAATGTCATTTACTTGTATTTAAGGTTTCTTTTAGCGACGAATGCACTTTCGAAATTCTAGCAAACAAGCATCAATTTGTGAGATGGTGCCCTGGTGAAAAGTATCATTCAGATTGTGTCATCCGGATTGTGAAACATCCAGTCTAGGCAATGATTTGCTCAGTGATCAGTGGCAATGGCACGGGGTCTGTACTTGGTTAAGGGCATCATGAAACAAGACACAACACAAAGTACAAACAAGTATTGGAGAAACGACTACTGCCTCAACTACTGGAATGGTTTTCAAATGAAGAATCATTTGTTTTTATGCGAGATGGGGCTCCAAGTCATACTGCTCGAACAGTTCGATCATTTTTGTTGGAGAAAAATGTTCCTGTGCTACCATGGTCAGGAAATTCACCAGATATGAACCCAATAGAAAATGTTTGGGAGCACATAAAGAGGGAAATCGCAAATTAAGAAATAACAACAAAAATTCGCCACCTTGAAAATAATTCAAGTCTGGTACCATCATCCAGAGTTGCAAGAAACTGTCCAGGCATGCATTAATATAATACCAAAAAGAATGAAAGCTCTAATAGCCGCCAAAGGTGGCCTGACAAAGTATTAAAGAAATACATGTGCATGGAGATTTTTTAAGAAAATTAGTTTATATATTATACTGACAGTCATATTTTGCATATGATATCTTGTTTCTATCGTAAGTATTCAATTATTACTTATATATTTTGTTAGAAATAAAAAAATGCATTTTTCGTCACAAAAACGTGAATTTTATTGAAAATTTAGGGTGCGTCTAATAATATGGCCAGGGACTGTAGTATATCTGGTGTGTGAGTATGTGACATTAAAAATGTTGTTTCAGAGTCATTATGTAATTTCAGTATTTTTGAAAATGTGTTTATCTAATTGTTTTTAAATTGTCAAAAAACTTATAGGACATCTTTAGAGTGCTCCCTTTGATTGATTTATTATCGTGAATTATATAAATATTTATGAATCATATGAAGTAGAAAAAATGAAATGTTCATTATTTCCAAAAATTAATTCATTAGATTACTTTTAATAAGTGTTCGGAAAAGTGAAACTGAAATCTTGGTGGGTGAAATAGGTTCTATCTGGACAGAGAGTTTAAAGAAAAATCCAAGAAGTTCCGAGAGAGAAAAAAAATGTTAAGCACTTTCTGAATTTGGCAAATTTTCATTTAAATGTAGAAGACTAATAAAAATTGAGAGATTGGCAAAAAGAAAATGAATTTTTAATATTTTGTTGTTTCAAAGATCTTACACTTTTATTACATTATGAAGTACAGTTTTGTTTATTCATAAACATTTGTCGAGCTACTCGGCTCTATTGTCTGTTTCTATTGGTTTATTACAGTATTTATAGATTCATAGTCTTCTGCGTGTTCCTGTTGTTGCCACCTTTTTGTGGACTCCCTCTATCTCCGATCCCTGTTGGTTTGTACTTCCAGATTAATTTTGGAAATCTGGTGTTCATTCTCTGTAAATGATCTTTTCAACTCCTTTGAGACTGTTCTATCTATCTCTTCTATTAAACATTTGGTTTCCAATTTCTTTCTAATGTCTTTATTTCTTAGTCTGTCTCTTCTTGTGATTCCCATGAGGTGGCTTAGACATCTCGTGTGCTGCCTGTAGGTTTTGTTTGTCCTTCTCTTTCATTGCCCAGGTTTCTAGGTTTAGCAGCTATATTGTGGAGTTTTTTGTTTTTCTTTTGGGTCTATGTCTCTACCAAAGCGTCTCTTGATTGTTCCATGTATTCTATTGTAATTAAGTTTGTTTTCTATGTCTTCCTGAGTTTGGTTGTATACACTTATATTTCCAAGGTATGAAAATGCATTTACTTGTTCCATTTATTTTCCATTTATTACTATTTTGGCTCTCTTTTGTTCCTTGCCATATATTGCCATAACTTTTGTTTTCTGAATTGCTATCTTCATGGGATATTCTTGGCTACTTTTGTCAGTTTGCTCTGCACTGCTCTTTGTAAATTATCCTCAGAATCCATTACAATAGTTTGGTCATCAGCATACAAGATTGCATCTATCTTCTTGACTTCTGTGATCTGTATTCCTTGTCTAACTTTCTTTCTCCCGTTTCTCACTAAGTGGTTAATATATATGTTGAAGAGGATGGGTGATAATCCACATCCTTGCTTTAAGCCACTGTTGGTTATTATTGCTGCAAACTTTTTCCCCCTCTCTTAACAGTATTTTAATTTTTGAGTTGTTGTAGAGACTGTATTTCATTCAGTAACTGATTTGGGACTTTCTTCTCTTCTAGTATTTTACAAAGTTTCTGTTTATATATAAATAAAATAGGAAATGTGTAATGCACATTTGAAGACTTGAAGATAATGTGAAACTAAATAGTGGTGCTACAAAATGTATCAGACTTATATATAATATTAGTTGTCCTTTCTTTTTAGTTGGGTCTTTCTTTTCGGTTGTGCCCCATCTCTTTATCGACGCCTGAGGGACGTACTGCATTAAGTACCAATTCGTTGACAATTTTCAGTGAAGAGCTCTCTTGTGCTCCCCGATCACGCCGAGGTTACCTTTGGCCCTTCACGGTTCTTGAAACTTTGCTCTTGATTTAGGGACCCAGTTCATCAAATAACATCGAGTTGCCGGACAGGACAAGGTATGGTGAATGAATTACAGTTTAGATATGGACACAGTATTGCTACACACACTTGTGACAAAATCGCGGAACACTTGTATCGCGACAAGTCCTAGGGACGTCCACAACAGTTTTTCCGTGTTTGGAACTGCTGCGATACAAAAATTGAATGTCGAAGGACTCTCATTCGAAATGAGATAATGATACAAATGTATGTTGTACAACATAATGTGTGGACGAGTCGCGAGACACGCTGATTGCAGACTGAAGGTAACCGCCACGTGGTGTTATGTTTTGTGTTCCGTTCTTTTGCAATGAAAACTACTCCAAAAATACTAAGGTCTTATACACAACCCTCCTTGCCTTTGAGATGTTAAGTCCACCTAGTAGAAAATCAGGAAAAATGATGGAAGTAATGGAGTTTCTGGCTAAAAATACACTCTGCCATTCACGAGATCAGAAAGATACACAAATCAGAATTTAGGCGAGCACGCAAAAAAACATGGAATCCAAACAAAGGGGGGGGGGGCTCTCCCCCACCCCAAGTTAAAATGGTTTGGTTACTTCTTTAATGTTCTCACTGCACGGGATGAAATCGAGAGGAAGTGAACTGGCTCTAGGTGTGGATTCGGGACATTGTATCGCAGCTGTCCTGCTACTTTGTGGCTAGGTGTGTACAAGGCTTAGGGACTTGTTATGTGATCTAAAGATGATGCTCGAAGGGCTGGGAAGTAGTCTAGTTGTGAAAAAAATGCATACCGTCTTAAGTTAGCACTACTAGTTACTTTCTCGTATATGAATCATAGAGAAAGTTACGTCATGCTGCGTTAAAATCGAGATTTTAACGGAAAGTTTGGGGGACGGGGCTGTTTCCGAAACAGTGTATTTTTTTTCTTTCTTTTCCAAAACCTGTCTGCGAACATTAGGGTCAAGTCCATACATTGGGTTTTCCTCAAACCGAATATTTCCCGATGGATCTGGCCCGACACGAGGCCCTGCGAATATGAAACTAATCTTCATTTGAAAGGAACGAAGCACGAAGCCCCTGTGTTATTTTCAAACTCTTCTCAAAAAGTGCTCGAGATTTTTCTTAAAATTTTGTGCAAGAATTGGGCAACATACGTATCTAAATTTGGCGGAGGACTTATTTTCTTTTAAACATTTGAATTTTCGAAAATTGCGAAAGTTCCAAATTTTTGAGAGTCCATAGCAGTGGCGTCTCCTCAGTGAGCATGGGAATGCGATTAGAGTTTTATGGATTAATCAAGGCAAACCAATCGACATGTGCTATATGTTTCTATATTACAATCTACATACCTACTGTGCATTCTTTAAGAATCTTTGGGAATTGCTAATTTTGCATTGCTTTCTCTGTCAATAATAAACACAACAATAATTTACAAAAGTACGAGTACATTAAAATATGGGCATTACACACTAATTGTTTAATTAGAAGGCGATTTGTCGTTATCTTTTAGCGTACTTGAGAACCAAATAGAGTTTTTGAAACCTTTCAAAAGACTGAGTGTTTTCACTCATTATTTCCTGCATCCACTTCTACAAACCATGTGCTCGTCATGTCACATCTTTTCGCACGAAAATTGTTGGATTCTAATTATCGCGTTACAGTTTCTAAACTATGTTTTTTCGTTGTAGGAGTACGTGTTGTACTCGATATCGCACTTTCAAGAAAACTCGGCATTTTCGCAATACATGTGAAAAATATGGCAACAAACCAGTTGCGTGCGGTAAGGTGTCTTTGTACTGATAAAGCACATCTCGTTAATCATGCTCTGGAGCAGGACTATTGGCGAACATGCGTGCGCATACATTAGTGGAATACAGAAGCGCCAATGAAAAGTCCGAGATGCGAGGGGTGTTTCTCGGCCTGTTACATCAATGGAGGTCACCGACACTTAGCAGAAAGCGCATGGAAAAAATTAACAGAGTGAACAACGTGTACAGAGAGATATACGAATAGAATTTTTTTTAACAAACGTTTTGAATGAGCCGAAAAACTTGGCGATGCGACACATCATTCGCATTCATTGAGCCTACGCCATTGCTTCATACTTATTTAAGATACATTTTTCTGAATAAAATTTGATTGATTGATTAGTGATTCCGACAACGCGCGTCAACTGCGAATTACTAGTCCAGTAAGTATAGTGCATTTTTATTGCGGGAGGTGGAGATGGTCTTCCCCTACTGGATGGCGAGATATGACCCCGACTTACCAGTCGCCATGCTTTTTTTTTTTTCCAGTATCTAACACCAGCGGAGCACTACCCCTTGCTGTGACAAGCTCCCAACTTGTCTCCCGGCGTACGTGGTACATAGTGCATGTAAATGTATGCAAGTAAGGGGGCGAGGATAGGGAAGAGGGAGGGATGATTGCGCACGGTCCGCTTGTTAGGGTTCTGCTCCGAGAAAACACGGAATATTAGCGGTCAGAGCAGCCGGCCGCTGGAATTCTGCTCCAGACAGCGGCTGAATTCGATCTACACTAGGTAGGTATTGTAGAAAATCCTGCCAACGTCGGGACTCGAACCGAGGACCTCTCAGTGATAGGCACTGCCGTGACATCAGTTGATGCTCTGAGCCATCTCCCCTGGTTCTCATTTAGAAAAAATTTATGTTCAATAATGGAGTTGTATGAAGGGATTCAAAATACGTTGAATGGATTCGAAAGCTTCTGCGGCCGAAGTCATTTGATTCATGGCAGTATAGCTCTGAAAAAGGCCACAACACGATGGTCGAATCGCCAGCTCGATCGACTAACACGCGGCTGATCCCGAACAGCCAAGAATCAAAATACTTTGAACTTTTCAATCGTCTATCAGGTTTTAATGAAAATCGGACATACGCCTTTATTAAAGCACACTTTTCCCTAATTTAAAAAACATTTTAGATACAAAATTGGAGACATTTTGAGAAAATGTTGAACATTTCCCAAGGTTTCGTATTGTAATGTATCCCTAAAAATTAAAAGTTTCATTTCAAATTCGCACTGCTTCGAGTCGGGCCAGAACGATCGGGGAATATTCATTTTGGGAAAAATCCTATGTATCGTTTAGACGCTAGTGTTGTCCACAAATATCTTTTAAAAAATACTTTATCGATATTAGAGGGTCCAAGTCTACGTATTTGGTTCAAAAGATTGGTAAAGAATTCCTAATGCATTACATCACTTTCTCAGTACTATGCATATATTACGTATATTCACCTATAGAAGAAAATCAAAATGCGGCAATTCTTTTTCTAATGGATGGTGAAACATTAGATATTCGAAATTGGCACTACTATTTAAAATATTATAAAGAATACTTTTTAATTTTAAATTTAATTAAAATTTATTCAAAATCATACCTGGTACAATCCCAGTGATGATACTCCATGGATCAATTTTTTGTGGATTTGGTGAGTCGCCTATTGTTTTGTTATTTGCTCCGTCAGGTGGCTCTAAATCTTTGCATTCATGCATGAGCTCCCTCATCTCCTTCAACGATATAGGAATGGCTTTGTTAATACTGCTTAGATTTTTTAAGACTGCTGCTGATATTTTTGGTGTGCTGCAAGAAAAGACAAAGGTGGTAAGAAACATACGAGTATCATGGTTCAATTTTATAAATAAAATATAAAGCTTACATTTAATCCTACGTAGTGCAAGATCGTGATTGAGATATGAATGCACCTCTCATTATATTTCTTCAGTTTACCTTCAAAAAGTTTGTGATATATTTTGTAGAAACATATTGTGGCTATGCATTTCATTTTACCCCTTCAACAACCGATCCAGTTCTCTTTTAGCAGGGTTTCCAGGATTGTTGTGAACTCCTGGGTCTATTAAGTTCGCTTTAACAAATTGCTCAGCGCAGAGCACGGTTTAATCTTAGCGATCTTGTGTCTATCAGACTCTAAAGAAATTTCTTTGTGCTTTAAGGGTTAGTGACCCTCGAAGGGGGCATGAGAAATGCATAAATCATAAAACCGACTGTGTAAGCTCAGCCAGCGGTCCCGCGACCTGTCGGTGACGAATTTTACACACTGACTATAGAGCTATGTCGAATTCGACTGTATCTGGAGGAGAATTTCAGCGACCGACTGCTGGTGCCTTTCCGTGGATTCTACTAACAATATCAGGTGAATACTCTTAAGAAACGGGCCGTGACCTATTCTCGCGCACACATACTTGCATGCATTTATCTACCCCACATGTCGTGGGGCGGTGCCTCGCTGGCGGAGCTACCTGGATGGGGATTCCCCAGCGTGTAAGTCGGCGCTGGATCGCCGGACCCCCACCTCCAGGAAAAAGTAAAAATCACTGCACTAACGAGAGCAGTAGCCCAAGCAGTTTACATACCCGGAAACATCCATCAATCAAAACGCAGAAAATACTTCGGCTTTCAATGCTGGACCAAGCTAGCTCATAAAACGTTTAATTTGCTCCGCCCCCAACGCGCAGTAAGACCCATTTTAAGGCATCCCTTTTATGAACGATTTCAGTTTTAGACAACGATTTTAGTTTTGCGCGCGTGCAAGGTTTATGCGCATGAGTGTGTTAGCTAAAACCAAGGAATCTTTCGTCAAAAGGAATCGGTTCTAATAGAGATAACACGGACGGACAGTTTTGAGAGTGTACCACTTAAGGCCTCATTCACAAAGCAAAAGTAAACGTAATGTAGCCGCAAAATCTAGAAATGAGTTATTAGGGAGTTTTAGCGCCAGGCGTAAGGAGATAATAAGAATTATTCTTAAACTCTATTGATCACGTGACTAACGCCTTTATACGGTCGTAATGAACTTTGAAAAGAGTTTTAGCAATTGCGGCATTGCTTTATGCATTATAACAAAGGAAGTATTTCAAGCGTTGAACAGACAAATTGCATAATATATCAAAGAGTGTAGGCTAGTTGTGAGACATTTGAAACACGTTACGAGTCAACAGAATTACAAGTATACATTGAACACGGAGTTTAAGATTTTGTGGTCGTCCATGATGAGTATACAGTCTGGAATTTTGAATCTGTTTTTCTTGAAAATATTGGAAATATCTTAAAACAGCGTTCGTTATGAGCATAAGACATAACCTATCTCAAGATATAATTTGAACTTTCTTTTCGCGAATTTCTTTCCTGTCACCTCCAACATATCACATTAATTGTTGCCAGCATTGTGGAGTTCGTAAGGAATAATTGTGTCTCACATACGATAATCGGTTTATCAAAGTTGGAAAAATTCAACTTTTCCTGTTTTTAGGCGGCAATTTAACTGCTTGTAAGGTGACCGTATAGTCTCCCATAGGGGTGCCCTATTTACAAAAGGTATAAGGTTGAACCTTAGGCCTAAGGTAAGACGTTTTGACTTCAAGGTTCGTCACATGACTGTTAGTGCATTACGTCACTACATTACGCGTAGCGCTACACCTCCCTATTAAGTGAGACCATTCACAATGCCTTGACGTAACAATAGACGTAAATCCGTAAACCTAAGAGTTCACAAGCACCAAGCTTTTACGTTATGTTTACGGCAACTCTACCGAAGTCATTTATTTCTACCGCAGTTTACGGCATTACGTTACTTTTAAGTTTGCATGGTGAATGAGGCCTAAGGGCCAAATGGCGTGATATTTTACCTCTAAGACCTCAACCACTTTTGTTAGTGGTCTGGGAGATTGATCAGTGTTAAGCATTAGGCGCTGAGCTCTTTACTACACTTGGCGAATTTTTATTTTCTACTAGGTATAAAAGCTTGCCAAGACGGACATTCTATGAAGCAATTCAATCTTCCAACTTTCAAATTAACATTCAAACCATAGTTGTTTCTGTATATGATAGCCATGTTTAAACACACCTTTACAATAGGTACAAATCAAACTATAAGCGATCTCTTCATATATAACGAAATGTTTTCCTTTTCTACGACTGTCCTTACATGGGTTGGGGTTGGAGGACTTTGCTGATTGTTCTTGCTACCCTATGGCGTACGACTGTAGAGCTGAAGCTGCCCGACTATAGAGCGACGTATACCTATTATATTATTGATACTTTCTGCAGAAGACGCAGCTTCCAGAGCCAGATCAATTCTTTGCACATTTGTTGGTGATGTGAATAACACTGTCAAAATATTCAGATTTACGTGTACCGTTCATGAAATCACGAGATTACATGTACAGTCGGCTAATGTAATCACTTCGATTGAGATATTGATTTTTTCGGTCGCTGAAGCTTTTGTGGTCATTCTCGAAATTGCAGTGCGTGTCATGTCACGAGAGGTGGCGATGTTTATCCCCTACTGCAGATCCGGCTCCAACCTTCACTCCGGCTTTCGGGGGTTTCCCTCATCCAGTATTTACGGCAGCGGAGCTTCACCCCCAGCTGAGGCGAGCTCTAGGTTTCCGACATGTTTGTTGATGTATTTGATTTATTTTCGTCAAATAACAGTAAAATCTATGCGACGTATGGGGAAGAAGTATAATCTTCGCAAATTTTCTTGAAGTCCAAAATCTCGTCTCTACTTTTTTAGTACACTCTTCAGTGAAATTATCGACATTTTAAAACTAGAAATTTTCGGTCCAGAATTATAGAAAATTTATGTGCATCGGTAAACGATCCACAGATTTTTTTGTTTAGTTCTGCTAACAAAATTCCAACCCATACTCCTCGCTCTACTCGTACAACAACTAGTAAACGAGTTGGAACGATGGAATGTCCTATATGATTCCTATGCCTACTATCATTCTGTGTTCAAAGCCTGCTATTTCCGGTCGTGCGACCGTAAACATGTCAAAAACCTTTCCACATGAATACCTTGAGTACAAATGAAAGCTCTCCCGGGGCACCGACCTTTCATACCTTTTGTAAGCGATACTTACTGTCGTCTGTATTTTTGCATCTTGCCATCTCATGACTTGTGTCACCTCAGTGTAATGGAAACTAATGAATTATATATTATGGTTAAAGTAAATATTATTTTTCTTTTTGAGGTCAGTACAGTCTCTAACTCTATATAAACAATTACGCTGCAGAAAAGACTGACACTACAACTTGTGTGTCGATTATAGTAATATAGTTAATGTCATTCGGCAATGTTTTTAATGAAGAGATACTAATGAACATCTTCTTCAATCAATATTAATGTCAACACAATTACTTATTGTTCACATGTATGAACAGATTGTAAATAATCGTTTAATAAAAAAATGAAATCATAAACACTCCAAATCATTTACACAGATTCATTTTCCTTCAATGATATTTCAATTTTCTTTGGTGTCCACCGTTGCCCCCCCCCCTCCCAATTGGTATTCTCGTGCAATCGGAATGACGTTGGTATGCGACTGGTAACACATCTTGTGGCGTGGGGGTAGCGGCTGCGTAGACGTCATTCGCGAGCAGAGTGAAAGCGACGACGCGGCGGAGTCTGCGCGCAGATCGCGCCACTACTGCCCTCTGCTTCTCGTTTTCTGCGGCGGCGGCGGTGGCGGCGACGTCGAGAAAGCGGGTGGATCTCTACCTGCCCCGCCGCGACGCGTCGCGCCGTTGCGCCTCGCAATTCGAGACGAATTTAATTGCGCAGCCGGTCCATTCCAGTTTTCGTGTAGTTTTTAAAACGAGTACAACTCATGGGGACTGCACGGGATATGCGATTAAATACTGGTTTGCTTTTAATTAACGACGACTGTTTTGCTTTTAATTCACATTTGTTAATATACAACATTACAGTTACATTAAAACATTCGATTTCGTTGCCGCAGGGTAAAGCTAATGAAGAAAAATAAGTAGCTAATCAGGGGCGGACCCACGGGGGTGGGGGTGAGTCACCCCTTAAAGAAGGAAACCAAATTGCCCGTAACTAGTAATTTGAATTTGTCCCAAATCTTACAAGATAAGATATTTTAGTATGAAATAAAAATACTTTAAAATTACGGGGTAGAGTAGATTACCTGTTATTTAAGATTTTGTCGCTAGATCATTTACATTTGCACAACAGCGAGATAAAAACAGATCGGTTACTGCTGCTATAATGACATGTTATCACGATTTAAGTGAGTTTGAAGTGGTGTTATAGTCGGTGCAAGAGAGATGGGGCATAGCATCTCTGAGGTCGCGATGAAATTTGGATTTTCCTGTACGACCATTTCGCTAGTGTACTGTGAGTATCTGGAAACCAGTAAAACATCAAATGTCCGGCATCGCTTCGGCCAGAAAACTATCGAGCAAGAACAGGACTGACGGTGACTGAGGAGAATCATGACACATGACCGAAGTGCAACCCTTCCGCAAATTGGTGGAGATTTCAATGTTGGGCCATTAACAAGTGTCAGCGTGCGAACCATTCAAAGAGACATTATCGATATGGGGTTTCGGAGCCGAAGGCCCACTTGCGAACCCTTGAGGACTGCTCTACACAAAGCTTTACGCCTCGCCTTGACCCAACATCGACGGAGGGCTGTTGATTGGAAACACTGCCTGGTCTGACGAGTCTCGCTTCACATTGTTTCGAACGGATGGTCGCGTACAAGTATGGCGACAACCTCATGAATTCATGTACCCTACATGTCAAAAGGGAACTGACAAGCTAGTGGAGGCTCTGTGATGGTATGGGGCGTGTGTAGTTGGAATGATATGGGAACCAATTCCTGACACGTTTAGATGACTCTGACAGGTGACACGTACGTAAGCATCCTGTCCGCACCTATTCATGTCCATTGTGCATCCTGACGGACTTGGGCAATTCCAGCAGTGAAATGGGACAGGCTACACGTCCAGTGTTGCTACAGAGTGGCTCCAGGAATCCTCTTCTGAATTTAAACACTTCCTCTGGCCATCAAAATCTCCAGACATGAATATTATTGAGTGTATCTGGGATGCCTTGCAAAGTGCTGTTCAGAAGAGACCTCTACCCCTTTGTACTCTTACGAGTTTATGGACAGCCCAGCAGGATTCATAGGATTCATGGTGTCAGCCACCTCTAGCAAAACTTCAGACATTAGTCGAGTCCATGTCACGTCGTGTTGCGGTTCTCCGTCGCGGGGATCCTACACGAAATTAGGCAAGTGTACCAATTTTTTTAATAATTTTTTTGGGGCTCTTCAGTGTATAAGGCAACAGAAGAAAAGGAGTTGGTACTTAATACGATTAGCCGTGATTTTATTGCCGGACTTTTCTGTTTTAGCGACATCTTAGCACTTCCATTTGGACCCAGTTTTTTTTTCTTCGCAAGGAAGCTATTCACCTGGAAACGCTACCATTTTTTGCAAATATTAATTGCAAATTTGCAGAATCGTCGACAAGTAAATTCGCATATCTTAAAGAAGCGCCTCCGGTTGATATTTTGAAGGCCAAAAGAGTCTTATATTGATACTAACTAAGCTTCGAAATAAATTTTTCACGCTCTCTCTGTCTTACTTTCGTGAATGTGTATGTGAGTGGCATGTCAGTGACATGCATTGCTAGCAAAATGCTACATTTAACGATTATTATTATTATTATAATATTAATCTACCCTGCTGGAAATTACAAAACATTAGATAATTAATCTTTCTTTCGCATTAGTTGGCAAATACTCATTACTTAACATAAGGAAAATTAGCATTGTAACCACGTTATACACATTCAGCGAACTCACTTTTGATGAAATGGAAGCGGAAAGCTGTTGTCCATTTCGATTCCTAATATCAACATTTTTTTTATATCGAGTCAGAATTGTTCGAAACTTCTATCGAAGTGAGTGTTTACAATTTAGCAATAAATTCTGAAGAAAAACAACAACAACAGAATGGGTTTACAGTTTTTAGCATAAGCACCAATATTTGAAAAGTGAAAAATAAATATTTGGGAGAATTTTCATTCTCCACATCCAATTAACGTTGGATTCATTTCAGAAGGTAAAGACTATGCTTATACTCTGTTCTCCCTGAAGTTGACCTTCAAAGAAAAAAAAAATTATCAAACGAACCTTTCACTTCTCACCGTCTTATTATTCGCTCTATTGGATTTGTTGTGATAATGCTGAATTTTTGTACACATATTTATACGTTGCGCAATAATAATTCTTTATAAAGCTGAATTTCAGGGGATTGTTTGCTACTGGATTTGCGATGATTAGACACGTAAAAGCGGTGTCAGTGTGAACCATTGCAAATAGATACTCAATTGTAGATTTCACAAGAAGTGTACGAGAGTGTCGACTTCTCTTGCCTCCCAGTTGGTCCACAGAAATTGTGCTGCATATCTGTGCCTGTTGAAAAACTCGATCTTTTTTCAGAAGGCTTCTCGAATAAATGGCCTATTGCCTTAGTGTTTTATCTTTTCTTAATGGATAAATAGACGTATTATCTACTTTTCATTGGCTTCCATTGCATTTAGAGGATGGAATCCCATTTTGTAATGATCAATATTTTCCCTTTCGTTTTAGTATATTTGCGTTTGTCAGTACTAAAATATTTTTCGTAAATCTATAAACTATGAAAGAAGCTAGAAACTTACGAAGAGTCTGTAAACTATTTTTAACTTGCAATGTTCTTGCTGATACTGTTGTAATTTGTTGGTGGCCCAAAGGACGAGATGTTTATTGTTATGCTTGGCGACATGTTTTCGTTGTATTCTTCAAGGTTCACAGATTATTCCAGGATGATTATGAATTAAGGTATTATGTTAAGTTTTTTCCGAATTATTTTGTTTCCTTTCATTTTCCAATTCTTGTTTTTAAATTCTAACAAACGCAATTGTCTTTCATAAGTGGTAATGACATTTATTAGATATCTTAAGATGGAACTTCTAAGGCAAATGTGATTGGTTTGCATTACATTAGTTAAAGTTAAAAAACTTATTTCAACTCTGGGGAATTTCATTATTGATTGTTTTACCCCCTGATCTTGTTTTATTTTTTGAATGACGAATATAGTTTAAATGCCCCTTATCTGTCTTTTCTTTGTATCTTTTCTCCGTAGATACGTTTCAATAGATATTCAAATAGTTCTACAGTATCTGAAAAGGTATTTTCATGAACAGGTTTTATACAAAATTAGAAAAATAAGTAACTAAAAAATACGAAAGTAAAGGGAAAATACGAAAGGGAATATTCGGATACAGAGTGCCCAAACAATGTGACAATACAAATATGATGTAAAATATATGTTTACAAATTCGTTTCTAGACTTTCTCTGCTGTTTCACATCTATTTCTAGGTTGTAACGTAATCTAATACATTTTTCACTGTCGCCTTCTCCTGTGAATTGCATACATAAATTCGGTGTCATATACAGTTTTGTAGGATACTCCTTGGAAACGGAATTCTCGAACATTTGCATAATATCTCAGAAGTATTTTAATAATACTTAATTCTTGAATGAAGCATACAAATTTAAGATACAACAGTTTGTGTCATTTATGAACTGTAATTTTTGTGGCATGATTAACGATGTATTGTACTGTCGTTGGATCGGAAAGGTTGACCATCCATTTACCACAAGTGTATCAAAATATATCCGATTTTCTATGAAATTGACTCACAGTGGAGTTTTTTTTGCCCATTCATTTGTGTAAGCAGCTTTAAAGGGTCAGGTCTTTTCCGCAGTCATAATAAGTGAAAGCTTGCCAGCCACTGCTACGCTACTTTCAGGAAACTTGCTTTCGGCAGACGGAGGCGAAGCAAGAGAGCGTGAAAATGGTGCTTTTATTTTTTCTCTTTTACTTGGAAATATGATTTGCTTGTTTTAGAATGTCTTCTGGTACTTAATCGTATAATGAACTTTTGTGTTCTTGTTTGTAACATTATTCTTGGCGGTTGCTTTATCTCCTCGCTCTCCCTTCCCTCTGCATTTGCCTCTATCGAGTTTGTTTTACGTTCTTTTCATTTGTTCGTTGACGATTGTCTGACATTGCTGAGGTATAGGTTTCAATTTGCATTTGCTCTGTTGTCTGATTTGGTATTGGAATATGTATCCACCAGTCATTATTTTACGATTCTTCAAAAGCTTAAGAAGCAACATTTTCATTTTAACTTATCAGACAATATATTAGTGCTCAAAGAGAAAATATTTCACTGAAGGAAACTGTAAGTTTGTAAACTTTGAGTTTTCTTGTTTCATTATATGATTAAAACGAGAATCCCGAAGGAGACTGCCACCAATTAGACTCAGTGAACTGTGTAACAATGAAATCTCCGCTCCACGTATATTGACATCACTATGGTGAGTTCAAGCTCCCGATTGGATGAAACTGTCAACAGCTGATATCTGCCAGGTACAGAGTTGGAAAAATCTCAGTATAGTCGACCATCTTCTCTTAAGAGAGCAATAATGGAAAGGGCCCTTAAACTGATATAAGATGCATAAACTTATATAAGAAACATAATTAGGTGGAATTAGAAAAATCAATTAAAGTATGTTTGTTGTTACATTTCTTAACATTTTCTTATATTTTTTGTGTATAAGATTAAAATAACTCGTATCATTACATGAATTTGCTGCTGCAGATTTCGTCGCTGTAGAGATATCAGAGTTCTGTTGCGAGGCATGCCACTGGCACTAGGAAACAGTCTTGACAGCACTGCTCTTCTCACCCCTCGTTGCGAGCGATGGCGACACAAACCGATTCAGTGTGGCCGTGAAGAAAGCTTACTGCGTGCGTCCCTGAGCAGTGAGTGGCTGCGGCAACGTCTTCGCTCGCAGGTGCTGCGTCGCTTAGCGACCGGAAGGCGACCAGTCGCAACCAGTCGATTGAGATTCTTCCCGCTTCCGGCGTCTGCGGTCCACTCACGTCACCTTCCTGACACCCGTTTCTCCAGCGCGCCGGGTTGACCGCGGCACTCCCGCCTGGGGATGGCGAAAAACGTCCATGGTTTTAAAACATCGATATTTTCCACCAGAAACATCGATACATTAACTTCGATGTTTTGTTTTCGATGGTTTTTTTTCAGATCGATATATGTTTTCAGAAACATTTGTGTTATCTGTTTCGATGCTTTCCAACGTTGTAATATCGTTAAACTGCATTTTGAACCTTGTGTGTATAGAATATTGATTAAAAAATTAGGCTGAACAGAGTGATTTAAAGCATAAAATATTTTAAAGTAATATTATCGTATTATGAATATTAGATACATGACGTTTTTCTTCGATGATTTATGAAGGAAATTGAATAAATGTAAATACCAAAATACGATGCCCTTTATTTTTTCTTTCTTTCTTTACATTCGCTAATCAGTGTTATTAACATATTACTTATAAATGACCAAACAGTAAGATATACCGGTATTACATTTAAGTACTCTAGTTAAAAATTGAAACATGATGAGAAAATACCATCTGTTCTATATTTAAAATATCGATTTTTTAGACATCGATGTTTTTTGTCGATGTTTTCATCGAAAACCTTTTAGTGGTGTTTCGAAATACCGATGTTTTGATAAAATTTACCATCATTACTCCCGCCCCGTCTCGGGTACAACTACCACCCCACCTTATGTGCACGTCCCTCCTCATCTCGCAGCTCTACCTTTTTTCTTCCATTTCTGAGCGTTTATTTTTGTGTTTGACTGTATTATAAATTTATTATATAGTGATGGAAATTATGACGTAACTGCAAATAATGATGGGTGATGGAGAGATAAATAAAATTTTCAAAAATAATGGAATAGCTTAATTCCGAAGTGACGTATCTCCAGTTTCATTTGTTTTTTAGTTTAACGTATCAATATATTCTTAAGATGCATTTCCATCTCGCTGCCAAATATTATATTCACAAATTTCGTTTCTCATCGGTAAACGGTATCTAAAAACCGTTGATCTTATTCTAGATTATAAGACTTAATGTGAATACTTCTCCCTCCCGAAAAATGTGTTCTTTGGAGATACGTCGTTTTGGAAATGAGCTCTTCAATAGTCGACTACCTATATACGCGGCTTGTATATCTGTTCGATGAGAAGAGTACTCGCAAGTACTCCAAGTTTCATTTTTTATTGATTTCCATTACTTTGAGTTTCATTGCATTCATTGCTCGGATGCTTCTGAACCTGGATTAATATTTGACTTCTATTGTCATTGCAGTACATAACGAACTTTCATGAACTTTTTTAATACTTTCTAAGCATCTCATATAATCATATCGTTTGCACATTTGCGCATTTGACAGGGGCAGATCCGATTCTATAGTAGCATTGTCCATTTGTTGCATATTTTATAAAATCATTTTTGCCGTTAATATTTACCGACATAACCGAGCATTCTGATTGGAAGTCGAATGCAGGCCAGTTTGGAAGCAATGAAACCAGAGACATGGAAAGAGATACATTAAGTGTAAGAATGGATTTCATGATAAGATTGTTATATTTCATTCTCAACATATATTGATGCGTTCCATAACACGATAATTGACCTGAGAGAGCATTCATAATATTTTTTCTTCAGAATAAAATCGCTTCCAGTGAAGTCAGTACATCTGCTCATGTGCACGGGATGGTGAAGTTGTTCTTAGATTTGTTTGAAGACTGATCAGAGCATTTTCAGGCACAGTATTTTCGAGGCGCATCGTAGGTTTTCTTAATCAATCTTCGTTTCTTTTAATCATAAGTAGTGGCCGGAAGTTTGGCAAATGCCTCATTATTATCTTTATTATTTTATGACTTTTAACATTAGAATCATTTAATTATACTTCTAAAATTGTTTCAGTAGAATTTTATTTTGCCTTTTTTGCCTAATTTCGGTATCTTACCTTTTTCTATGTAAATCTTTTTCTATCTTATCTTTTTCTTTTTGTAATTATTTTGCTTTTCCCCCCTGGTATCGATCTCGATCAATCTGGAAACCTACCAGCAAGCTTGGAAAACACGAAGGCACGGCTGTGTTTTGGCTTTGGGAGGCTTCAGGGCCAGTTACTTTTAAAATCTACATGAAAATCCCTTTTGATGACAGAGCTCTTTGTATATGATATACCCTTATTAGTGTTGGCGATACCGTTTTCACTTATGCGCAGTAAGAGACATCTTCGCGAGTAAAACGAATTCGTAGTCATTCTGGATGATCATGTGGAATCAACGTTACAAAAAACTTACTCGTATGTGTTTACGTAAGTTTCAGAGTTGGAAAAAATGTGAATCATTTGAATTATTATTTTTTACATAATATCTTTTTAATGTGATTTTTCATTGTTTACATGCCTTTTTACTTCCCTAATTTAGTCAAAATAACTGCTTGCCTTTTTGCCTACCTACTTTAAGATAAAAAAAATGCCCGAACTGCGGGGTATGATTGATTGTGATTCCGGGCGAGTCGAATACTAGGGTCATTGGTTCCGTAAGTATAGCACATGTTTTTGATCGGAGAGGTGGCGGCGGTCTTCCCCCGCTGTATGGCGAGATCCAACCAGCTATCCACCATCAGCTTGGCACCGCCCGAGCCGGAACAAGCACTAAGCTCCCGACCGGTCTCCCGGCATGTGTGGTAGTGTAATGAATATTTTGTTGTGTGTGTAAAAGGGTGAGGATAGGACAAGAAAGAGGTAGGAAAGATCGCGCGCGATCCGTGGCCCGTTTATAGGGTATTGCTCCGGCATTCGCCTGGTGTTGATCGGAGAAACTACGGAAAACTAAAAATCAGAGCAGCCAGCCGCTAGAACTGTCCTCCAGACAGCGACAGACCTAGCGATCTAGCCAGTGTCGAAAATCTTACCACTGTCGAGTCTCGAAACTAGGACCTCCCGGTGGGATCTAATCATAAGTAATATACGATACTGACGGTTTTTGGTAGCCCCTATGATTTGAATCAGAGAACTGATGCCCCTTTCACCCTCTTGAATCAAGTAAATAACAACACAGCAGTGAAATCCTTGCGCGTACAAAATCCTGCAGTCGAGGCGTTGTCTTTCGGTTACAGGTTGGTTGGGTAACTCTCGAGGGAGATCTCTGGAAAGCCTGGAGTACTCCAGTGGTTCCTGACAGGTGAGATGACCTCGTATGTCCAGATGGCAGCAGAAAACCGGGTTTTGAATCGAGTAAGTGGTTCGTTGCTTTATTGATATGAACGCTTGGGCGCTCGAGATTTCTCTACAAACATCCGAGAACTAACTAGAATGGTGGTTGAAGCTTGAAGTGATTTATAGTTACATGTATGGCTTTCAAAATTACAAATTCTTATAAAGAATATAAGTAACTGCGAGTGTCCGTTCGGCGGTACATCCGTCCTTCACTCACACTTAGACCACTTCCTGTCCACTAATCGAGACATGAGGTGTCATTCGACGAGCTTGGGTTTCCTGCTAGGAAACTGAAAATTTGTTGTCCGATCCGGATAGAAAATTCGAAGAAATTTCCCAGAACATGTTTTTGCGTGGTTTAGCGATCGTATTGGGTATACCGGGAATTAAACGAACGTCACATAGGTAGATGTATCAATCTTTGTTTTCTCTCCAAGACACCATAATTTTCTTCCATGACGATGACAACAGTGATTAATGCCGTCTCTACCTGCTACAGAGTGAATCGCGCGGCATAACTGTCAATTTTTGGTACTACTTTAAAGTTATTCATACGAAGTGAAGTACGTCATCCGTATTACTGAGATTTTAAGTATAAATTTACAAGAATCTACGTACAGTATTACCGTTGTTCTTATTAAAGTTGAAGAACTTCAAATGAATACGGAGAAAATCAGAACTGTGAGTAAAGCAAAAGAATGAAAGCATATCCGTATTCGAATTTTCACATGTACGTTCTCAAGCGTGCAAATACCGGTTTTCAAATGCAAATAACACAACTTATTCGTATTAAACTTAACTAACACATTGTTCACAAAAACATACAAAACAGTCTCCTTTAAATGTTTATGTAGATTCGCCTACAACACGATTAATAGAGCAATTGCATTAGTGGAAATGAACACAAATGAGACTGAGATTGTGAACAACTCTTTAAAAATTAGGGGGCAAAAATATGGAAGTGTTAATCAAAAAATCGGGGAAGAATCAAATGTAGTTGTAGAAGATTTTGCGAGTGAATTTTCGGAACTAATTGAGAATGATCTTATATTAGGATTAGGGAATAACGCTGAAGGATAGATTACAGGCGATTTTTTTACATTCATATTTGTGCTCATACACACAAATTGTGTATCCAAAATTAGCGTAAAAAATTGTAACTATTCGCATCATCCATACCTGCAAGTATTTTTCTACGACGAATTCAAAATTGAAATTGCAATATTGTCAGTACATATCCCGTATGAAGGTGGCATGCAAAGCCATTGGATGTTGGGATTTTTGTCGGGAGTATAACATTTTCAGCTCCTAGGATTCTACGGTAAGTCTAATGCCAGATACTGAGAATTCAGTCAAAGTATTCCATTGAGAAATTTTCAACACATGAAAATATGTTTAAACAGTTTACAGCATCGGCGACGCCACATTCAGCTAGTTTATTACAGTAAGATAACGTAATTAATGACATTTCCCAAGGGATATTTTTATTTTTGTGCTGGACTGTACCAAAATATCACATCGAAAGTATGAAACGAAGGTTCTTTTTTAGCGAAAGCTATGTAAAACCGATTGCAAGAGGTACAGCTATCTAACCCCCCGCCGTGCACTGGCAACGCAACCTTCCCTATCGTGCCGCTAAGTCCTTCCTCAGCAACGACTGAAGCAATGGGGAAACCTAGTTTCTTAAAAAAAAGACAATAAATCTCTCGACCATACTGTTGTACCGATGAAGAAATCATGCAATCGCGTCTGACCGTGAACCAGGTCGAGCGTAAGAATAGGCCGAGAGGAAGTCGGTGAAGTCGGAGAGCGTGTGTGCTTCCCGTCTGCGTCCGCTCGGCCGCTAGTTGCCGTTGCGAAGTGTGCCCTCGCGCGTACTACCGGAAATCTGCATATTCATCGGCATCGAATAATGGCGACATGCCTGAGGGTTTCCCTCGGCACACTGGTCCGAAACACGCGTACATTTGAAAAAAAAAGTATACTTTCGAGGCTAAGCAATATAAGTATCAACAGTCGAGATTTTCACGTTTTACTCGCAGTGTTTTAAGTGCCAACGCTGATGGAGAACTCTATAAACGTTGAACTGTATAAATTACTTTAAGTTGTAATATGCGTCTACGCATAGTGCTTCTGCTAAGCCCAGAATTGTACTGATGGACTTTTCTCATTTTCTCGCTTCAAAATTATTTTTTTCCACTTCGATCGCTTAGTATCGTCACTTAAATAAATTAAAAATTGATAAAATCTCTACGACTCTTAACTAAGCGATGCGAGTGCGAGCTTTCCACATTTGGGAAGGCTAAACTCAATCTCTTCCTGTGGAATGAACAATGAAGGGTAGTATACTATGTACGCCGCTTTATGATAATAATTGCATCTACATTCCAGCTTAATTACGCATTTAAACTTAAAATGTGAATGGAATTCTTAAATTAATTTGAATAAAAATGGTTCGTATTACTAAGTACTAAATATGGATCGTATTTCATGTTTCTTTAATTGCTGCCCTGCATGAATAGCGTGCCTCTGAGATCCACATCGGGAGGACTGCATTGGATTCCTACACGATAGGAGTGATTTTCATAGAAGGGTTTGAAGTGAAACGAGTTTTAAACAACCAAAAATCGAGATACGGTATGGCGCCACACAATCAAAGGGATAAAAAATCCAAACACGAAAATAATGAAATTTTAATTCTGAAATTTTAAGATCCACAGATATCATCGATTGCATTATCACATATATCAAACCGTTATGGAAGAAACTCAAGAATGGGTCGTGAATGTGACCATTTCAGCAGATTTCCGAGTGGATCAGAGACGAGAACGAAATATCACTATCTCCAGTTATATTGGTTGATTATTTTCTTTCCAGACATGTCAACAGCTCTAGTCATTAGTGCCGTAAGTGCAATGCTTATTATATTCCGTAAGGTGGCAACTTTCATCCCACATTGGAACGTATGATCCGACTCCGACCTACACGTCAACTTGCCGGTTCCTCTCGAGGTATCTCCCCCAGCGGGGCACCGCTCAACCGGGACCAGCTCTAAGCTCCCTACTGATCACTCTATATAATATGTGGTTGTGTAGCATATACGTGAAAGTGACACTAGAGAGATAAGGATGAGGACGGAAATAGCGCGCGCGGTTCCTGACCCGTTTGTTTAGGTACTGCTCCGGCATTCGGCTGGTTTGAACCACATACCAGCTTAATCGTATGAACCACAAGAAACTACCGATCAGAGTACTCAGCTGCTAGAATTCTCCTTGAGACATCGACTATCTTTATTCTATTTATAGAAAACTCTCGTTAACACGAATACCAATGGCCTGAAATAATTGGTTTCTTGTTATAAAAATATCTTATCCGACTGATATATATATATATATATATATATATATATATATATATATATATATATCCCCATTATTACGATTCTTTGGTGGAATCCAAATTTTGTTCGTTTGACGACTAACTACGGGTTAAACGAGTTCGTGCTAACGAGCGTTTACTGCTAGATCGAAAATCCACCACCAACGTTTCGGGACTTGAACCATAGGACCTTCCTTCGGAAACGCTGCAGTGGCAATAGTTGTTGTCCTGAGCAATCTCAACTGATATATAGAGCTAAAAAGGCTTTGTAAATAGATGGTGACCATTGTTCCCTCAGTAATTGGGGCTCAAGGCCCATGTACAGGGATGTGATGGGTCACCTCAAAACTCTACACCGTGATAGGGGTGTAGAGTACAAACTGTAGACAACCACTTTACTTTCACATCTACAAACTGACCACTTACTGCAGTGATCACATCTTGTGTCTCTCTGGGATTCCTAGGTCCTTGTCTAGGTTCCCAATCCAGCGAAGTAACCGGCAGCGTAAAATATTTGGAATGTTGTATTACAATAATGTCGCTAATGATTGTTTTTATTTAGTTTTATTTACATTGTTACAATTTTTTAACATTTTTGTCGGTCGTGGGGCTGTGCGTGTTCGGTGTCAGGTCGACCCACTGTGCCGCGAGGCGAAGGCGGCATGCGATGCCTACAGCGCCGAGACGCTACGGCGCGGCGCGGCTGGGAGGAGTTGAAAAGGGGGCGGGGCGGGGCGGAGGCGCGAGCGGGCGACCGCCGCCGCGCGGCGCAAGTGGGTCGGTGCGGTGTCAGTGGCCCACTTCCGCTCGGCAGACAGCCCGCCCGCTCGCCGCACGGCGCCGCGCCAGGGTCGAGGTCCTCGGCGCGATCCACCTTGCCGGAACTCCTCCTCCTCCTCGACACCGCGCCGCCTGGCCTATGCCCCTCGCGCGCTTCACGCGATTCGCCAAGACGACGCCGTAGCGCGGTTCCTCCCAGACAATCCCAGACGACACCTCTTCCCCCCAAAATTGTACTTCTCGTCTCAAAGTTTGTTTTTGCAGTTTTATGTACATTTTAAGTGATAATTTAATTAATTAATTAATTAAAACATTTAAAAAACTTTGTGACGTACTATGAGGAGAAGAGTATTCTCCGCACGTTTTCTTAAATTCTGAGATCCTATCCTCACCTAACACTACAAATTGAATTCTGAATAAAGATAAAATGGAAATGATCGTTTTTGGCCCGAATTGTTTAGAAAATATTCGCTCCGATGTAATAAATACTATTCTCAAAGGAAAACCAGCTGTATATTAGGTCTGCTATCCCTAATCGTTCCATTTCTTAAAGAATCGACTTCCTGCTGCGAGAACAAGGAAAACGATAATTGTAAAACTACACATTTCCCACCGAACTCTAGAAGACGTGTAGGGTTAGTGAAATTACATAAATATTGCATTACTCTTGCACAAAGTATCTAATAATATGAAACGAGCGTAACGAAATTAGTTAATGACCGACGTGGGGATAGTCAGATCTGTTCGGTACTGCCCTATGCATCATATATATGATTATGTCAAAGATGTACTTGTAAAATGTGAAACACTTGAGACACGATATTAAACGGCAAGGAAAAGGCAATACGGGAAAAATGCGATCACAGAATGGACAATTATTTTATTCCACTTCCAAAGATATTAAAGAATGTGATCAAATAATCCTGTTAAAATGAAATAATGCATGTTTCTGTCAGATTGAGAATCTGTAAGTGCTAATGAATCTCCTAGTCACTATCTAAATTAAATACCGAAAGAATCAAAAGAAGCAAATCTAATTACTTCTGTCGGAGTGAAAAGCATAAACCAATTCCATAGATATTTCGGAGATTTCACATCCAACAAGCACTGGAGACATTGAATATTTTGTGAAATGTTGACTCAGGTGAAGTCAATTCACATAATATTTTCAGTTCAATAGATTGACATTTATTAGAGAAATTCGTAAACTTTTTTTTTTCATCGTTAAAAGTCCACGTTAAAAATCCTGTAGATTAGCGATTATAAAACTTGACCCAATGCATAGTGATTATCATGCATTTAAGTGCTAGCTTCTAAACACATCCTAGTGTGAAATCTAGTTGGCACTCTTGGCTGGTTCTTATGCAGTACGTTGTGTTGCGCCAAGAGACTGGAGACTTCAATGAGTAACCAGTAAAGAATCGCCTCAAAGGAAGCAACCGCGTGGAATCGAATACCTAATATGCAGTAGCCACATTTATAAATTAAACTTTGATAATTTGCCATTTAAAAATCGTATATTTCGATCATGTAATAAATCGATAAGATAGATAAGGATATTCGAGACAACTAGTTTTGATGGCATTACTGAAACATAGTCTCAAAGACTGTATTTGTATATTAGTGACTTCTTTTGATTAAGTTCCCCTTCTTCATTATGAGGAGTTTAGAGGTCGGACTCCATTGTTTCTTGGCTGCGGAATCAGTAAGAAAAGATGTGGTCACAATTTGGTGACATTAACCTACAATACATTTTTTGATATCAGCATTTAGATTGCGCTCTGGTATTCATTGCTTGTGAAATTTACATATAACGAGTAGGAGACGGCCTCATTTTTCGTGTTTCAGGAACGAGCTTATTGTTCAAGAGATGCTGAACATTTGGACAAACTGTGACATTTGAGCAACACTTCTCGCACAATCCTCGGAAATCCTGGCGCCATTGCCTTCCGTCCGCGCATTAGCTCTCCTTGCAAAAAGTAGGAGGCGTTTCGGAGTGTCGGGTAGCGCAATGTCTTGGCCTAGTTTGTGATGCGGTTTTGAACTTTCGTTTCTTTCACAAAGCATCCCTTTCTGTGAGTCATATTGTCCGTCATATTTTGTATTAGGAATATGAAAAGTATGCTGGAAGTAGATAAGAAGTAAGTGACATATCACTGATGATGTATTTATTCTTCAGAGTTAAAATCGTCCAGTCAATTTAGTCAGACGTTTAGATTACCAGCATATTATAGACAGGTGGCACGTAATCGTATCGTTCTCATTTGAATGTTTTGTCTTTGGACTGGTGAATGCAAAAGCCTTCAACTCATCACAGAGATAAGTCTTTAGCGTAGCCTTTTAATTTTGTGGAGTAAATTATTCAAATGTTAGCCCGTCCAAGGCTAAAACCAACAAGCGAATGGAAAACTAGCAAACTTAAAAGGATGAGAACATTACACTCCCATCATTGTTGATTGAAGATTCCGAATTGATATTTCTGTCGTTTCTATATACTACATATACTTTTAGGTAAATTATTAAATGCTTTAATTTGAAATAATATTTTCAATTTGAAATTACCCCTTTTAATCGGAACATCTAACCACTTGAATTCTTAACTTGCAATGAAAGGATGTCAGCGCCAGGTTGATAGGGATTTTTCGGTAAAAGACAATCTTTCAGAGAAATTGTATCATTATATGTTAACTTTCTCGTGTACATATATACGAGTATATGTGTATACGTAGTATTATATATTGTAGTAAGAAAGTTATGTAATGCTGCGGAACATCAATTTCGAGATTTCAACAAAACTACACGCTTTGGGATTCCCGCAGACTGTGTGCCTGTCCGTCCATGCGTCAATACTAGCGTCTAAACTATTCGTAGGAGATGTTTCCAAAATAAGTATTCCCCAATAGATCTCTCCTAACCCAAAGCTATTATTATGATGAGAATTCGTTGAATTTGGGGATATTTTACATGAACTACGTAGGATATTTTCAAAATTTTCTCAAAAATGACCCTAATTTTTTTCTTTAAATTTATTTTAAGAATATGTGAAATACACTTATGAAGGCTCTTAATCGATCATTAATCCAATTTACACTATTAAGTTCAAGTTTACGAAAATTGCAAAACTTTGAATTTTTTTGTATCCCGATTGTACAACTACATTACTGAAGATAATTTTTGTTTCAAAATAAAATTTATTTTTCACAATTATTACATAATTAATGCCATATACGTTTTAACAAAATGTAAGTTTAATGCAATTTCAAGTGCAATAAGGGTAATTTTAAAAACATGATTTTCTCAAAAATTGGTCCAAATATTTCCTTTGAACGTCTTGTATGAATAGAGCAAAATATTCTTAATCATACGACATAAGTGCGATTTTAATTAAGACTTCATTTTTCAAAAAATGCCCTATATTTTCCTTTTGGAGAAGTGCTTTCTTTCGGTTAAGATATTGGAGGGGGGCGAAAAAAACTAAATAATGTAAGTGTTTTTAATCAAACAGTACAAATAGTGCTAACAGTTGTACAAAACATTGAACTGTACAGATAAAACTTAGAAATTAGCACACGTGAAAGAGCGCTATGGTACCAAACTGCACAATCAATTTCAACTTAGAGATTCAACTGATAGTGGGGTTAAAAATTGTGAATTTCCGTGAAAAATTCTTAACTTCCTCACTGGGAAAAGTGGTGACTAGGAGTACTCATATAATTTTCCAGTCGTTTCATGCTAGAAAAATTCAGAGGCCAGCGCCGTTTTTATAAGTGTATAAAAGAAAAAAATTGGAGTCATTTTTGAGAACATTTTTAAAAGTCCTTGAGACATCATGTAGAGTACCTCAGAGAATCAAAATATTGTAGTCAATTCAAGGAGCCGCGACATCAGTCAGATCCTTGTAGGATTATCAATTTTGGGGCAAATCTTGCTTACCATTTAGCCTCTAGCATTGTTTGCTGATAAATGAACCGACGTTTTGCCGAAAACAAATATTTCGTTATCAAGGTGGGAAGACGTAGGTTCTGACTATAGAACGTGTCAGAGGAAGTTATTTACTAATATAGGATCACAGAGTTATCCTCATTTTCAGAATCAGGGACCCACAAAACCAGTTTTTTATGTCGAAATATCACTATTTTTGTCGTAGCTTTGCAAATCTTTAAAAAAAATTAAGAAAAAGTTTGGAGTCATTTGTGAGGAACTATTTTTTTAAATTGACTTAATTTGAAGCATTTAAGAAAAAAACTACTTATTCTTTAAAAAGATTGTTCATGAACTGATTTCAAGTTCTAATTTTGTTAGAACAGTTATGTAAGAAAAATCTCTACCATTAATATTATACTTTTCCATTTCATTTTTTGCCATATCGAAAATAAAGCGATTTCGCTGAAAATGGGACTAGCACCACGTTATTACCGTATTTTTCTACATAAGAGGATAAAATGTAAAGAAAAGATTTGGAGCTGTTTCTTAGAAAATCATTGTTTAAAAATTGCCTACACTTCTCACAAAATTACGCAAAGACAACTCATATTTTTATAAAATTACACGTGACCTTATTTAAAAATTTCTTTGGAATACAGTTTCATTCAGAAAAAATGTATATCTTCAAAATTATTTTTTTGTTGGAAGACGCTGAAAAAAATTGAAGTTTTGCGTATCGAAAATTTATTTCAATGACAATGAGACGTGTGCCATTTTTATGTGTCCTTTTCGCTGAGGAAATCCAATTTAAAAAATTGAAGCCATTTTTGTGAAAATGTTGTTGAGGCTTCTTTTAAAGTATCCCACAAAATCACAATATCCGTTTTAAAGTCGCAAGACCTCGAGTTCGTTGAGATCGATCGAGAATTACCAATAAGGAAGAAAATCGTCTGAACGATTTAGACGCTAGCGTTGACCAATTGGGCAGACGGACGAACTCGCAGAAAGACAATCGATTTTTCTATATAAAGCACCGACAATACGCTAATTCTGACTATACAAGTTTTAGAAGAAGGAACTTAGAGGAACAAGATTTATACACTTTTTCATTACCGGAACCTAGAATGAGAATTTTTGATTTCAAAAGTCAGCGATTTTTGCCGCAGAATTACAAAGCGTTTTTTACTTACGTACATACTAAATCGAGAAAGTAAACATGAGACAGTTCAGTCATTTTATTGACCATTTATTTTACTTTCTTTAAATTTATTAAATCAAATTATATAGTTGTAAAGGTATAGATGGACTTGTTGATTACGATGGGGTAGGAGTGTTAATCGTGGTATCCATCACGTATAATTTGTTCTTCCTTACTCATTGTTCAAAGCGCCTCAAACAAGTATTACGTAGTAGGTGCGCGCTGAATTTTGCCTAACCTGCGCGACGGAAGGGCGCGTGAAGTCGCCCAATGCGGCAGTGTGTATCCTCTTCCTTTCACCCGAGTCGCAATGAGGCGCGAGGAGTGACTGGCTTGCGCGCAGGTGACGCCACTCGCGATGCCCGGCCGGCCAGCGCTCTGCCCGCGGGCGCCCCGAGGCCGCAGGAGGGGCAGCGAAAGTGGTGCTAACGGTAGCGCCCGCCCACTGCCGCGCGCAGTTCCGCATTGACTCGCAACCGCTTCCCTCTAGTCTGCGCGTCTGCATCTCTGCTTCTCTTCCTGTCTTATCCACCCCCTCTCTCTCCCTCTCTTTCTCTCTCCCTCTCTTTCTCTCTCCCTCTCTTTCTCTCTCCCTCTCTTTCTCTCTCTCCCTCTCTTTCTCTCTCTCCCTCTCATTCTCTCTCTTTATCTCCCTCTCTTTCTCTCTTTCTTCCTATTTCTTTCTCTCCCCCTCTCCATCTCTCTTCTCTCTCATAATTGATCGCTTTGCATCTTTCCTTTCTGAGACTTTCTCTGTCTTCTCTCTCTTTCCCTTCTTTCTCTGTCACATCTCGCTTTCTCTGTGACTTTCTCAGTCTTTCGCACTCTCTCTCTCTCTCTCTCTCTCTCTCTCTCTCTCTCTCTCTCTCTCCACCACCCTATCTTTTTTCTGACTTGCCTATATCGTTCTCATCTTGTCTTGATACTCTGCATCATCTTTGCTTCATCTATCAATCCTATTTCAATATCTATTTACATGGAATTACTTCAATTCCTGGTATGTAATATCCTCTGTCCTGTAATGCCGCACCTGAGAAATGCCCATCGTGTAATGTCACGCTTTCTTGAAAACGAGCCTACAATCTAAGTAATGAACGTCTGATCGTGAGTTTTTGCACGTGGTAAATTGGAGTTCGTGCTGTGAACGCGGACCTTAAAAAAACAGAAAAATCCACGAAACCTGAAAATTCCACTGAAAAAAATATATCCAAGAAAGCGTAAATTTGTAAGTGTAATTTGTAATGATTAATTAATAGTGATTCGATATTACCCATGTTCAAAGAACAACACGTTACTGAAGTGAGTAATATTTCTTGTTGATTCCAAATACGCTCCTCCAACTTTGCCTTCGTTAATGGTTTTTCTTCTTTACTCCGGTAGCACATAGTACTAAGTTTACGGTGAAGGCGTCATATACGAAGCCGTATTCAGGCACTAATTCGAGCAACTTACGGTAAAGGACATTTCCCTTCTTTCTTTAATATACAAAATGCATCCATTTTGTTCCTCATCATGAATATGCGAGAAAGCCATTATTCTTACAATGCATTCTTTTCGTGCACTTCTTGTAAGTGGTGTATATGACATTGTCTCCATTTTTATAATTCTGTTGAACAAAAAATGCTACCAACTTCATTCCAAAAACCAAGTGCATAATTACATAACATGGAATGTTGTGCTAGCAATTCAGTTACAATTGAATCCTCTTCCTATTTCGTGTTTAATGCAACATTTTCCTATATCGTCCGGCCTTTCGACGCTAATGCTGGAATGTTGGAGGTTACACAGGCCTTGTTCATCAAAGCGTAATGCGATGCATAGAATCAATCGCGTCGAATAACTGAAAAGCGACATGCTTCAAATTCTTCTTTATGGTACATAGTATCGATATACTTAATAAGAATGTTGAAAACTCGTAATCTAATTTGAGAACCCTCCGTTCAAATCTTATATTACAGGGACCTGTATTAATATGACAGAATAATTACGAAGTATTTTTAATTAAAAAGTAAATTCACATGAAATAATATACATATTTCAGACACTACATATTTAACACATCTTGAAGGATGTATTGTCCGTAATTTTTCTGCATCGTCATTTCAAATGAGGAGACGGCTGCCTTCGACTTGACACTCGCTAGCCTTGGTGGCAGGCCTTGCAACCTCACTGGTAGTTCTTTCCTAAGATCTCTGAAGAATGGATGCAGTTTCATTGTGCAAAAAGCTTGGAAATACTCTAGTACACTTTATTTGTTTTCATCGTAACTACCCAAGCTTTCTCCAATAGTTACAATGTATCGAATTATTAGCCATTTTTTTGTTATTTTTTTCTGTTCGAGAATAATGTTTAATAGGAATGCCTCCAGTGAAGTATTTTATTCGAGGTTGTTTCTTGCCGTGGTTTTGTTCAGAAGAATTGAATCGTATTTTGTGTTATGAGTCAATTTTTATCAGATGTAGTCTGCAATTTCATAATGTAATGTTTCATGCCGATCTATATCTTTGCATTATGACACACACAATAAGCGGGAAAAATACATTCTTTTCCGGTCAGGCGATAGAATTGGAAAATATTATTGGCGTAAGAAAAATGCTCGATTGGATCGAGCCGAGAAAACAATTCATACTTCTTCACCTTTCGAAAGGAAGGGTGAGTAAACTTAAAACTTTCCCTTTCTCATGTAGAGACGTCATTGGGGTTTCCGTGATCTTTGCACGTTCGTTTTATTTATTATAAGCGGGAATGCAAAAACGTTGACCCACAGGTCGAACACTGTTACATAACAGTTACATCCAAGTTCATGGTTTTTACTTGCATTGTGTATATAACATCTCCAATCACTTCCTCGAAATAATATGCACTGACCTTGTAAGCGCAATGAATTTCTTGCTCAATATTATTCCGATTTTAAAGGAGAAAATGTGGGTATTCCTATACCATTTTTTTTCCAAATTCGCACTTTAATTTTTTTCAACGATAGGAAAGTTTGAAGGTTGTTGCACGGTTTATTAAAAGCAAAGGAGAGCGTTCTCCGGAAACGTCGCAAAGAACGTCTCTTAACGACGTGTTAAAAACCTCTGGCGAACTGTAGTGGCAGAACGAGTCTTGGCGCTAATCACTCTGCGTCAACAAACTGTTGCCTGTTTGAACTCTGTGTAAGACACAGGCGTTTTATCTCATTATGATGTTTTTTTAAAAACTTTTTTCACTTCGTTCGTCATTTATTCACTCGAGTGTTAACGTCCAACTATTTTAACCCACAATTGTTTGTTTTTTACATTCGGCGTACTTAGGTAGTAGATACGTCGTGCTTACGTAGAAAAGATTGCAATGCTGCGACAAAACTCAGTGATTTTTCGGCAGAAAAACTATTGTAAGAATCTGATATCGAAACAGGAGGTACATCTTATTTCTATATGTACTAAATTACTTCATGTAACACGTTGCAGGCAGAATTCACGTTTTGTGGTTCTTGCTACCAAATATTGGTTGATGGCAAAATGTTAACCGTCCATTCGTCTAAACGTCCGTCTGCCTGTGTATGGTCAACGCTGGAGCCCAAACCGTTCAGACGATTTTCTCCCAAACTGATATTCCCCAATCGAACTCGAGGCCCTGCGTGTTTGAAACGGATTATTTTTTAATTTTTGGGAATTGCTCTAGATTTTTTAAATAAACTTTTCTCTCGGATATCGCAAAGGACGCTCAAAATAATGGCGCAGGTCATATTGTCGTTGAAATATCTCAATTTTTAAAAACGGCAAAAGTTCAATTTTTTTGTCGTCTACAACTACAATATTGAACATAGAGATTTTTCCGAAATGAAAAATGTTCTAGAAATATTCTTAAACATTTATATGATCTAAAAAAGAATCGTATATTCGAAAAATGTTCTAGAAAAGTATCGTATATTTTTTTACAAAAAAATAGTTTTTGCGTAATTTTGCGGGAAACATAGGCAACACACAGTAAAACAGTTATTTGCATACAAAGAATATCAAAAAACTTTCTGTTCCATAATGCAACAGGTGAATAACTACGATTTAAAGGTGGACCGCCTCTTCCTTGGAGCCTTGCTATTGCATGGCGTCTTAAGTCTTGACGCCCCGGTACACGCAATTTGATAAGAGGCAAAATAATAAATCAAATATTTGCATTTTTCGGTCAAAATAGAAAATGTTTCTTTCTTTTTGGATTTTTCCGCAGTTCTTTGGTATCAAACCTCTCCCATACACACCTCTCACATGGCTGGAGGCTGCAGTGTTTTCTTTCAATTTCTCCGCGAATTGGAAATAATCAATATAGATATTTAATACATTTTCTAATATATTGCTAAATTGCTAGAATGAAAGTTTTATTAATAAACAAATATTGAAATTACGCTGGAATAAAATTTTAACTATTATGAAAATTATTAATTAGTTAGTTTCTATAGGTTTGAAATATTAATGTTTCAAATGTTAATGTTATTAGATCAAAAAATTTAAATTTCAACTAATTAGGATTATTTTTTAATTTGGCGGAGGTCCCTGACCCTGAAGGTGGCTCCACACACTCGTATTTTGCCGAGAAGTAGGCAACCGCTCGCCGAATCACAAGTGTGGATTGGATGCTTACTCTTTGCTGAGCGACGAACATTCGGTGCTCACTCTACCCACCACGTGTCGGTATTTTAGTTTTATCAAGGACAGACAGCATTCCCCGAACATATCAGCAACTCGGGATTGGGGAGCAGTAGCTCGCTGCTCGGCGAATGCCGAATGTGTGGAGCCGCCTTTATTATGCGATTTATGCATTTTTGTCCTTGGCAAGTATCAGCTGTTGACGGTTTCATCGAATTGGGAGCTTGAACGTCACCATAGCGACCTCACCTCCAAAAAAAAACTGTCTACAGCTGACACGTGCCAGGCGCAGAGTAGCGAAAATCGCAGTATAGGATCATTGGTCTGCCGCCCATTCCGCCCTCCCTTCAATCCGGCCCTGGCAAAGTAGCCAGCAACCCGCTCTGCGCTTTGTCACCTCCGGCGGCGCGCACTGCGGGACGGCCGCCGCGATGTGCTTCCGGGGCGAGCGGCGCAATAAGCACCGCTGCAGGTGGAGGGGAAGGGAGCAGCGCGAGGCGAGGGCACCGGATGCGGCGCGGCGGGCGCGGAGACCGAACCGGGCGCGCCCAGCACTTTGCACGGGCGGGAGCCTCGCTTTCCGCGCCTCCGCTGCCTGTTGGTGTGGCTGAAGCGCGCATTAAGCGTGCCGCCGCAGCAAATATGTTATGGTAGCGGCGGATCCAGAGACAATTTTCGGGAGGGGGAATTAAAAGTGATTTGGTCGAATGTGTCATTGCAGATTTTATAATATGTCGCAGGCTACACTCAGCTCATGCTGCGATACAATTCGCTTATCTGAAAATATTTTTGCTTGAAAGTTTCGTGTCAAGTTAAAATTTTAGGGGGGGTGGATATCCCTCATTTCCCCCCCCCCCCTAGTTCCTCGCCTGGTTATGAGATTTATTCCGTTCCATGCCTGCACACACAATCTACACTTTGGCCGGCTTAGGTGGCTCACGGCATGAACTGATGTCACTGCAGTGCCTCTGGTGCTAGGGTTCGAGAATCGATAGTGGCAGGATTTGCGATACTGGCTAGTTGGCTAGGTCGAATTCAGCAGTTGCCTGGAGGAGACTTCTAGCGACCGGCTGCTCTGATCGGTAGTTTTCCGTGGTTTCCCTGATCAACACTAGGAAAACATGCAGGGCATTGCCGTAACAAACGTATCATAAACCGCACTCGATCTTTCCTTTCTCTTCCTTGACCTACCCCCACCTTTCACTTACACGCCCTTAGACTTACACGCTCTTCAATACATCACGTGCCACGAACTTAGAGGTTGTCCTAGAGGAGGCGGTGCCCAGCTGATGGGAGATGTTTGGGGGGAAAACGCCACGAAACGACGTATCGGTCGACGCCGGATCTCGCCCAATGGAGAGGGAAGATCACCGCCACCTCCCGCGATAAAATGCACTCTACACCAACGAGACTAATGACCTTAGCAGTTGACGCTCCCGAAACCACTAATCAATCAATCAGTTGAATGTACTCCCAATGCCTCGAAATCTGTAAAACGGAAGTGAAGAACTCAGTCGGATACCCGCGAACGTGTGCGATTTGAATAGGCGTGTTTTAAATGCGAGTGATTGACGTGACATGGCCTTAAGACACCAAGAAACTGCAAAATGATTAATATTTTAAAGCTGTGTTCCGCAAATGATGCGGACAGTATTTCTCATCGATCCCTGTCACATTAGGGACATTTTAAAAAGAAGCTTGTTACTGTGTGTGACTGTTATGAAAACAAACCAAGTGTACGAGCTTCTAAAGAATCCTAAGATTACTCATCCTCCGCAGTACACTGCGAGTGTAAAAATCTCTCTTCGACGCTCGAACGCCCTCAGCAACGCTCGTGCGTTTCTTCCTGTTCCTCCCGTACGGGAATCCGCGGAGTCCGTTCGAGATACACACGCGCGCAGAGTGTGACCGGCGCGGGGCGGCGCTGCGTTGCGTTGCGGGAGCCACTCTTGTGAAACGCAGCCCATGAAGAAGAGTAAAAAGAAAAAGAAACACGAGTTACGCATTCGCGGCGGCGACGCCGGTGCGCGCCTGTCGGCGGACTACCCTCCTGCGGCGCGGCGCGCGGAGTGCGTGTTTGGGGAAAGGTGAGGCTTCTACATTGGTCCGAAACGGACCGCAGGGCACGCGTGTAGGAGCCCAGAAATCGCATACATTAATTGGTTACGCATTCCTGGCGCGTTAACGGCTAATGTCATTAGTTCCGTAAGTGTATTGTATGTTTTATCGCGGGAGGTGATTATTTTCCCGCTGGATGGTGAGATTCGGGGCCGACCTACCCGTCAGATTGTGGGTTTTCCCCCAAGCAGGTTACTTCTAATTCCCACCAGCGCGGGACCAACTCAGCCGGGAGAAGCTCTAAATGGCATGACTGGTAGTGTAGTGTCTGTAAGTGTGTATGTGTGTGAATGTGTGCGTGTAAGTAAGTAAGAGGTGAGTATATTACAAGGAAGAGGAAGGAAACATGGCGCGCTGTCCGTGGCCAGTTTGTTAGGGTACTGCTCCGGGATACGCCTAGTGTTGAACAGAGAATCCATGGAAATCTACGGATCAGACCTGCCAGGCAGTAGCGCCTGAATTCGTCCTAGCTGACAAGCTAATATCGAAAATCTTGCCACCATCGGGACTCGCACCTAGGACCTCCCGGTCAGAGGCGGTTGAGGCAGTTCTTGCCCTAAGCCACATCTTCCGATTCGAAACGGACCACAAAATTTGAATCAAAGAGCACAGAAATCACATACAGATAGAAAAGAACATGCACATTGAAATCACTTACATCTGGTGTCAGTATTTTAAAACACATTGTCAGATGACTTTAAACAATTATAAATGAAACACAAGTTAACGTTCAAAGTAAAATAAATGATGTTGCATAACTGTTTCTAAACAATTACAGACTATAATACTTATTAAAGAGAAAAATAATTTTTATTTTAATAATGATGCTTTAGTTTACATTTGTATTGTGTAACTTTAAAAATACGTAATATGCCTGCAAAAAAGAATGTGCTTCAGCTTCTGGATTAATGACTCCTATGTCGATCACATTTTTCATCCAGTTTCCCTGATCTGTTGAGAAGATGTTGAAAAGTTACCTTTTTTTTTGGTTTTGGACATAAATGTATCTTCATTATGCTCACATTTTGTTGAGCTCTGGTTTTGTTAGTTGTGGTAGGAGTAGAGCCGGGGGTATGTGTTACTATTTTGGTAACAATACTATAAATTTAAATCAGTAAATCGTTTACCAACGCAAATACGTTTTCTGTAACTGAGAAGTGACAATGTTACCAACCTCGATTTCTTGATAATTTGATTCATCATTCAACTATTTATGTTTAGAAGATGGGGAAGAGATTTTTGACCTGAAGCAAACGTGCGGAGATTGTACTTCTCTTCCATACGTCACATACCGTTTTTCCTGTTTGACAAAATAAGTCAAATCAAAGTTCTTAAACACTCGGGACACGCGACGGTTTTGTCCGTCAATGTTTGCGCGTCTCGTGCGTAACTGTTTCCCGCAGGCTCAGTTTCTCCAGTGCGGCTCCACCGTGACTTGTGTTTCAGCGAATGGCGTCTGCACACATTCGACATTCGGCGAGTAGCGAGAGAGACTGCTCGCTCAGTCCCGAATTGCTGAGGTGTTTCGCGGATGTTCGCTTCCTTTGATGTATAAAAAAGATCGACACTATAGGCGAGTACCGAATGTTTGGCGCGCCGCGAATTGCAATCAACCCATCCACACTATCCTGGATTCGGCGAGCGGTCGCCCGCTTCTCGCCGAATACGATATACGTGGAACCGCCTTACCGCCAGTCCGTCTGACCCTCCTACGCCCGGATCTACTCGTGCTGCTCTACGTTCGAGCGAGGGCGTATTTGGTATGGTGGCGGCGCATCGCTACCTGCCTTGTGGATGTGTCTACAGACGCTCGAGTTGGCTGACTGTTTTGCCCGTCCACGTTTGCTCGCTTCGTGTGTAACCTTAACCGAAGACGACCTGTTTTGCCCGTCCGGTTTTGCCGCATCTCGTGTTTCCAGCTCTGAGACCATCTGATGGTGCCTTCCCCGCTTCCCGTTCCATCCCTTGCGAGCGTTTGTTCGGGCGTGGGGCTTTGTTGAGCGTGACGTGAGCGTTCATGGGTACGTGAGGCTAATGAGCATGTTGACGTAAGTGTCTGTGGACATAAGAAACCCGCCGAGTTCTGATTTTTGTCAGGATACGTTTTGGGGGATGCGCTGAATCTTGTCTGACCGCGATTTCTCAGTCGGGGATCGGCACGTGCGTTTCGGTTCATGTAGAGGACCGTTCTCCAACCAGCGTTACGCGCACAGACCAGGTTCAGCGGAACCACGAAAACTTATACTGACAAAAATCAGGAGTCGGCGGGGGGGGGGGACCTTCGCAGCTTTTTTATGCACATGAACGCTCACGGTTAGTCTGATGAGCCAAAATGGCTGTATCTCGAGAGTGTGTGAGGTCCGTAACAAAATCAAACATTGGAATATTTTTAGAGAACTTTCTGAGAATGTACTATGAATTTCTCATAGTATTATCCCAAAAGTGATACGTTTTTCGCGGATGAAGCAGGTTAGGCCGAAGAGCAGGTTTTACGGCCTGAGCTTTTCCATTCCAACGCCAATCCACCTCAACGTCAATTTGATAACGGAGGACCCGCCTGTTAAGGCAGATCTGTAGCAAAATGGTTACGACTATGAGAAAACTGACAATAGTTTTGAAGCAATGGTAAAGGGAAGTCGGCAAGATATCGATTATAATTTAGTTTTGTTTTACTTGATTATAATATTTTCTTTGTACGTCTTAATCACATCTTGATAGATTAAGATGTGATAACTCGTTTATATTATACTTCATTGTGCATACTTCATTGTTTATTCAGTTAACTGTCGCCATACAATAAATGTTGAGCAACCTTAAAATATATTTCTTTGACTCCGGTGAATAAGCTGATAAGTTATGAATGATTAAATTTTACAGGAGGAAAAAAAGAGAAGAAAACAACAACAACTTTCTGCTAATTCTGTAAATCAGACATTAATGATTTCAAACAAACCCAAACACAAATAGTTTAGTTTGAATATCATCTTTTTTTGAATATCATAAATCCTTGATTTACTTCAGTTAAAAGATGTTTTTTGCTCTCCTGCAAAATTTAAGCATTCATGACTTTCCAGCTTATTAACCGGGCTCAAAAATTTAAAGTCAAATGAAACACATTCATTCTACGTCTTTTAATTTTTATTGCTGAACGTCACTGCGTTTGGCAGTGGAAATGTCTTAGAATGTGGAGTGAAAATTTTGGTAGCCTAGTTGGTGTCGTTTAAGCACACTGTCTGAAGAGCAATACACGCGCTCCGAGGTGCTTCTGACACAATTAACGGGCGACGAACATCGCGCCATCACCTGCCACTCGAAACAGGAGAGCCGATTGTTCAAAACGGCGTGAGACGCCAGTTGTTTTAACGGCCGAGTCTTGAAAGTCTCGAATTTCAAAAGTGAATACAATGATCGGTTTCGCTATTGACGAAAGTAACTCTACAACATACTTCCTCTTGTAAGAAAAATTTATAAACAAAAAATTGTGATTGTGGAACATTTTAGAGAAAAAGTACTATTAAAATAGCAATGAAAAAATTAAATATATTGTTGTTAATGGAAATTGTCTTATTGTTTGTTATTATAGTTCATACGTAAACGATTATATTTAAGAAAGAAGTAACTTATTTATGGTTTGATAATCACAAATCCAATACTAATTACAGGTAGGTTTTACACATTCCCTAATACTTTATTACGACAAAAATATTGATTCGATGAGTCCGAGTGGTCTTTTCTTGCTCCGTTGCTCTTGCGGGTTGCTTCACCAGGTTTTCACGTTCGACATGGCATTCGTCATATTACGAATATTTTCGTTTAACAGAACTGAGGGCTTATTATAACTGGCGTATATAGAATTTTATTTAATTTATTATGAGATTCAATACGTTACTTTTAATGAATCCAAATTTACATATTTTTCTTATTCTCAAACGAGCATTATGTAAATACGTACTTGGTTACAAAAACAGATGAATATCAAAATTACGAGATAAGCAAATTAGTACGTTTTCCTATTTACATGATTCGCATTATTTAATGTAACATAATGACGATTATAAAACATATACCTTATAAGAGTGGGGACCTAAAAGCTTTTGCTCTGTAATCCCCGGCGTCGAATTGGTTAGATGTTGTACAATGGGATGAAGTGTGAATATGAATGATGTAGCTAATCTGTATTATCGCCAGGAGCAAGAACGAATTGTAATTCTATTCTGTAATACTGATCTCCCGAATGTAAATTATGTGACAAGGTGTAGATACTACATTAAAGAAGGTTAATCTTTTTCATTGTTTCCCGTTTTTTTAAAAAAGCTTAAAATAACGGCCTGTTTTTGTGAATTGATATGAACTTATAAATGGATTTGCAAAAAACCATGGATATTGTGTTTTTATTTTGAACACACTTTAAAATTCTAGTTAGGTACATTAAGAACGTAAACTAGCCTAATATATCAACACATTATCGTGCTAGTGCACTGTTATGGTGTACAAATCAGTCGTTTATTCGTATTGTGATTGAAAGCAATCTTCATAAAGTTCATTCAAGGAAAACGACTACTGAAACTAGCCAAACGTTTGAGGAAGCTTCCTTAGTCAAGAGCAACCTAATATTTATTATTGTTTCCTGTGAATCTTACGGATAGGTCCATTATATTCACGTCCTGTTGAAAATGTAGCCTTTAGAAAAGTGAATAGACAGGAAATCCAATTACAAGAATGAAAATCGGTTTTCATGTTTTAATAGCAAGGAAATGATGGTTGTAGGACGGGTATGATTCAAAAGATCCATGTGACTAGTTGAAAATTGCTTTGTACACAAAGCAATTCAGAAAAACTCCCGAACTTTCGAACATTTAGCGAACCTATCGCAAAATGTTGCCAACGTTTGTTTCTTCCTAAAAGTTTTATCGTCAAGTTTTTGTCGCTCTATAGGAATTTGAAGAGTCAAACTGACGTTATTAGTAGTAGTGAGGGGCGTTTGCTTAATACAAATTATAAATCATTGCCAGTACATATTCTGAATTCTCTTCAGATGAAAGAATGGAGCAATAGTTTGTTGGAAATGATGTTATGCATTCTTTCATCTAAATTTAAAGTCATCTACACTTTATGAAAATTGAAATTTATTTCAAAACATTCCTAGTTAGGAAGTTTGGTATTTTAAATGCTTTTGACGTCTTAAATGATTATTAAAAATAGAGGGATAGAAAATTAATTGAATGAAATTTATTGTTGTATATTAGTATATTATGATGTCCCCTACACTTGTCAAATAATCAATTCTTTGTCTTACGCATAGCGAGTATCAAGAATCTTACTCAAATTCCTCTGCCCCACTCTTCAAGACATAATAGTGATTGGCGTATTCCCAGAGAAATCTTCTTTGCATATAACGGGTGTAGCGTGATATATGAGTTGAGAACCAGAACTCTGGGTCACAAAACTAAAGTCGTGTGAGGTAAACGGTTCTCGCACAGACTTGGGAAAGAGAGAAGTTGCTCTAATGTTGTTCCTTTCTTCCTCAATCTATTGTTTGTGAAGGATTGCCTTCAGAAATTAGAGTGCAATTTTATTATTTCTATCTTGTTAAATACCAATGATAATTATATTTTGATATTACGTATTAATCTCACATTAAAAAGTTATATAATTTGGTGTAGTTCCAAATAAAGATAGATGAGAAATATAATATTGATTTGTATAAATTGACGCACGCTTCAATCAAACTTCAATCTTTTGATTAAAATTCTCAATTGAGTACCCGACTCGGAAAGAGTGTCTGTCGTGAATTGTCGTGAAATGTCGAATACAGATTTGGCTTTTCATGCCGTGACATTATTCATGACATTCTGATTTGAACTCTCTTGCTTTTGTTGATCGAAGGAGTGCTATAAAATGAGAAACCGCTTCACTCATGAACATTTACTCAACGTTCTAAGCGATTCAAAAGTAGAAGACTACAGGAACTTCATTAGAATGGACCAAGAGAGTTTTTTATTGAAATTTGTAGGGTCCAAAATAGAGAAGAAATATATAAATATGTGTGAACTGAAGGATATAAATATTGCGAGAGACTGACGCAATGCATGGACAAAGAATGGTCTAGACCCCAGACAGTCCAGAACCCACGTCAACCGTTTGAGCCATTCAAGCTTTCTATCTCTCCGCAAATGCCTGGCACAAGCTTCAAGTTTGTTTCTAGACGGTCAATCATGCTTTATGTAAGCAATTCATTCCATATTTTGATCAAAATAATTGATCGTCTAGGGCTTTCTTTAGTACTCTCACTGTTAAATTCACCACTGGGATTTGGAATTATTCAAGTGAAGCTGCCATGATACCGGAATTTAGGGATAATATTGAATCTATTAAATAACAAGTGTTAAAATACAAAGCTTACGAAGAAAATAATTATATTTCGATTTGCACTCAAGTGTACAATATTCATTAAATAAATAATTCGATGTATTTAATGCCGGCTATGACAGTTCGTCTATAAGACTCTTTAGAATTATCGTGGATTCACTCGCTCCGTAACCTTCGTGACACTTGCAAGAAATCACTGACGCATAAACGATTAGGTAAAATCTAGTCAAAATCTACGAAAGGAGACTTCGTCCTTGAGCTAGTATATAAACGACTGCATGTCGTATTCGGAGGTCAAAGAGACCCAAGACTGTAGCGGCGTAACAGGATTGCAGTAAGAAAGTCCGTAAAATTTCCCTCTTCGGTTTCGCTCGTGGAGCTCTGACAGTACAAAGCGTCTTTCGCAGTCCTGGCGGGTCTCGGCGTCGCCGGCGTGGAGCCGTTGGCGGAAGCAAGGACGAGCACCGGCGGATGCAAACGAAGGCACTGGCGGAGAGTCCTTGAACGTTCCACGCGTTTTTACGACGACTTATGGACTTTGTGCACAACCGTAATGTTTTTATTCATGACAAGAAGCGGAATTAATTTAAACGAAGAGCCACTGTGGGATTCGCACTCACATTTGTACACCATCAATTTCTGCTCCCACAGTCTAGACCTTCGTTTTATTATCATCTAATACGTGTCAAGTACGAGTAACAAATTATTCCCAGGGCTCTAGTAAAAGTTTTTAAAAGCTTCTCGGCGCTAGCACCGTTAATATTATTATTGAACCAGAGCGCATTCTCTTTGACGTGTGAGCCAACGTTAGTAATACGATTATTATTGGTTTTGGGCGATTCTGAAACAGTTCGAGTAATATTCTCTTCGTGCACGTGAATGTAATGTAGTCTTGTAGAAAGAGTACTTTAAGAAAAAAATCGCCTGGGGTACAATAGTCTCTATCGTTGGTTTATTTATATCGAGAAGGGTGTATTAGAAAGCATTGTCGGTTCTGAAGATTACTATGTTCAGTGTTCAGATATCAGTGTTCACTACGTGTAGCGTATGTATGCAAATGAAATCGCAGAAAAATAATCTTTAAACGTTCCTTAATCCTTACGAAAACAATTTAGGTTCTTGGCACACATTCCTGTTTAATTCATGTCTAGAAATGAAAATAACTTAAATATATGAACACTCCAATATTCTATTGTTTGCTTGCGGTAGGCTCCGTTTCTTATTGGACCCATTTCAATCAGAAATGCAGTATTAGAGAGCATCGTCATCAATAAACGAATTCAAAGTTAAATAGATACACCTTATGCTTGTAGAGCAACTCGCTAGCACTTAATTGATTACACGTCACTCCATTTTGCAGATTGTACTGGTAATAGTAAAATGAAGGTCATACTACTTTTCCGTTTTAAAGAATGCTTTTAAACGGCTTTAAAATGTAACAGGTAGTTTTATTGCAAATGTGAGCGCAGCTAGCACCTTATGGCTAATTCGCGACATCCGAAATCATCTGGCCATCGTCTTTCATATAGCCTTCTCCAAACCGCCTGGACACATTAGCCATTGTTTTGACAAGATCCGTAACATAAACAAGCCCAGGAATTCTAACTAGTATACAAATACTAGTAATACAAACAAGTATGTAATGTGTTCTATACAAACATATAGGAATAGTCGTTATATATTGTGGAAATCTGTTAGAGTACTATATTATGTTCACGCAGAGTCATTACACGTATAAGAAAATGACAGTTCTTGATAGTGAGTTATGTAAAGAAGGTGTATCTACGAGTTTATCCGCTTAGGTAGAACGAATGTCTCCGTTGGTGAAGCACGTAAAGAGTTACATTTTGTCGTGTGACTGGCGTGTTAACTCTAAGAACGTGAGTTTAAATCCCAACGCGTATTTTTTTCCTTGTTGGGAAGATTTTAAAAGGTTCATGCAGTATTATAATATTGCGCAGCCGTTTCAAAGAATGCGAGAAAGTTTATGCTGTGGTAGCACCATTAGTTCGTATTAACGTTCCACAAAACTTACATTCTGACTATACAACTCATAGTCATTTATTACATACAGGAGCAAGAATATTCCCATTTTTCGTTCTCATGAATCCACAAATGCAATTTTTTCTGGAAAAAAATCACCGTGCAGCATTATAGTCCTTCCTCTATACTATGTAAGTAGAATACGAGAAAGTAAAGAAATTGCTATCTTTAGTACCATGAAGTAGTAGTTGGAAATTGTGTTCAAACGTATATGATATAAAAGTAGTTTAGAAAGTATTTATTTATATGTTTCTATGTAACTAACTTTTCCAGTTTGGGCGACAACTAATCTGCAAAGAACAGTGGGTTTGGGGTTGGAAGGCGAAGTCTACCACAAATGCCTTAATATCATCTGTATCATCTTCCATTAGTTCATAACTCCTTGTTGACGTAAAGCCTCAAAACATATTGTTATTAAATATTAAATACGCTCGTTGAAAGCATTATTTATAATTCTACTTGTAAAAGAGATGAGCTAAGAATTCCAAAGCTTCCTTTCTTATATCACTTATGTTTTCTACAAGGTTTTTGTCGTTAAATGAATAGCTGAGAGCTAAAGAATGAATGATTGGCATATTCTTCTCGAATTGATATCTAATAACAAACGTAAATGTCCAGTTGTATTGTCCATCATGTTCGAAAGTCACTGTAGTAAAGAATGACTAAGAGTGTCTGTGGTTTGCTTCGTGAACAGAACACGTTTGTCGCTTTCCCTCCTCCACTTTGTCTTGCACGTCGCTGGAGCTTTTCCCGGATCTTCTGGTTCCGTATGACCACTTCTCTCCTCATGGTCGCAAACTGTGCCGCAAAGCAAATTCATATTGCAACGAAATGGAAAAATAAAACAAATCTTTTCGAATACTAGAACTTAATGAGTAAGGAAAACATTTATAACTTTTAGCAATTTGAAATTCAAGCGTTAAAGTTTTCCAGAATATCTGAGTGGAAATACATATAACTGTTTTATACTTTTAATCCGTTTATTTTTAAATCCCTTAATATCTAAATTCAGTTAAACGTTGAATCTTGAAGTAAATTTACTCTCATTAATGAACACAGAGAATGCTCGTTTTTGGAGAACTTGAAATAAATTTTGAATGAATTTTTCTTGCAGATTTTCTCTTTATTGCACTTTTTGATTCACAACTAAAGTCATGTATCAAAGGCCAAATGATATAAGCTTTAGGCTGTTTCTAAGTGTCGGAATTTGCAAATATCGAATTTAAATTGGACAAAACACACATTTTCGTCTAGTTTTCCCATTTATTTCTTCGAATTCTACCAAGAGTCGTTACACGATATAATGTTATTGACGCATTTGGTAATCTCTCTTATTCTGTGGCAATCCTGGCGATTTATGTCTAGAGGGAGAACCTGGCAAAGCTTACATATTGTCAACTCTTTGGTGTTCGCCGTTCAAAGTCTGTCGGAGTCAGAGTCGCTTCGTAGTGGCTGTCGGCAGAAGTGCTGACGCGAGTTCAAAATCTGCACTCGGAGTCATATAGGTTGTGATGAGCCATCACAAACAGTTAATAGAACCAGCAAAGCTTTTAGCTGGCACAAGGGAAGTTGCCTGCACCTGCATCGGAGCGCCTATATTTGATTGTCACGAAGGTGTTTCATAAGGGAGGTTCTTTCGATGTTATGAACGACTCACAAGATAGGAGGGAACACAATGATAGTGAAGAACAAAAAAAATCAAAACTATTCGCCCCAGGGCGAAGTTATATGCATTGCACAGTGTCTGAAAAGTATAAAAATTTGAAAAAGAAGCTATAATGTTTATATAAGTGTAACAGTTAAACATTTTCTGCGGAGTTCAAACAATTTTTAGGCAATACAAATAATACAAACTACATCCAGAATTTCTTTCAAATACTAATCACACCACATCTGCAGTATGTTGAAAAAAGCATTGAAGCAGGAAATTACCATTTTATTATCGATTCTATTTTTTACCTTGTTTGGTGCTTTGTATCAATGCTTGCAACTTTATCAACGGTTATTGTCTTTTGAACATACGTCGAACAGTAATTGGAGGAAGGAGAGGGGAAACGCAAATTATTGTTAATCTTTCTCTGCTTTTCAAAAAATAATTATAGTTCTATTCACCCTCATGTCTTAAATAGGGCTAACTAGAAACTCATTTTGTTATTACTCCACAATTTCAATATTTGACAACACGGTTGTTTTCCAACGATAAACCATCTTGCAAATATAAAAGAGACAATATCGGAGGCGGTAATTTCATTCCCTTCTTTATATATTGCATTCCCTCATATATATATATATATATATAATATATATATATATATATATATTATATATTAATATATATATATATATGAAGTGTATAGCGGGTTGCTGTACCTCTAGGCGCCAGCATATTCCTCCCTCATCACTAGGGCGCGGAAGTTTGGCAAAATGTCTTTTTGATATTCATACTATTTTTTGACTTTTAACAGTAGAAATAACTAAATTACACTTCTGGATTTGTAGCAGATTTTCATTTTGCCTATTTTAGCTTCTGGTGCCTAAATTTGCCAATCTGTCTTTTTGCTTTTTATGCCTTCTCCCTCATTATTTTGATTTTTTCCTCCTGCCACCATTCGCGAACTTGAATTCGACAGGCTTTGTTTGTTCACGAGGAAACCCATCTTCTTTTTTGACTATGTTCTTCGATCCTTTTCGAGAACAGCTCTCTGTCCATGATTCATACTTCTCAGTGTTGGCGTTTACACAAGTGCAAAGAACCAAAAATATAATTTGGTTTTCACTGGTGCTATTTCAAGATTCAAAAGGTAGTCCACAATAGCACTTCTAAGATAGCGTCACGAGTAAAACAAATTCATAGTCATCATACAAGATGGTCATGTGGACTTAGATTACAAAGAAAATATCGTTTCCTTACACTTTAAATGCTACTGCAGATTTTAGAGTTAGAATGAAAATGTGAAATATTTAAATTATTGTTTCATATCCATTCCTTTTAAATGTGATTTTTCATTTTCCTGTCTATTTTAGGTAAAATAAAAGCCTGAACTTCCAGACTTTACTCATCACCTTTAACGGACTTTGAATTGTCCTTAAGCAGACTACGGGGTTCATAGACCTTCTGAATAGTACTCCCAACGGTATCGTTAATTATTTCGAAACTTCTTAAAAAAGTCCAACTGTCGGGTATGTTACAGGGTTCGTGGAGGAGTTGTGAAGCTGTCGTAGAAAAAAATGATTTAGTTCTTAGCTCCCCTTTTCTACCGCTTTGACCTCCGCGAAGTATTCGACATTCAGTCAAAATCAGAAAGATCCAGAAGAGATTTTTGCCTCTAATACAGGGCTCCTTAAGTGGGAAACTTCCTTGACATATCTTGGCCCATCGTTTTCCTTAGAACCACCGGTGTGGTTCGCTGTTTGTTAAGTCGGTGGGACGAGAGGGGAGGCGCTCGTGTGATATCGGCTCTAGTTTAGTGAAAGGCACGCGTGTCACTGCAGCGGACCTCCTGTGGCCAAAATTATTGAAGTTTCGGCAGTCCTGCTCTAAAGCGTTCCCTTCATCTACAATAACTTGCTTTTCAGAAAGTAACCTGAATCATGAGCATAAAATTTGCTGTTAACAAACTGTGCGGAATGCAACTTTCAAAGCAGCCATTTGTTAAAATTTCCTTCTACCTTGAACTAAACAACACTACTGTTCCCAGTAGCAACATTGTCAATTCCTAAGAAATGCATTTAGTATAAATATTGTACGAGAACTGTTAGTGCTAGTGTCTATATATGGGCTGAACACTTTCTTCAGATGCAAATTATTTTATCCATTTAGGAGCGCTGCGACACCTCCGGCGACCGACCCTCCACCTCACTCTTCATTTACAATATCTTGTCTCCTATGCTAGGTTGCTGTTACCCAGTTATTACATTTAGTTCCCTTTTTTCTACGAGTTTCTATTTTTTGCCACTAGTTTTTGCGCAACTTCTGATTTCTAAGAAATAAATATCTACGGATTGTTTATGTCCGGTTTAATTGTATCGCTAAAATATTGAAATGACCTTCGCACCGTACATTGTATTGGGTCCTTTTATTTCATATTCATTGTTACCCATTTGGATCACTAATTACCTACGTTGGAAATAAATTTTGTACGGTAAATGATATGACTTTGTTACTCCTTAACAGGAGTCTTTAATATTTCAAATAATTCACAAAAAACTGGAAATAAATTACGAGATTCTAATTCGATTCCTTTCTAGTGACGAAGCCTTGGAATTATTTGAAGTACTAAATATTCCTGAGAGTCAGTCACAAGTTCCCACCCAATTAGTCATTTACTATGTAGAACACATTTTTATCGTAATTGGAAATCCAAATTCGTGTCACAGTAGTGTCAATGAGTATACGGGGGAAAATGTTTTGGCTTTTATGCATACAGCATGAGGGTTCTGTGACAAAGTGAACAGCTACTGTGCCTAAGGCGAACGAGGGCGTGGGAGAGAGTTGATAATAAATAAACGTTATCAGTAGATTTTTGTAGCAATCATATTCTAAATAAAAGTAAAGATCAAATGTGGTATGTTAGCATAACTGAAAATATAAAACATCGCGTTCTAAATAAAATAATTCTATTAAAATATATTAATCGTCGATTTTGTAAGATCTTTTATTTAACTCAAAAAGGGAGTATTTAATTCAAAAACTTCTCCCCATATCACGTCACACACAGTTTTGAACTGTTTTTGACGTAATTAAATAAAAATAAATAAATAGAGAAGTCAAAATGGAACATTAATCTCTGGTGGCTTTGCCACTCTACGAGTTGTTAAAAAGAGGAGGGAGGTAGAAAAAGCAAATTTTGTGAACGTGTTTTTTAACGCCCCCACCAATGCAATCGTTGCGCTGCGCAATGTACTCACGGCACTTCGATGAGCTCGCAATTGAGCAGGATTTGCCTGGGGCCCAGCTCCACCACGGCGACGGTCTGGTCGTGCACGTACACCTGCCGGCTGGAGTCGGGGTCGACGAGCAGCCCCGTGTAGGGCTTGTACCTGAGGCGGTCTCGGAAGAACGCGCCCCTCTGCGCCTGCGCCACCGCGGGCGTCGCCGCACCAGCCAGCACCAGCAGCACCAGCGCCGTCGCCACCCAGGGCGCCGCTCCGCCCACGTCCACCTGCGCATCAACACACTTTGCGTTATAGCGAGAAACAGAATCCCTCGATTGAGTGATTGATTATTTGTGCAATCGCAGGTATCCGCGCCAAGTGTCATGTGAAGGTTTTCGGTTGTCCGTATGTTAGCCGAGAGGTTTGATTATTTTGTTTCCGGACGCGTCATTTCTGCAGGCAGTAGTTCAGTACGTGCTATATCGCGGAAGATGGCGGTGTTCCTTCTTCGTTGGAAAGTGAAACACCGCGTCGATTTATTGATTGATGTTTCCGGGAAAGCTAACTACTGTGATCATTAGCACGAATAATGTAGAGAATGTTTATGCCTGGAAGTGGCGATGTTCATTCCCTGCTGGCTGGTAAGATCCGGTGCCAATCTACACGTTGACTTGCGGGGGATTCCCTCTCTAGGTATCTCTCCCAGCCGGGACAAGCTCTAAGCTCCTGACTGGCCTCCCGACATGTGCGTCAGTGTTGTGTATGGAAGTGTGTTTGCATGGGAAGCGCAACCCAAGTATAAGGAAGAAAAAAATCATGCGCGGTCCGTGACTCATTTGTTAGCAACCATATTCATCGTAGAAACTAGGAAAACTACCGATCAGAGCAGTCGACGCTCAAATTCTCCTTCAGGAAGCGGCTGAAAAAATCCCAGCAATACAGCTAATGTCGAAAATCCGCGAAGGACTCGAATCGAAGGACCTCCTGGTCAGAGTTGCAGCAAGGACAAAGGCAACGCTGGCTCTGAGCTAAACTCAACTGATTGGGTGGCGACCGACACGTCTGCTTACGGAGGTTACCTCCTTGAAGTATCACCGCCAACGGGATCAATCAATCCTCTCAAATAATTTCTTTCTGTTCCGTTAGTGTTCGTTATAGAGGGGTTTCTCTGCATTGCCATCAATGTTGAAATATTGGGTTCAAACATTTTGTTTCTCGGATCATCAATATAGTTCTCCCTGGTTAATTCACAAATTATACTACTATTAGATATATTGACGAAAAAGTTACATATAATGCGTTTCCTTTGATAATCCTTTATTACAAGGAAATGTTCAAAGCTTAACGACTTGTGTAAGATCTCAAACTACAAAAGTGCGTGCGATACAGTATGAGAAACTGTTATTTTTAAGTTGAATGATTGTTTATGCTGGATCTAATAGTTACAGCGTTGTTGAATGTGACCTTCCAATAATAAACATATACGAGGAGAAAAAATTTCTAATAATACAAAACGAAAACGAGTATGAGGAAACTTCACGAAACGTTATAGTACTAGAAACTGTTAAATCATAACTATCCTGCATGTATTGAATTTGTTGTGTGTTTTAAAATGACAATCAATGTTCTGATCAATGTTTTTTCTAAAATAACGGTTGCAAGGATATTTGGGAAGGACGTAATCGTCCCATGATGTTCCATGTTTGGAATTCGGTCACAAAATTGTTTTGAGTATAAACGTTCTATAATCAAGCTTTAAACGGAAACTATAGAACAATAAAAAGTTAGTGCAAGGATACTGCCCTGCGGATGTTCGAGGCGAAATGAAAACACGACCGGACGTGGCGAAACTGAACGGAAACAAGATGGGACATGATAAAAGGACAAAAGTGACAGTGACGGAGGCGGAATCACGAAACACAAGGGGACAAAGAGAAATTTGTCAGGTAAGTGAAGAACTGGTGGAATGCAATGGAAAGAACGGCGGGGATTTACCTATTTAAAATCCGTAACAACTCAGAATCTCAGGAAGAACATCTACAATATCTGGATATGCGCATAAAGACTTTTCGTAATTTTTATATAGACTTTAAGATGATCAAATAATTACGGAAGCTCAGCGATATTCTCTTATTGATATTTACTATTTAGTGCTGCTTCCAAATAAATTAGATCTTCCAAATTGTGTCCAATGTCCACCAGACATTTCTAAATTCTAGGTAGTTAATTTCCCCTTGTAAGTGATACCATTCAGTCTTATGCTCCATGGTCGCTAATACGTGCGGATAAATTGACTCAACATTTTGCATCTAATTGTATGTAAATTTTATTAAGTTAAAAAATTCTTTAAGTGAATTAAAACGTTTAGAAAATTAAATGAACCGAACAGCTAGCTTTGAAGAAATCATTTTAACGTGTTTCACATATTAAGACAACCGACTCTGAATTTGATTAAAAAAAATGAATTATAAGATACAAATTACATTGCTGAATTTCGATACATCGAAAATATATGAATTTTCTACATCAAAAGTGAGCTTTACTATTTAGTCTTGTGGTTTATACAAAAATGTTTTTTCTTATCTATTGTGTGATTAATGTGCTAGTTTGGAGTTAAAAGAATAAATATGATAAACTGGAAAATTTCAAGTTCCGTCAATATTGACACGTGTGGGCAGAAGTACTTAATTGCCAGGGGTTTGTAAGGAAAATTAATGTCTAGAGGTAAGTCCCAAGGTTTAACTAGCTTAAGGTGAGTGTTGAATATTGAGTGAAATTTAGACTACGAAACGTACGTAAACGTACGAAACGACTAAGTAAAAGCATTCAAAATTGTTGGCGTAAAAACGCGATATAGCTGCTGGAAATATTTTGTACAAATAGAGGGCTTTGACATGTTTCTAACACAACGCAGCATCTAGTGACATTTAAATGAAAATACTAAGACTCGCACAGAAAATGGGACGGCCCCATGATGGGACATTAAAATGGCATCCGTCGAGTATTGTCGTTTCGTCAAATACGTTCGAAATACAACAAATATAATTTTGATTCGTGCCAGTACAATGAACAAATCAGGTGGTGCACATTACATCCGCCACACACATTACTCTGCCGCTCACGTTACTACCGTGCGTAACTTTCGAGCATCCGAAGGCGCCTTGCAGCTTAGCTCTTCTGGGTACCCTCATTCTGCAGCACGGCTGAGAGGAAACGTGCAGAATCTCTCAATCTGCGTAAAATGAAAATGCATGTTTGATATTCGGTGCAATTTCGTCGCATGGGTTTCTGCGATTCTGTCCGTTAATAAACGCTTAGCAGTTTTATAATGTTCACTCATTCACAGTATCTGTTCTGTATGACGTAAGACACAGTGCTGGGTCTGAGTGACGCAACCAACAATTCAGGGCTTGACCGTCTAAGTTGGATTCTAACATGACGCTTTTTAAAAAATGATTCACAAATTTGATAGTTCTAACGAGTGAATATTTAATATTTCATAAGTTGAATATTTAATTTTCATTGTTGATAGCGAACATCTCTGAAAACATCGACCTCTATTGTATTAGCCAGAAGATCTTCCCATGTTAATATAAACATTTAATATTACGTTATTGTAGTTTGACATTCTAGAGAATAGAGGCAACACAGACGAATTGCTATGGTAACAGATATAATAATAATAATAATAATAATAATAATAATAATAATAATAATAATAATAATAATAATAATAAAAGCCGCGTACAATGAACGCATACAAGCCGTATACCATAGTTCGCTTAGGTAGAAAAGCAAATCCCCTGGCAGATAATAGAAAATATATTAATGGGGGGGGGCGTAGTGGTGACGAGGAGAGAATCAGGCTCTTTTTGCGACGAGCCAGCGTGCCGAAACAACACTACCTAACATACATACTACTGTAATCTAGGTGGTGTTGGCCGAACGTATCGTATGTGGATATTCTCTAGTATTCGCGCCAGATAGGGAAATGTCAGACATGGCATGGCCAATGAGTAATGATTTAATATCAAGTTTAGGAGGTCAGTAAGAACTATTAATTCCTATTTTTCGTTAAATTAGCGTTAAATATTTTATTCATAATGTAAGGAAGTCGTGCGATGAGGCACCCACATATTGTGGAATATTAGGAAAGTTTGTTACATGGACAGATCATTCAAATATTATTAGATGGACATAATTAAGATTTAATTAGTATCAGAAATTATTACTATTCCCCGGATAGGAAGTTTAGATAATATCAGTGAAGTAGGAGATAGAACACTACGGTAGAAGAGATATGACATCACGGGATTCTGAATCGTTTCTACGACAGGGTTCACCGGAGAAGGCTTCAAGTGCGCACGAAGATGATATGAAAGCTATTAGAGAATTTAATTGCAAATGAACAACGACTAGTCATTATCAAAGTTAGTACTCACTTAAGCAAGTTCGTACTATTAACCAGTTATCATTCAAATGATTGAATAAATATTATATTTATTTATTGAGAAAAAGGTTGATTAATTAACAGTAATTTGCAATCAATCAACAATTCTTTCAGTCAAGTAAATTTCAGAGAAATTGCTTATCCGTATAGACCTGTCTGCATACGACAAAGTAAATATTAACCAGTTGTATGTCGACCCCAGGTGTCGAAATAGATATTAGTACTAAATATTATGAATGGCCGGCATTACGATAATTCTGGTACATATAAATAAAAGTTTATATGTTATTAAACAGATACATGAGTAAAGCAGGGCAACAAAAATAGGAAAAATAATATATTTTTCTCTTACATCAGAACTAAAATATGAAGGTTATGATTGATATCATTCATGTTGTGCATGCTAGCCGATTGAATTAAATAATTACAGATTGGAGAGATATTAAGGATCGTTTCACTATGAATCTAATCTCTGTATTTAGCAAGCTGAAGTAACCCGACATTGCTCAAATAGCCATTTACCCTAATCGTATCTTAGATAAGAAAAGGAATGGATTCTATCTTTAGTGTAAAATGGAAGTACAGTAGAATCCTGGTAAACCGAACTAATTGGAGGTGTGGTCTGTTTGTATTATCCGAAAAAATGTATCATTCATGTACAAATACATTTATAGGATTACCAGACAATGCATCATAGCGTGCGATGTGAAGAAATGGCAATGTAGCGTGGTGATCGTATCATCACATCGCATCATCAAGTAGATTCAGTTCCTTATGGCAAAATAAGATTACCAATTTTGCAAGTTGCTTTAAGTGAAAAATGTTTGCTCCATAAACACGTGACATACACCGAAGTGCAATAAACGTTTCATTTCGACAACTTGTGTTTCAATAATTATTCATTGTTCAGTACTACACTAAGTCCTTTATTTACACTACAAAGAAGATTTTATTTATTTTGTTTGTTTTTTCTCCACCCCGATTTTTTTTCGGATTATCCCAAATTTCGAATTAGCGAGGTTCTACTGTAATTTTACTTACACCTCCAATCCGCTCTCCACTTCACCTGCCCCTGCCCGTTTCGGCACTCCCACGCACCTCGCCCTTCCTCGCCTGGCCCCGCCTCGACCATCCTCTACATGCACCATTGCCCCGCAAACTCTAAATGCATTGCGGAATCGGGTTGAATGAAACCATATTTTATAAATGTATTCGTAGGCTTCCGCGGCCAGAGTCATTGGATACTCGGCTATCCGGTTGGGCTCAATCGACTGAGACGCGGCTCAACCCGGACAGCCAAGTAACCATATTTCATTAAGATGACAAATTCGCCTGTAACATTTCAAATTGTGTGAATGCTGTATTTTTTTTCTTTGCAGCTCGAAGATATTCTCTGTGAATTCGGTTGAAATTTCTCCGTGCTTCGAAAATAAAGCTGGAACACATTCATCGATCTTTATACATGAATGTTCTGAGTGTTTTGATTACGAATTAATTGTGGATGTCTATTTATGCTATGCTATCTTCATAAAGATCAAGATCCGCTCTTTATTAACTCTTTTCAACCGATTTAACTCGTGGAAGAAAGATATAGAATGTTTTCTAATGTAATGTTTTTTAACAACCAATAATGAAACAATGTGTGAGTACATGTGATGAGAACGCCGTAATAATGCTAAAGCAAATTACTTTAAAAGATTAGAACTTCTACCTACTAAATTTATTCAGTTTCATGTCGTTTAAATAATAATCTCTGAACACTTAATGCTTTTTAATACAACACATTTTAGAGTCATTAGACAAGGTAAAGTGTGATCATAAACAATAAAATATCTCGAAATGTCTAGTTCATTAGCGCCAAGAAGAAAATTATCTGAAAATTAATTTAAGGGAAACCACTTGGTGCAGTCATTGCCCCAGATATTGGACTGTTATGGAGCCAGCCAACCAGAGGCCATTCATAAGAAAACGTAAATAGCATCGGGCGCCTAGGTCCAAGACAGGATTCGCAACAGAGATCTTTACAACGGAACGGGCCCACGCGCAGCCTTCACCGCTCGACCCGGATATGCAATCAAGTTGCATGAGTCACCGAACTTTGTTTTTAAAATACTATGAACACATTCCAGTTTTGGATGACAATGATCGTTCTTGTACGTGAAGTACGATATAAGTAAAGTAAATTATTCAAGACTTACTTTGCGTTACAGTAAAATGTATTACTATTTATCTGTAAGTTCGTTGTGCTCACTAGCAAGTTTGTTATAATATTAACTTATTGCTCAATAATCGTACTAAGATCTGTGACATTCATTCCTCTTTTTTTACTCTCCCAAGCGAAACCGTTATAATTGCAAACAATAAAAGCGAGATAGGTGTGCAATTGTGGAGTATCAGTCCGGACTTGGTAGGGCAATGACTCTGTAATTGTACTGCGTTTACCGTATGAGAGCTTATTCAAATTTGAATTTTATGTACACAGTTTTGTAACAAAAGTTTACTTTAGGTTTAATAATAGTTCGTGTTGAGAGATTGGAAATAAACGTTGTGCGAAGATATGCCTTAAATACAAACGGATGCAACTATCAAGAAATTTTAATAAAGTAAATATTAAATTAAGTTATTTTTAACATTTACACTGAAAGTAGGAACCTAAATTACTCAATTGTCATTAAAAACGTAAAATTAGAAACATGTTTCTAAATAAATATTAGATAATGTCACACAATACATTTTTTTGTTAGAATATATGATATTTTTGCATAGTTCCTTCCCAAGCCCATGTTACAATGTTGAAAAATCAATGTTTAGTCTGCAAGGAATCTGGTGTGAGATTTCGTCTATAAGTTATACCCAAACAGGTCATCAAACTCTCAGATAAATAACGCACGGCTGAGAATTCGCTATCGTTCTAGAAGATATAAAGCCGATTCCGCCATTTAACATGGCAGAGCTGTTATTGTTGACCTGGTCGTAAAAGTATTGCTCAGATCAACTCAGCAGTTTACAGTGCGATTTCTACAGGTGCTGGAAAGTTCAAGATCGTTGGAAGAGTTTATGGACTTTTTGGAAGAATTTATGGCCTCCCTTTGCAGCTGTCCGATTAAACATTATTTGACCTCATGCACAATGAATGAGGTAGCCAAATCATCGTTTTTGCCACCTCTATTCTCAGAGTTACAACCTAAAATTACATCTCTTATCGCAATGAACGTCAATATAATAAGACTTCAGTGAATATAAGTACTTATCATAAAAGACGGTAGAATGGCACGAGAGTCTAAACTTCTAAGATAGTAAAGTAATTACAGGCGTGACTTTTCAACTCACTGAAATGACAATTTTATGCCTCACACGATAATTATTTTATTACTAGACTGTTATTACTATATTCTGTTGACCTGTCGATACGAGGGTTGCCTTTTATATTTCAGAATTAGAGAACAAATAGAAATATTAATCATCAAATTTATTGTTTTTCAAAATATTCTCCATGTAGATCTCTATAATTTTGCATGCGTTTGAACCAATTGTCGAAGCACTTTTGCCACTCTGATTGAGGTATCTCCAAAACATGCATTCTGAATGCAGCAACCGCTTCTTCAGGTGTCGAATAACGTTTACCTCTCAGTTTGTTTTTTTTTACGTACGGGAATAAAAAGAAGTCATTCGGTACCAAGTCAGGACTATACGTCATCAAGTCTATGTTTTCGGTGCTAAAAATGCAGTTGTTTGAGCCGATGTGTGAGAGCTCGCATTGTGGTGGTGAAGAGTGATCCGTCTTCGGCATTTGGTTTTCCTGATTTCTTGGAAGACAGCTGGCAAACAAAACGTTGGGTACCGCTCAGAATTGACTGTTCTGCGTTGTTCTAGTGATATGGTTGCGACATGTCCAGTTTTTTCGAAAAAACAGGCGACTATCTGTTTGGAAGTGCTTCGTGCGCGTCAACTTTTGTTGGATTTTGCTCATCTTGAAACATCCATACAGTCCACTGCTGTTTACTTTCGGGCTCATACGCATAAATCCACGATTCATCACCTGTCACAATGTCATAGACGTGTTTCGAATCACCGCGATTGTATTTTTTGAGCATTTCTTTCGACCAATCGACACGAGCCTTTTTTTGAGCGATTGACAAATTGTGTGGGATCCAACGCGAACAAATTTTTTTGGCAGTCAAATGTTCATGCAATATTGAATGTGTGCTGGTCCCACTAATGCCTAAGGTTGTCTCAATCTCACGATAGGTCACATGACGATCTTTCAATATAAGTTCACGCACAGCATCAATGGTTTTCGGAACAACAACTGAGTTTGGACGACCTTCGCGAAATTCGTCTTGGAGTGAACTACGACCACGATTAAATTCACCATACCATCGATAAACACTGGTCCTTGATATAGCTTCATCGCCAAAAATTGAATTAAGTTCATCCAAACACTGTTACTGATTTAATCCACGTCGAAAGTTGTAAAAAATAATCGCACGAAAATGTTCACATGTTCAATAATTCTATTTTTGGGCCAAGATGAATATTTTAAGTTACTGTAAACAAACAAATAGCGTTCGTATGTCAAAACGTCCTGACTATGTATCTCAAAACATCCAACTTTACGATAGAGCTGTCAGTTGCCAGATTGCAACACGAGATTTGCCAAATCCCGAAACATAAAAGGCAACCAACGTTTTGAGAAGTCTTGTAAAGAAAATTAGTCTTTATTACGGATAGATAACTGACATTACTGAAGACAACTGCAGTTGTTATTTGTATATCAATTTCAGTTTAATAAAGTAATTGATATATGAAAAGTACATCCATTGCTTCCGTACTACCTCGCCAAGAATTGAGCCCTGTCCTTACCGGCTGCTCTCCTTCAATAGGCATGACTAGCGCCAAGAACCCTTCCACCCACCCCTACTGAAATAGATGTTGACCAAAGAGCGCACCCACCTGCAGCGGCCACGTGCGCGCGTCTGCCATGACGCTCGAGGTCAGCGCGTCTGCCGCCGCCCGCGCCGCCGCCTGCGCCGCCACCGACACCGTCGTGCTGGAGGAGCGCTCCGCCGGCGCCAGGGGACCGGCCGCCGTCGACGCTCGACGAGGACT
>BOPP01000029.1:11359127-11388930 GCA_017312745.1 Gryllus bimaculatus
GCAGTGGCAGCAGTGGAAATGGTGATGGCAGTTGCAGAGGTGGAGGCGGAGGCGGAGGCGGTGGATGAGCTGGCGGTGACGGTTGCTGCGGTAGAGATGCCGGTGGCGAAGGCCTGGTTGTTAACGGCAGGAGGTGGAGGTGGCAGCTAGGCTGTGGGGGTGTCTGGGGAGGAACAGTTAAGAGTGGCAGTCGAGCTGGCGATTGTGGCGCTGACGACAATGGCGAAGTTGGAGGAGGCTGCGGTAGTTGTGGGTGGGTGCGACATTGACGGCGTGGCGTCGGCGGTGGGGGTGTGCGGTTGAGAGTGGCGGTGACGAGGCAGCTGCAACTGTGACGCGCGGGGTGCGACGATGAGCACGTCATACGAGGTGAGGGAGGTGAGTAGTGACTTTGCTACGCGGGGATTATGTTCTACGTCAGTGACTGCGCGGGACAGTCCTGTCGTCCAAGGGCACCTGTGTCCGGGACAAAATGTACTGAGTGAAAGTGGACTGACATTTGCGGTCCAAGTTGGAGACATGTTCCATGGTTATTCGTAGATTTAAATCCCCTTGATTTTTACTTTCTCTCTACGGAATAGAGAGAATGTTATGTAATGCTTCGCGAAAAAGGGCGATTTTTCTTCAGGAAAACTCTGATTACAGATTCATGGTAACGAAAATAGGATACATCCAGTTGCTAAATTTGGAAGAAAAAATCCTCTAATACGTGGGGTAATTAGAATTCATGTGGGTGATTTCATTGTGGGTCCTTGGTACCGAAAATTCAAATGACGGCAAACGTCTGTCTTTCTGTCCATCTGTCTATCTGTCCGTCCGTCTGTGAGCAACGCTAGCAGCTAAACCGTTCAGCCGAATTTCTCTAAAATTTATTTTACCTAATTGGTCGTGCTGATGTTGTGACCCCTCTGAATTCGAAACCGATAGTTTAATTTTGGGGGGTACTTAACGTGAAACCCCTGGGATCTTTTCCAAATTTTCAAAAAAATGCTCTATCATTTTGATTAAATTTTATTGTTGGATAGTGTAAAGGACGTTTAAGAGACATGAGACGTGCAGGTCTAATGTTCTTTGAAAACTAATTTTTCGAAATTTGCAAAAGTTGAATTTTTTTCGGAATCTTCTTACAACTAAAATATTCAAGATAGATGTTTTATTCCTTAATGAAAACTGTTCCTTAAAGATAGGTTTTGAAATACGGTCATGTACGATTTTCGAAAATTTGGTACTATTCGCATAAAGTCGCATGAAAATACGGGGGGGTAAAACGTGCTGTACGTGAGAAATCAGTACTAGCTTTTTTTAATTTATGCTAATGTGTATTAAATGATAAAATGCGGCGGGTGCAAGGTAGAGATTATCCGATTTAATAACACACTTTTTTGCACTTGATTTGATTATTGTAAAAATGTAGTTTTTCATTAAATTAGAATCTAAGTAAGAAATACGGAAGATATTTAAATCAAATTATTCACGCATTGCCTTTTCATGCAACCAAACAAAAATATTTCAGTTGAAAGACAACTGTTCTTTAGGGATTTTTATCTAAATGTGTGACACCACACAAGGTAAATTAATAACAAGAAAAAGAAAGTTCATATTAGTGCCTTATATATCTAAAAATGATTTATTTACGCGAAAAAGTAGTTAGGTTTTGGTTGGCACCAGTGGAATAGTTAATGAAAAAGGGCTTGGCGGACAACGTGTTAACACGGCGTAATTTTCACAATCTTGTGAATCAAGTCCATTCCCCTATCCTTCTTTTGTGAGAACACATCAATAATTAGTTCGATAAGCTGTGGATGAAAAGAAAGTTCCCCGAGAAGCCCCTTGTCAATTGCTAATGAAAGACAGTCTGTTGTTGCTAATTGAAATTCCTAAATGCGTTTTGATTTGCATGACGGTACTCATACTCCGTTCTCTGTTTGCGGTTGATAAGGGAATAGTTAACACTAAACGAAGAAGTTTCGTAACTCCTTCAAGCACATTTTCCAAATCACTTCCTACAAAATATTTTAGAAGCCCATGAGGAGGTTAACCATTTTTAACATTGGCATATACAGTATTTAGTTCATTATGAAGTATTTAATTCATTATTACATCTTTGTGAAAAAATGGATATCGTTTTGCCAATGCTGCTATATGTGGTGCCAAGGGTCATCCATACGCCTCTTAAGACCTATAGCATAATCCAGTGTCACAATCCCTTTGCACATTCTCGCCCACTCTTATTATGTTGAAAAATGGCAGAAAAATGTTTTTCTGTTGTTATAACGGCTCGAGAGTGAAAATTCCAGCGAGTAGTGCTGGCTTGGGGCAGTTTAAATCCCTGCTCAGTCAGTGAAACTGTTTGTTTCGATGATTTGTTGAAGAAACTGTGACATGCTGTTAACACACAAACAAACAGACGTACTTCCTTTATGGTTTTGGTACCTTGAGTCAGCACCAAATTTAACTAAAGTGCATAACAATGAACGAACTGTGCATGAGGCCAAAATTGCTTGACATATTTTTGAACACCCCCATGTCGCATTTGAGACGTCGTAAGACTAACAACTATTCCATTTTCTACATTCCATTCCTCTAGGACATGACATAAAATTTTTGACAGCAGCTTTAGATACATCGAAAAGTCCAATGAATCTCTCTTCTATTTAATATTTTATACACATCCTAAAAATTACACTCATTTGGCTCTTAAATGACAAGTCTAATATTTCATCCGCCTGAATTGAAACAATGCTTTCCTGAATTTCTAATTTTATATTCTCATTCAAAACCGTGTTTATGATCTCTGTTAGATCGTTTTGAATTTCTGGCTATGTTCTCTTGAATATTGTAGTCGATAACAAATGATCTCGAATGACCGACTCTTTTTGGGCTTGTAGATGAAGCAATTCCAAAAAATTTCCTCTATTTTCAGAGCTTTCAGCTTCTTTGTGACTACGAAAAGGTAATTCCTGTTTGCAAAACAAATTATTGTTCAAATAAGCCGTACCAATAGCCATCTATTTGCAGATACTTGCTCGTTAAGTTTTATTGCCTGAGGTCGAGCCACCTCCAGCAATTGTGTTTTGTTCTTATTTTGCCGAGAAATTGAAATGTTTCTTTGTTAATCAAATGCTTCTTTGAAAACTGGTGTTTTATGGCTTTTTTAACGATGTTCCCTGAATCAGACATACCACGTATGTACCATGCAGTATCTTTACCTCCAAAAAGTATACATACGTAACAATTATTGTATTCTATAAAACTTCAATTCAAAGATAGTATTCAATATTATATATTATGAAATAACATTATCATTAAATACAATATGAATTAACATTGAAATATTTATTCGAAATATTAGTTTACATATTGTAAATTCTATCATATATTTTATGTTTTCTTGTTCCGTACATTAGCCCACCTATTTCCTCAAGGACATAATAATTCATCAATGTCCTTGTCCCACCATATGCGAAATTACAGCCAGCGTGAAAACTCAAGTTCCGGAAGTATGACTATATGCAACGCATATACTCTATTGTAGGTTTAATTTTCCGTAATCGCCGTAACATTAGAAATAAGATCTTACAATAGGTAATTGACTGAACATACCATTCCTTTGTTCCATTCAGTATTTTAGACTCGTGTTTCTAGAAGAAAAAGAACGTCACCACTTCCTTTCTTTCTGGGAACTTCTCTCAAATAACTTGATCCCATTTCCATTATACGGCACATCATGCCACCTTCGAAGAGCTGATTTTGCTTCACTCAATATATTTTCGTTCTTTCGTGCTAGTTTGAAATAATTTAATATTGAACAAAGGCTCCAGATGAGAGTTGTAACACGAAAACAATATTCTTGAATTCATGCTCGAAAAGTTTTGGCGGTATTACTGCTCTATTGAGTGCGTATTGTCGGAAAAACTAGACAATCAAGCGGTATGCTCCATTATTCTGCTAATGTTCATTTATTTTCAAAGCAAATGCCTTATTTTGTCCTGGTTTTAAGTTCTTGAAAAATAGTGTGAAAAACTCTGTCGAAAACGACTCTGTCGTGTCTGTCATCTATTCAAGATGGAAGTGTTGTGAAAAGGCCTTTAGATTTTATATCTTTTTTGTTTTTATTTTCAGTATATTATTATTGTTTTTGTAATATATTTTAATTTTTTAATATTAATTATCCTATGTATAGAATTCTGTACTGCATTTATCATTACTCGCCGTGTTCTCTTGATATTCACATACAGTGTCTGCCGTCCTAATGTCTCCCGAAGATAATGTCAATGAAGAATCGTCACCCGGGAGGTCTGTCTGTTCCATGTGTTTTTATTCTCTTTTAATTTCCAGTTTTGAAGAATTATAATTGCAGTTATACGGTTAATATTTCTCTGAAATGGTTGGAAAACCTGATTGGATAATATGCTTATATTTTCTTTCTCTACCTCCTTTGATTTTACTTTCTGGCCCAATGTTAATTAGATATAACTTTCTTGCATACTATTTAGATAGTATTGAGAAAGCATTGGAATTCTGGGTCAAAAAATGCTACTTTTTCGATAAACATATGATTCCATTTAATTAATAAAAATAAATGTTTAAAAATTGTCTATATTTCACTAAAATTAGTTCACGAAAACTAGTCATATTTTCGAAAATTTGTACATACCCTTGTTACCATCTGCCGTGGAAGAACAGATTTTATTGGAGAAAATCAATTGTCTTCAATATTGCACTTATCGAAAGACACCTAAAAATGTTGAACTTTGGCAATTTACGAAAATTATGAGATTTTAACAACTGTGCTTTTGTTTTAAGCGATGTATGCGTTATCCGAAAAAAACATTTAATCAAACAATTTGGAGCCATTTTTGAAAAAGTTTTGTCTATGTTGTAGAGACTTCATGTAAATTACTCCCCAAAATCAAAATATCTGTTTCTAACACGGAGAATCTTCAGTTCGTAGTTTTTGTTCAAATTGTCTGCACGGTTTAGACTCTCGGGTAACAACTGACGGGCGAATGTACGGACAAACGTTTTGCCGTTAACCACATTTTCGATATCAAGGGCCTCTAAAAATTTTATTCTGATTTCACAATGTATTAGAAATAGCATAAATACTGCTTATGGACAGGATTTATCCACGTTTTTTTATTTCCGGGGCCCATAATACGAGTTTTTATGTCAAAAAACCGTCTAGTTTTGGCGCAGTATTGCAATATTTTCTCTCTTACTATATCAATGGGCCTACATAGTAAGGTGAGAAAATAGAATATTGAGAGATATTGTAAAATGTTTTATGTAGTCATAAGATGTATGATAAAGATTATTTTGTAACAAATTTTTAGAGCACACTGAATTATGCTCTATTGGTTCGTCTGTAAATAACAATACAAAAATATTTTTAAAATCTGACATTAATATTATTCTTTACTTGTATTTAACTTTAGGTTCCGGTCATGACTAACCGGAACTTCTTTTGAAATGTGGCAAAGATACTTTAAATGTCATATAACCACAAATGGAGACTAATGCAGGAAGTATGATAAGGTTGAAGAGAATGCAATAATATTTTGCTTCACTTACTATTTCCATGACTCTTCGAAAATGATTTTATCAGTTGGAATCCGTGTAAGTCAGACACGTCAGTCTGCATAGAATATCCGTCCTTGCCCGTATTCAAAATACGGTCATTCGGAACAAGACTGAGCTGATAACTAGTGGCTAACTTCTCATTCTCCCTATTTAGTGAGATCATTTCAATGGATATTATAAAATGAATAATTTCTTTGAATATCGATATTATACATTGTGATAACTAGCTACATTGATCCTTGAGGTATTTTCCACTTGCATCGAATTCGTTTTATTTGCACGAAGTTAAGGCTTACAAAATTTTTTTAGAAGCATTTAAATCACGAAAATCACCTAAACATAGTTATATGATTCATTGGTCTTGTGCGTGAGCATAATTAACATAAAAATTATGATATTGCCTTGGAAATAAATGGCTTGCAAACGACCACAAAGATATGTGGTCTACATGTTATCAGAGGTAAACCTGTCGCTATCTCGCAACGTTTCAATGTTTATGTCCCACCTCTAATAACAGTGTCCCGACAACAATGGCCTTGAGGAAACTCAGGAAACCAGCGCCGTCCAATAGTTTCCGCCATACCTAGTACTTCGTGGGTAGGGCGCAGAAGTTAAATTATCTGGCTAAACCACCTCAGGTAAGGGCCGATCCCACCTGAGATTTCTAACTGATCGCGTATCAACTTGGAAGTGTCCACGAGAATGGTTAAACTGGTCGTCTCCCACGTTTTCACAAGCATCTACTGAAGCTTCTTTCGTCAATTTGCCGTTTCATCGCCTTCCTCTCATTTCAGGCATGGTAAATGATTTAAATATATAATTTATTTGCCTTTTGATCTATTTCGACACATCCGGAAACACTTTAGATCGATTAACAATTTCATATTTCTCAGGACCAAGTATTATGCACAGCAAGAATGTTGAAATTCACAAGTAAATCTTTGTCATGTCAACGAAACAATTTTTTTCCTATTATTCAACCAATTTTGAATATATCTACGTAATTCAGCGTCGCACAAGATATTCCATTCTGAAATGATTCGGTATTCGGCCTTGATTGGGAAGTAGCCTAAACTAGAATTTTATGGTATCGAAGAATGAAATGAGTAACGAAAGAAAAAAATCGTCTATTGCTTCACATTAGGTTCTTCAAAACATTAAAAACTCAGCTACTGAATGTAAAATATTTGTAATGAATCCATTTGTAATTAACGTTGTCATTGTGTATTATTGTAATTTTATTTGTTTGTAGAATTCGTTTTGTACATTCGACCTATATTTTAACTTCGAGTATGTTTCATGACTCAAAGTGAACAACCATTAATATTAGCCGACAGTTTCGGCAAACAGTACTTGTTGTTGCTAGATTTCAATGTAAGAAATACTCCATCTCGGAAAACAGTAAATAAGAACAGTCATGAAGTTTCCGTAACGTTACGTTCGTAATCGTTTTCTAATAAATACAAATCTTATAATCTCTGATCGCGCACTTCAACTTTGAAATGCATTTTAATGCAAAGTATGGCGTGGTAGCTGTGGAGGGAACTTTGTTAACCACCGACGGTCTACTTGCTGCGTAGCCCAACCGGAGTACATGACGGAGCGATGGCCGAGGACGGTGAGCCAGAGAGCCCCGCATGCTCGCTGTACATCAGCCCTGCGAGCAGCGCCGTGGGCGGCGGCGCGGGCGGTGGCGCAGGCGGCGGCGCGGGCGCAGGCGCCGGCGCGGCCGGCGACGACCCGCGTGTAATCCATCGCGACGCTCTAGCGCAAGTGCTGGAGCGTTTACAGCCGGTCGGTGGTTGGCAGGTTTGCTTCCCGTGCAGGCACTGTTTCGCTGAATCCTTTATAGGAGTATTGGTGTTGATGGTTGTAGAAGTGAAAATTTAAAATTATAATAACATACAACATAACTAAGAAAGCTACAGGTAATGTTTTAAGAAGTAATTTTGCATGGATGGAGAAATAACGATGAAACAAAAATATACGAGTAAATATTATAACATCAAACACATAAAAAGGCTTGAAAAGAAGAATAAATGGCTTTCAGAAGTTCTTATGCTTCGAGTTACACGTACACTAATCCAAGCGACAGTCAGCAAGTAATGCTTCATATTATTTTATATTTAAATAAAATTAGTTAAATAAAAAAACGAATTTGGCACTATTCCTCAAACATCCTTCTACAATCCACCGCAGTAGTAACTTTCTGCGTCAACATGTGACAGCGTAGCAATCGTTTGAAAAATGGTCGAATAGTAGTCCGCAAGAGACACCGTTGTGTGATTGAATTCTTGAATGTAGAAGGGGAAATGACTATTCACATTCAGAAGAGATTGAAAAATGTGTTCGGTGACGCAACAGTGGATGCCAGAAGTGTTGGGTGATGAGTTATTCTTTGTAACGAAGCAAAGGGGCTAACATCGTTGGCTGACGAAAAGCGGAGAGAAGTCGATGACAGCTGTCACTCCACGCAAATATCAACGTGTAGTTGACAACATTGGTGGTGACCGCTGAATGATTGCAGACGGAGTGAGGGGGATGCGATTTATCACATTTCACCTTCACATTGAAGAATTCAATCACACAACAGTGCCTCTTACAAACGTCTGTTAGGCCATTTTTCAAACCACTGCTGTGCTGTCACATGTTGACGCAGAAAGTTACTACTGTGGTGGATTGTAAAAGACGATTTGAGGAAGGTTTGCCGAATTCAAATTTTTTACTTAACTAATTTTATTTAAGTAGAAAAAAATAGAATGCATTACTTTCTGACTGTCCCTTGGGTATACGGAATTTCATTGAAGCAGAGTTTAAAGGGGGGTCAAAGCTGATTGGAGTTCTAGTGGGATAGGCTAATGCCAATAGACCTGCACTATTAAATGCCAGAGAACCTCCGCCCTCTAATTAGGTACCCTGACCGAAGAGCTTTAGATGAACGCTGTCAAGAGCGGGTATAGTCAGCAAGTCCAATCTCTCTCCTCCTCGTGGTTCCCCTTCGATTCTCTCTGTAGCGTTGTCACAGAGAGTAACTAATGATAGATTGGTGATGGCGAGTTTCGGTGCTTAAAATCTGGAACTCTGAGCTAAAGGAAGTAAATCCCTGAGAGAAAAGTCAAGGTGAAAGAAGCTTTCCAGGAGAAGACAAGTCAGTCATTCTAGGGGAGAAAACTCCGAAATAAAAGGCAGTCTTCCTTGCTGGCAGACGTTGAATCGTCAAAGGCTAGAAGGAGAAAATTTCGCTCCCAAAGCGATAGTAACATGCGAAAAAAGTTTAAAAAAGAATAAAAAAATAATCAAAAATTTAAAAAAAAATAGAATTCTTGGTACCAATTACACAGCTACACTAAGACATTGTGCTCGTGGATGGGGATCAGACCATGTGTTCTATATGATTTTGGGGTCGCTAAATCCGAACCCGGTGTCCATTTTACTCTATCGCATCAGGTTTTTGACGTAACCTTATAAATATAAAAAATGAAATATATACTATAAAAAAGAAAAATATTTCTAATCAATGGGTCAGACTATGTTGTCTGTGTGTTTTGGGGATCGCGGAAACTGAATATGAAGTCCATTTAACTTCATCACATAAGATGTTTTAGTTCAGATCAATTCTATTTGATAGATGAGGTGGCAGTGGCCCCTGACGGAACTACACTCATCCCGTTGTATGGCAGAATACCTATTTCTTTGGCGCTAGATCACTACCCTTCTTTCCAAGCAGACACAGTTTTTTTGAATTATTTGATGTTATGTGAAAAATCTTATGTAATGAAGTTAAATCGACTTCAGATTCGATTTCAACGACCCCGAAACATATACTCGTAGGTAACATGGTCTGACCGCTCGGTTAGAAATATCTTTTTTAAAAAATATTTTTAAGTTATGTAAAACCTTATGTGATGGAGTAAAATGGCATGAGATTCGTATTTAGCGACCTCCAAACATATAGAAAACATGGTTTGATCCCCAGACACGAACACATTTTTTATGTGGCTGTGTTATTAAACAGACAATTTATTATTTTTAAAAGTTTACACAACGTTTCGAATCTTATAGGTTCGTATTCTTCTTTAGGTATATTTTCTTTAATTCTGATTTTCCTTCACCTTCTGTCGATAATTATTTAATTGATGCTTTTTTAATCACGCTTTTTTCCCTTTTCAGCATAACCAATAAAAATTAACACAAAATGCGTTCCTTGTAGTCACATATATCTGGCCGCAGGTGATCGAGACCGGGTGCGGGCTGATTGCGTCGTTCGCGACGGAGGCGGACGCCGACCGCCTGTTGGGTGTCGACCTGGCCGAGGAACTGGGCGGACCCGTGCAGGTGGCACGCTTCTCTGCACAGGACTCCCGATATCGACAGGTGAATGGTACATGCAGAACTGACAGCGCGGCCGAGAACAGAACAGAAAGGAAGTCTTAGACTTAGATCATAAAGTCTCTTTGACAATTTATATATCTTTACCTTGAATTACCTTTTTCCACCAAATGAAACGAAATTTTGTATTATTGTCACACTATTTAAACTATTACTTGCTGAAATTAACTGCAGTGAATACATAGAATGTTCCTCTTTCGCATATGCGTTGAATATATCTCTCCTGTTACTTTTTCGTCATCATTTAATTATGTCAAAACGGTGTAGTCAAAAAGCCCTTGAACTTCTTCTCCAAGTACAAATTCCAATTTAGAGTAATGAAACTATCCAAAATGTTAAAGGTCTTCACAAATTTTTCTTCTTTCATTCACTTCACTATTATTTAATTTTAGCGAATTATATTAATAATTTACCTATGTTTATGACGTGCTTGTGGACATCAGAACTATTTGAAGATATGATTTCTTAATACACTCAATGCACGTGCATAAAAATGCTATGCGTTGTGCTTAGTCGAACTATAATACTTTGTGCAGCGTAATGCATGCCCTTAGTTGCTGGTATTCAAGTGCTGCAATACATTGTGAATCTATGGTTGCTTTACCTTGCTTGGGAACTCTTAGTTTCATATTATTTTACCATTGATTGTATTGTAGCGTGACGGCTATGCAGCAACTCAGCGCTGAAGCGCAAGGTAGAGGGTTGAGGGTTCTAAAATAGCCGCCCGAACAAAAGGCTGGAATTTCCAGAAGGCACGGGGCCGCGGGCAAAGACAACACCAGAAAATTTCTCTATCCAGCACGTGTGGGGAGGGGGGGAGAAATGATGTGGGAGGTCATGTGACTCGCGCCTATATAACGCCGCGTCACGAGGGCGCGGGTGGGTATCAACTCTGGTTTCCTCGTGGCGAGTCCACGAAACATTGTCCGCCCAGGCTGTCGTGGAGTGCCGATGTCACATGGTGGTTCGATGTGTTCGGACTAGGCGACGTGTTCCTCGAACACTGCCAGGCAGATTGTCGATCTGACGGGGAACACCAGGTGCCAATTTGCTAGGAGGCCTAGCAGGCTTGTCGCAGGCGTCGCCGCAAAGCGCATGTAGAGAGAGGGGGGTTGCAGTGGTACCTCTAACAAACCGCCTTGAGAGTGAGGTTTTGTATGTATGTACATCTATGTAAATAAACTTGTATAATCTCACTCGAGTCTGTTTCCTTTGTGGCGTAGATCCCTACCCAAGACGTTACAATATTAAAATAGGGGTCGGACTCTCGTTCGTCTGTTGCGATCAGAGAACGGGACGCAGCGATCACAGTCTTACTCTCCGTTGTTTTGTCGGCGCATGGACAGGAATGATCAGCAATTTGTGTCCGTCAGGATACTTTCTTCAAGTAAAATGAGATGCATCTACCACAATGACATATATTGTATATATGTGTATATATATATATGTATGTATATATATATATATATGTATATATATGTATATATATGTAAATATATATATATATATATATATATATATATATATATAAACGAGTACATATATTGATGATGATTTAGCACAATACTGATGACAAGCGAATTTCAGAAATGGGACAAAATTCTCTGCTCTGCTCATATGTTTCACTTGGTAAAATAGTTGATTAAATTATATACTAATAAACAATAATTAATTGCAATGAGTAATAGTTACATAAGATGGTAAATAATGTGATTATGTACTTGTTTAATTACGAGTGCTTTAGTGCAAAACACAAAATGGCCTTTTACACACGTCAATTATACATTTTATCTTACTCGATTGCGTTTTAAAGATGTTTACATATTTTTCGCAATAATTGATATGAATAATGGCATTGACAGTGGCTGTGTTTGAAATGGATATTGACGTCAGAGATTGAAATTGATTGGTAGACTACATTTGCGCTGAACGCTCATTCAGCACGAAGCGGACGAGAAGAAGCGCAATGAAGACAGAAGAATGAAGAAATTTTCGAAAGTACAGAAGAACCCCGGATAATCCGAACGAATTGGGGGGGTGGCCTGTTCGGATTCGGAAATGTTCGGATTATCGGTGAAAATGTACCGTACATTTACTAATACATCTATAGGATTATCAGACAATGCAACGTAGCGTGCGATGTGAGAATATAGCAAGATAGTGTAGCCATTATCACATTGGATCTTCAAGCAGATTCAGTTCCTTGTGGCAAAAGATTACCGATTTTGCAAGTTCCTTTACGTGAAAATTACTGCCGCATGAATTTGTGATATACACCGTAGTTACCAGTGCGATAAACGTTTCATTCTACTTGTTTCAATAATTAGTTGTTTAGTTCTACAGTAATTATACATTTATTTCTTTACACTACAAATAATCAGTTTGTTTGTTTTGTTTATTTTTCCTCCATTCCGATTTTTTTTCGGAGTATCCGAAATTTCGGATTTGCAAAGCTATGTATGAAGGAAGAAGAAGAAGAAGAAGAAGAAGAAGAAGAAGAAGAAGAAGATGAAGAAGAAGAAGAAGAAGAAGAAAGAGGACAAAGGAGTTAAGAAGAGAAAAAAAGAGAATTAGAAGAAAAAAAGAAGAAAGTGATTGAATAGAGATGTTTCTGTTTGTTCTTTTATGAATAAAGCAACACTTCGTAACCATCTGCACGGTGTTATTTACCAAACTGTTGCTTTGAAATTTCACTACATCGGATATGGTAATCAGTCATTTTACCCCCTCCGAACGAGTACGTAAACAATACACAATGGCAATCGGATGAGGCAAAATTTATTATTGTTAATTAATTAATACTGTTAGTGTACAGAAACTTACTTTTTGTACATAAACTGTTAATATAGGGACTCATGTTGAAAAGTATGTGTGTCATAAATCTCTGCACGAGCAGTTCTTTACGCTAAAATCAATAATAATAATAATAATAATAATAATAATAATAATAATAATAATAATAGATTTTCTGTTCTTTATTTGTGAAATGGCAACTGCCAGGAATTATTATTATTATTATTAATAATATTTTATTAATATCCCGTAAATTCACGAGTAAAGATGTAAAGTTTAGGTTAAATATAAAATCTACTCCAGGTTGTAACTTCCTAATGAGCAAATATAGTGACTATGTCTATCCAATATTTTCACAAAATGTGGGCTCAAAATCCCCAATAACGCGATGTCCTGCTCTTCCAAGTCTTGTAAATAATCTGGGGGTTTGAGCAAGTTCATATATAATGTGAAGGTTTTCCTTTTCTAGTAATTTGATTATTTATGTTGCCCGGTTAATATTGCATTTATTAAAATATTGATTAATTTTGCTATTTCAAACTTCATAAAAAATGTCCATTGACTTATATGACAAACCTGGGTTCGACATATAATATATTATCTTCTTATTTTACTATTATATGTGGACGTGCGACTATACGGAGCGGCGATTTCTGGAAATTTTGCTCCATTATCCTGTTATTAAAAATCTGATGGCAACTGCTACAAATTATCAGCCTTTTTAATTTGTTTGATAATAAAAAGTTAACATTTATTCTACAGATTTACATTTTTTCGCTCATTAAGGACTTGGATTATCTTTACTTTGTACATTCACAAATTCCGTACGGCATTTCTTTCGCATAAATGTTATGTTATTTATTTATTTAATAGGTAATTATTACAGACAAATTAGCTTATTTGATCCTATGTGGCTAGGCCGTATGCCTTTAAGCCATTACAATACCTACATCCTTTCGCGTTCTAATCTTTCGAATTCTGGTATTCACCCCAAACGGTCTCTCCATCGCATCAAAGCCGCGGAAAAGAGACCATAAGGCATAAATGTTCGTAAGCGTACATCTTCTACACTGGTCTTCAAAATGTCTTCCGTCCAGATGCCGCCCGTGGGATGTCCTCGTGGTGCTCCTGCTGTCGTAGTAAATTCTGGCACCGGGAGAGTTTTTGTAATGTTCCCCGAAAATCCTAACGTTTCATAATAATATTCTATAATCCGATCTATTCAATTAATGCAGTCCGTTAACACGACTTTCCCTTCCTGCGCAGGGGATGAAGCGCCTACTCGCAACTGTTAGTCATTTAACTTAATGTAAACACTTTCTAATGTCCTGTTACAGATCTATTCTACACTACTTCACGTACGAAGTCTATTTTACATGAACCCCCCAAAGAAGGAGGGAGAGGGGGTGGAGAGACACACACACACACACACCTATTCTAAATAATTGCGAAACATCGATTTTCAACGCCGTCTTGTCATTTATTAAAAAATTATGTCTCGGGGCCATGCTTCGCACAAGAAGATCGTGTTCAGTCCTCAAGCACCGAGCACAAAGTTTGTTGATAGTGTTGATTGATACTAGTGGTCCTGACAACGTGTATTTAGCTTTAGAATGTTTGCTCTAGAATGTGTTGTATACATCCAATTCTAAAGTAATCATACGTTCGATGCATATTTCCCCTTATTAAATGCCTTGGGGGTATCTGGAATGTCTCAATAGATTTTGTAGAACCAATCCCTGATAATTATTGGTACTATATTTTTACACTCCCTATTTGACTGCTCTCGATTTCGAAATCCTTGGATTTAAGACGTTTCCCTGCTTCCTTGGTTACGATATTCTTCTTATTATTATTGTTAAAAATAACAATAACACCAGTGGCTGCCGCAGCAGTATTTTGATTAATTTGATACTACAAGTGGTAGACGATAAATCCCGAAGGTTTCGCTCTCTTCAAGGCAAAGTTGCGTTTCTGGAACGACTGCTTCAATTAAATAAAAACTCTCAGTGAGAATCTATTGATTTTACTTTAGCAATATTAAGATTAAAAAGTGCAAGTAACCATCCAAAAAACTAGTAATTTTAATTGGATTAATATTCATGATTAGAATGTAAATGATTAGATCTAGAAATAATCAACTGTTTATTTGGGTTGGTTAACGAATAAGCGTATGCAATATTTCAAGTTAGTATTGAAATTCTGTGTCTCAAGGGATAATCATGTAATATAATATGCAAATCGTACAAAATGTTTGTGGTCTTTCATGCGTATTAAATTAAAGCCCAATACTGAACACGACTTGAGTGATACTATGTGTCTTGTACCTTCACAGAACGTTTTAGTCCGGGACGTCCCGTGGGCCATACCTTTGCAAGACGTCGCCGGAGCACTCGCCAAACAAGGCATCTCCATCGGAAGGGTGGAAAGAATTCGCCAACATGTGCGAGTTGAGGTATAGTATCGCTTTCAGATAATTTAGCGAAATGAAATAGATGTACTTAGTGGTGCTGCAACAACACATACGTTTTCTCATTATTTGTAACGGCAAAGCAACTTTATACTATTACATGAACCTGCAACAATTTTTTCCGTGTCGTCGCTCGATCTCAGATTCATTAAGTCAACTCTGTGCGCTTTACCGCTGCACCATCAAGTCGCTCTGGCGTACTCACTTGGGACGACGCTTTTATTATTTTATTTCACAGTTTTACCTTGTTAAAAAACAACTTTCTGTTACCTAAACATTCTAATACTTAATATTATTTTAATTACATTTTTCCACTTGTCCCAATCTTCATAATCCTTCTGTTAAATTCTTCTCTTTCAAACGTCCCTCAATTTTTCTCAACCAGCTATGTTTAGGTCTTCCTCATCTCTTCCTAGCCCCTGGATACCACTCTAAAATGATTGGGTCGACACTTAAAAATCTAATTGTCTCTCCCGTTGTTTCCATCGGAATTTTCGAAAGTTGACAGAGTACATTGAAAATGAGATCTGCATCATTCTTTTAAGCGACTCATGTTCATCCTGAATAAAAATTCAAGAAAAAATTTGGTGCGGTTTTTGAAAAAAAAATTCCGCGAATACTACTCGATTTTATTTAAAAAATTGTACATGACCTTTTTTAAAGAGCTGAGTTTTCAGGACAGCTTTTTTCAAGACAAAAATTTCAATCGTCAGTATTTTATAAAATGGATGTCAATGGGTCAATGGATAAAATAATAATTGCCTATGTTTCACACAAAATTACGCGAAAACTTTTCATTTTTTCGAAAAATGGACTTATTTGAAGATCTGTCTTAAAAGAACTGATTTCATTAAGGAAAAAATCAAAATTGTAGTTATAGGAAGACGCCAAAAAGATTGAACTTTTACAATTCTCGAAAAATAAGGTATTACCTCTACGCTACCTACCTCTACGCTATCCGAGGACAATGTTAAGACCAACAATTTGGAGTCATTTTTGAGAAAATTGTGAAAATATTTTTGAGGATTCATCGAAAGTTATCAATCAAAATATCTGTTTCAAACTCAGTGAGCCTCGAGTTCCTTTAAATTGATCGAAGAATATCAATTTTGGAGAAAATTGGCTGAACGGTTTAAGAGGTGGTAGCGTTGACTACAGTCACTGATGGATAGACGTTTTGCCACCAATGAATTTTTCTGTATCAAAGACCCACAAAACATGGATTCTGACAAAACTATGTATTTGATGAAGTAATTTACTATAAATACGGACAAGATTTTTCCATTTTATCGTTATCAGCTCCCGGCAAGAAGAGGTTTTCTGTCGGAAAATCGCCGATTACGTGTGGCACATGCGTAGTATATAGTAAATGTGGCACGCGTCGTAGCTCCCGCTTTATATATAATCGAATCTAATTGAAAAAATATCATTTATTTTTGTTGAAGACCAAAGGTAAACGTTGGCAATGTTTACCAATAACCCAATACTCCCCCTTTTTTTAAAATATTTATAGAAAGGACTGATACATTTTAAATGTGAAAATATGCTGATAATTTGTTTTAGTAGGTAACATTTGGTGAAATTTGTGAAACGTATTTGCAGCTATTTATTATTCCTTGATATTTCTTTATCAATTTCGTTTTCACCGATTTATCTATTTTCTTTTATAAAAAATGGAAAATGTCTTAACTTAATTATTAATATAATTGGTTTTGTATATTTTTTATATATAAATGCTATGTACGAAGGGCTCGAAACCACAAGAACTATACCAGAGAGAAAAGGATTTGATGCCGTATCAAAATGGTTTGGTTTGAATTAATTTTGATGCAGTATACAAGATGTCATCCAAAGAAAATTATTCCAGATCCAATTCACTTTGCATCCTACATCTGAATAGTTTCAATAAATTGAAGTGGCATTCAAAGAAATTGATACAACATATCTATGTGTTTTATTTGTAGTTTCCTGTTCCAAAATAATTTCTGGAACACCTGAGCATAAAATCTCAACGTTTCATTTCTTCCGTATAATTTTCACGTACCCTTTGTAGAATTATGAGATCTTCTCAGAAGCTTGTACCTTTCAAGGTAAGATACGTCATAGTAGTAAAGTGAAACTTTATCAGATAAATAAACCTATACCATTGGCGTCTGGGTAGGCGTAAGCACTTTTAGCTTCAGTGAATGTTCAGGATCATGTAAAATGTATTAATGAAACTAAAGGAAAAATGCATCTACAAAAGGTAAACTTTAAGATAAAAAGCGTCTGTATCTACAAATAAATAGAATTGTGAAGAATCTGCTACAAACTTTACTATATAAATACTCTGAGACGTTTTCCAAAATGTAATTATTCTTACATACTCATAATTTAGAACACCGAGAATATGTGAGAAATGTAATCTCTCATTAACAATATGTTCAGGTTCCAACCCAACTCCTAAAATTTCCATAATAATTTAGTAAGCCTTGAAAATGGAATTAAAATATTGCGAAACGGCGGCAAACTAATGGTTTGTTTCTAGTCCGACCAAATCCTGTGAACCACATCCCTCATTACATCACGGTCGTGAATTCTACAATGGTTAAAGCTGGTGAGAAAAAATAAAATAAAAAAGATTTCCGATGGCCCAGATCGTTAAGGCAGTAGTGCAGGAGCGGTTTCATACTGAAGGATCGGGCATGGTTGTATTTGTGATCGTCCTTTCACACTATCACCATATGCCACCATTGTGGTCACTAGCTGTTAAAGCGGCCTTTGAAAAAACGTTGTTTTGTGTTGTTGTTTTTCGAATTTGGCTCGTTTTGCCATGCCTGTTGTTATCCCGAGTGCGCGCGCGCGTGCGTGCGGCCGCCAGGTGCTGGACCCCGGGCAGTGCGAGAACCTGCTGCGCCAGGGCCTCGACTTCTTCGGCGCCGCGCGCTTCAGCGTGACGGCGGAGCGCCTGTGGCCCAGCGGCTCCAACCCAGGCTTGGCCGGCGCACGCCCCGAGGGCGCCGGCGCCGCCGCCGGCTGCAGCAGCAGCGCGGGCGGCGGCGGGGGCGGCGGGGGCGATTGGTGGCGCGGGCGGCGGACGCGGGGAGGCGGCGGCGGCCCGTGGCAGCCCCGGCGACGCCCAGTCCGACGGCGTCCTGCAGTGCTATCGCTGCCAGGTGGGTGCATTTGGTTTGGTTTCCGGGCACGACAATCTGCTATGGTCATTGTAATCCGTAAGTGTGGTGCTTGTTTTTTGTATCGTGGGAGGTGCAGATCATCCCGTCCGCTGGATGGCTAGCATCTACTGAACTCGCCAGCAGCGGATCACCGCCCCAGCTGGAGAGCTCTTACGCCCCGCTGAAGGCACCGACATATTGCGTGGTGGTGCATGTAACTGTGTAAGGGAGGGGTGAGGATAGGAACAAGAAGCGGGAAGGAAATATCGCCGTGCGGTCCGTGGCCACGCCTGTTAGGATATCATACACCGGCATTCGCTAGGTGTTGCATCGGAAAAAACACGGAAAATTTACTACTCAGAGCAGCGGCCGGCTTTGCGGAGTCTCCCTTAGCCAGCAGCTGAATTTGACTAGCATGTACATAGGGTCAAAAACCCGCATTGGAATTCAAAACCTAGGATCTCTTCGAAATCATCTATAATGATAGCCCAGGGTTACCCCAAGCCGGTCTCGGTTAGTAGTGAACCTGCGCGCCTCCTAAGACGGATAACTTCGATGCTATCCTATTGCAGACTCAACTATGGATGTGTTAGAATAAATTTAACAAACTGCTGGGGTATGTAGAGAGAGTCCTAAACACGAAAATGTCTTGTGATGAACAGTGCACTTGAACAAACACCAAGTGTAGAATTAATGCCTACCATCCGTGTAACGATGTGTATACTTAGCATGTATAACTTTGTGTATGTGATTCACACACGTCCATTGGTAAAAAGTGAATATATCCCCCCTAATGAGGCATAGAAGTTTGTAAATTTTACTCTGCGGTCATACTTAACACAAAAAGAACACAGGGACTTTTTACCGAATTAATTCCTCCTGATCGGCAAATTGCCTTTCAAGGGGTTTTAAGAATGGGACCATCCTTACGTAAAATTACTGTACATACTTCACTAAAATATAAAAGAATAATAATGTTTTCATTTTGTATTCTATATCTTAAATTTTGAATGGGTAATATTTATAACTTAAAGAATAGAAATATTTTTATGCGAGGACTGGATGCTTGTGTAGGGTTACCTGATGTATTCTGGAAAGATGTCCGGGAACTACACCATTCGCCACTCCGAGGCTCCAAGGCATGATTGTCAGACGTTTATGCAGTTGATCTAGGTTTGTTACCAGATCTCATTAACCTAAAGAAGGTAACGATGGAAACTCGATCTGGATGCAGCGTCCATCGTACAGAAAAGAAGAGCAAACACAAACCTACGGCCCTATCAATACCACTGAGGCAAAACGCCTCCGGCGGCAAGAACAGGGGACTCTAGCAATAACGTCCACTCACGACAACTTTAGGACGCTTACTCGTGATCAATCCATACAGAAATTATTGGAGCAGTATCAAAAAATTAATTTGCTAATGATCGACAGTCCAAAGGCTATCATACCCCAGATGCTCTGTAGTTCCCGGAATCAGGAATCAAATTTTGCGTCTTTATATGTACGCATAAATAAAAATAACATTCAAATTGATAATAATAAATAAATAAATAAAAATGGAGAGTATAATATAAATGTTAATAGACAACAACTAGGTACTCAAATAAATAAATAAATAAATAAAAATTAAATAAATAAATTAAATAAATAATAAATAAAGTAAATAAATAAATAAATAAAAAATAAATAAATAAATAAATAAATAAATAAATAAATAAATAAATAAATAAATAAATAAATAAAAGTAAACAAACAAACAAACGTGTAACTCATCAATTTACAAACCACACAATTCGTAGATATGTGCCTCATTATCCCAGATCTGTCCCGACGTGCACTCAGGGATTCTGGCACGTGGCCGCGCACTGTCGCCACCTGCCGCGCTGCGTGCGCTGCGGGGAGCACCACAGCGTGCAGTTCTGCCCTCGCCCGCGCCACGACCCGGTCAGTCCACGCGAATCCTGCTCGAAAAGGGCAAATAAAGGAGCGTTTCGGTGTGGGTTTTTACATTTGGTTGCTATATGTTTTGTGGTTACTGAATGTGAATATCAGGTTTGTAAACAACAATTTGACCTGGAAACACGTTTTCACGCAATAAAAGTGTGTAAGAATTGCATTTTCTTTTCAATTTTTCGAAATAACTCAAAAGCCATTCTTTTTTGAAAATAATGATACTTTTCTCCAACCAACAGTTAAGGCACAAATGTAGGTAATTTCAACTTTTTTTATACAGGGTCATTACGAAAAATTGATGATTCCGTTTTCAACACAACTGAAAAAACGAGAGTTCTACAAATTTGTTTGCTTAAAAAACGCTTTTTCAGGAAAAATTCTTGTTTGCGAACCTAACGTGTTCAGCGACCCGAAAAACACATATATGCGGGAAGAAATCAAAATAGAATAACAATTGTCTTCAAAAAACAATCTTCTTTAAAATAATAACTTAGTAACATTACAAAATCTATTCTAAGAAGTATATACGTCTTCACTGCAGATTCGCCTGCGATCGTCTGCCTTTTCCGTTTCCGTCAACAACCTTGTTTGTTCCGATACCAGCGCCATCTCGCTCCTCAACCGGAAAATCAAAGAAATCCTCCTGATCTGCATGGGCTTTCCACATATATGAACTAAATGTGAAAACTACACGAAAACGTTGCCATATTTCCCACCATTTGACTTGAGCAGGTGTGCTGCCACTGCGGAGGGCCGCATCACGCCGCCTACAAGCTGTGCCCCGTGCGTCTGCAATTGCTGAACGCCACCCCCGTCAGCATCACGCTCTCCAGCGAGCGCACGCCACGCGCCAAGGCGCTGTGGGCGGGCCGCAAGTAGACCGCCACCCCACCCCTCGCCCGCCCATCGGTCAGCCTCCGGGCTGCTCAGGCCTCTCCGCCCCGATCTCGTTGGGCCAGCAGCGTCCACAGTTCGAAGACTTTGTAACGATTTGGTGCCGTGTGGAACTCGTGGATACGCACGCAAATACTTGTCATGTTTTGAATGCATCGAAAATCAATTAAGATTTCCTGTTCTTAAAAGGCCACTGCCGAGCAACATTGTTTTCTGGAATGTGTAAGGCGTTTAAATCATTCATTGCGTTGTATTACTTTTTGATCCAGTGGATTTAGTAACTATGATGAGCTGTTTAAAGGTATTAAAAATATCGATATTGATACAAAATATCATCTGAATGCTTCACACCGACCCACTTTGGTGAGAGCTTTCGGTAATGTAATTCAATTCAATGAATATTGCATTCAATGGTGATGAGTGTTGATACATTCATCAAATGGAAGTGCAACTCCTCTTACACATGTGTGTGCTCCAATATATATCAATTTTTATTTCAGCTGATTTGTATAATATATGGGATTATATGATTTTCCTTACCAAAGTCGGTCTTTTATCTATTACATCGCTCTGCGTTATTTTTCGTTTTTAAAGAACTTAACACTAAGATCCAAGCACGTGTTTCGACGATCAAGAGTGCAAGTTCAATTTTCCAGAATTCAGCGGAAGATTTTGAACAGTAAGAAATGTAACGATCAATTGTATGGAGCTATGAAAAAAACAAATTGACTAATAGTTAATAACCGTTATAAGCAGACATGTTTCCTACTCTTAATATATACGGTAACTACATGCTTGGAAATATTACCTCAATTTTTATGAATATAATGACATGCTATTGACATTATATAACTTTATATATATATATATATATATATATATATATATATATATATATATATATATATATATATATATATATGTGTGTGTGTGTGTGTGTGTATGTGTGTGTGTGTGTGTGAATGAAAACCGTATTTTTTATTATTATTATTATTATTATTATTATTAGCGTATAAGCCATTTACGACCAAGCTAGACGTTATCTTCCGAGGCTCCGGAAAGATGATCGTCTGTAATAGAGTGTCTTAGTTTTGAAAAACAAAAAGGCCAATTTTTTTAGAGCTCTTAGGGGGTGACCCTAAGTGTTTTCCATTTAGTCAAATTTATTCAGAAATAAAACTTCATCTCAATAGGCCGATACTAACCCGTGGCGACACAAGCGCGAAATTTGAGTATTAAGGAATATTTAGGTTTTCTTGCGTTAAGTCAGTGAAAAACTACAGAAACACGTTTAATATATAATTTTATATTACAATATAATTCATTTTCACTCTTTAGACTGCGTTATGGGATTTACTTTTCTTGTGGGTACTTTTCTCAATGTTTCTTTCTTGCAATATGGGTACAGTGAATGATGTTCTTGAACAACAAAACACAAATTTCTTTCGCTCATTTACTCAGTAGTGAAAATTTTACATTAATTTAGCATCCCTTTCAGCACAGTCATGCACAGATTTCAACTGTATAAATAAACTTTGAGCTTCTAAGTATGAAGAGTTGCTTGTCCAGTTCGAAGGACATTGAAGGACATAATTGAAGTGTACTGTACTGAAGAGGGAAAGAATGAAGTAGAAGAATTCTATAACGATCTATAACGGGTCTTGACACTGTTAATAAAAATGATTACTTAGTTCTATCTGGAGACTTCAATGGAAGAATTGGAAATGCACCAATTGTTGAAGTAATGGGCAACAACAGAGAAACAGTGTGTAATAGAAACGGAAATAAACTAAAAGAGTTTGCAGTATTTAGCAAATTACGGATCACTATCTCCTTCTTTGGAGCATAAGACTATACACAAAAACGTTCAATAATTGACTACGTAATAGTGAATCAAAAGATGAAAAAACTAGTGAAACAGTGATTATCTCCTATTAAGAATATCCATCGCTCTAAAAAGTAATTGGTTAACCAGTCGAAATAACTCTCAAAAGTCACAGGAAGTTTAGAAGACAAACCTACTCGAAGAAGAATCAGTAAAATAACTATATCACAGAAGACATCAATATGTAAATAATCTCTCTGAAGTAGAAGATATTGAGAATGAATTAAATCAATTGACAGGCGTCATTGACAGAGCGGTAGAGGAAGCTTTGGACACAAATTTAGGTACACCGAGGAAAAAAGGCTTGACAGTATGGAATGCAGAAATTGAAAACTTGATCAAAAACAAAAAAGAAGCCTATCTTAAATAGATCAAGCCAAAACAGAATTGAATACAATAGGAAAATAGTACTAGTGAAAAAAATACACTCGTTATCTTAATAGAACTCACTGGGATAATTACGTCGTTGAAATTTAATGTACTTTGCACGGAAGATAGGATAAAGTTTTCAAATTTCTAAGAACCATAAATCAACCAATAAAACACCAAGTATTGAGTGATGATCAAATTCAAGAATTCTAGAACTGATATAAACATAGATGAATACGACTGATATAGAACCTACGGATCATAGATGAAAATTTAAGTGAAAAAGAACTGGGAAAACGCGACCCCTTAACAATAGAAGAGCTTCAAGAAACTTTAAAACCAAGTCAAAACTGGAAAGCCTGTGGTACGGTACAAAATTAATATGGAACTGTGGAAACATGCCCCGGAAAATTTACATAAGCTACTGGTGCTACAGAATGAGACAGACTCTCCGGTTTAATTTTCTATTTCCTTTGGTCTCGGCTAGCTCTGCGACCTTGCCACATACTCTTCCCAGCTTCCATCCATCGCCTCCCAAAGTACATTTTTTTGAAATGTTCTTATTTTTTCAGTTTTCCAATAGCAAAACCGGTGTATTATTTTAAGAATATAAAATAATAGTAAAACCTCGTCCTAAATAGCAATTTTTTGTGGAAAATCTGGAGCCATTTTTGAGAAAATGGCACTTAATTGCCACTGTAGATTCTAAATTTGAAGCTCTTTTTCACAGAATTTTTTTGAGTTTTCGAAAAACTTCATTTGAAGTCATTTTAAGCACTTCCACTCACAAATACAATGGTGTTTACAAATTTCTGGAAATGCGCATATGAACAGCGTGAGAGATTTAAAACAAAATTTCATTTGTGTAATTATTGAAAAAGCAAAACAATCCTTCGAAATCGACTTTGTCATTCTAAAGAGTACAATTAGCAGTATCTGTTCAAAAAGTTTGAAGAAAAAAATTGCAGCTGTTTATAGAAAATGGCGTTTGAACGCTTCTAAAAACGCAGAAATTTGAGCTCATTTTCACATAAAACTGTTGAGTTATCGATAAACATTATAAGACTTTATTTAAAGCACATGTACGGAAATATAATAATGTGAGCAAATTGTTTGCTAATGTAAATATTAAGAACGTGAGAGACAAGTAAAAAATACATAATTCTAATTTTTGAATTCCAAATTTTCCAAATTTTGTCTTAAAACTTTTACAACGAATAGTGATAATTACACTGTTTAATATGACGTAAATTAATTTTGGGGATATTCTTTTGTTTTTTCATTAATTACACAAATAAAATGTATTTTAAGCATTTATCACGCCCATAATATGCACATTTCCAGCAATTTGTAAACACTATTGCATTTGTGAGTTGAAGTGCCTCAAATGACTTTAAATGAACTTTTTTCAAAACTCAAAAATTGTCTGTAAAAAGAGTTTTAAATTTCGCATTTACAGTGACTGAAACGACATTTCCTGAATAACGGCTCCAAAGTTTTCAATGAGAATATCTATTTAGGTCGAGGTTTTACTCTTATTTAATATTCTTTAAATAATATTTCGCTTCTACAATTAGCAAACCGAAAAAATTGTGAAAATGTAGAAAATGTACTTTGGATAACCATAGATGGCACCTTGCAAGAGAATGAAGACTGTAAACCCAATCCATATCATTAGAAAACTTTACTATAAGAAAATCTGTGACATTCTGTTGCACCATTAGTTTATTATATAATTTTTGAATTACAAAACTTAGCGGCATTGCTCTAGTTGTTCATGGGTGGTTGTTTGGAAGGACGCAGGACATTGTGTTATGTAATAATATTTTCCTGCAAATGAGTGTACGCCCGGTGTCAGTTAAGCAGAAAATTGATAAATACGAATATAACAAGTGATGCTACAGAATGGAACAGACTTTCCCATATTAGTTTTAATTTCTTTGGTCTCTGCTAGCTATTCGAATCTCCACATTCTCTTGCCTGCTTCTATCTATCGCCGCTCAAAGTACTTTTTTTAAATTTTCTTAATTTTTCGGTTTCCTAATAATAGAACACAAATATTATTTTAAGAATAAAAAAAGCAGTAAAACTTCGTCCTAAATGGCAATTTTCTTTGAAAAATTTGGTACGGTTTTTAAGAAAATGGTGCTTAAGCGCTACAGTAAATTCGAAATTTGAAAAACTTTTTCACAGAAAATTTTTGAGTTATCGAAAAACTTCATTTAAAGTCATTTGAAGCACTTTAACTCACATATACAATAGTGTTTACAAATTGCTGGAAGTGTGTATATTACCAGCATGAAAGATCTTTGAAAAAAATACATTTGTGTAATTTTTAAAAGAAAATACACCGAAATGAACTTTGTCACATTAAAGCACGCAACTATGACTTTCCGTTCGAAAAGTTAGAAGAAAAAATTTGGAGTTGTTTTTGAGAATATGGCGTTTGAGCGTTTCTGAAAATGAGGAATTATGAGCTCAATTTCACAGAAGCTGTTGAGTTTATATGACTATTTAAAGCGCATGTACTCCTGTCTGCTCAACTATTTATTCCTGCAAAATTTAGACTGACAGCTCGTTCTTATAAATATGTTTGTTTTTAAATAAATACACGGAATCTCTCTTATAACAGTAGTGCAACAATGGCGCCACTGTTCATTTAGTGAAATCTTTATTTATTAATGAAATATTATTTATTGAAATCATATTTTCTCTTCTGAATGAACAAAATTATAATATTTACAACAACAAAACACATTATAACACAATACAAACAAGCAGACTGTTACACTCACTCATATTTTAAAAAAATTATTTTCTCGTGCTCGGATCCTTGATATTTAAAAAAAAGTAAATCTGTATTTTACGGCAATTTTCTAATTGACTTGTACTTTAATAATACTGTTAATATTTAAGTCATTCTCGGCCTTGTACATTAATCGATAAAATTCTATTCATTTTCTCAATTTCTATCCTACACTCCTGGCCGGCGTCCTTAGATCTCGAACAACTCATTCTTCTTTCCAGCCTGACCCTTTCTTTTTTCACTCCCGAAAGTTTTGATGTACCGTTTTCTTTATTCTAACTAAATTTCAGTATTACTTTTCATTTTCTTTCACACTTTTCCGTACTAACTGTACTACTATAAGTCGATTTAAACTCAAACTCATTTCTCTTCATACGCGACTGTTCATTCTAGCAATGTACACATGTTTAAATGTTCGCATCTATTGTCCGAATTCTTATCACGAGCAATAGCAATCTCTTTACTACGTCTAAACACCCTTCCAAAGCCGACAGCGATCTGCACTCCACCGCAACGTATGACTATCTGCCAATTTTCGTCTTGCAATAATATGTTTTTTGAACGTCTCTTGTCCCAATTTTCCTTATAACACACCGACGATATTTTGTCTAGCTTTTTTCACATCGTTGTAATCCTTTTGTTATGTCTTCTACTACTCAATCATTATATCAAATTTTATTCTAAATCGTATTTTTATTGATAAAATAAATCAAATGTCATTGAGATGACAGTCTCATTTCAGTATATTTCACTTCAATTCAATCCATGTCCGTTAGCTACCATAATTTATAATTTAATGACAAGTACATGGACTGCAGCCCTCGCGGTTTAGCTCATTGGTTAGCGTGCTCGCTTCCCATCCGGGGTTCGATTCTCCGTCTGGCAAGATTACAGAGTGTACGTTTTCCTTGCAATTTGCCAGTGAGACCATGCAAAAACTCACGTCTCATGTTGAGAAGATTATAATATGGCGAAGAGATGTATTTATGCTAACCACATGTACCCCGTAACCGCGTTTGCCGCGAGATCGGGTTGCTGCTGGTAGGCGGGCTGTCGCAGTACGCGGTCTTTCGCAGACAGACAGGCAGGCAGACAGAGAGACATCCAGTCAGTCATGGACTACACTTTACCTGCCCTGTTTTGGATCATTCCTTATCCAGAAACACATCACTGTATATCACTGTACACAACACTCTTGAGAACCATCAAACGCATAACTTGCGTAGTTCTATTTACTCAACTGAATGTTCCTTTACAGTGAAATCTTTCAACAAGGCCCCCTCGATTAAACAGTCACCTCAATTAGCGGCTATTTTTACATGGAACCGATTGATTTTTACTTTCTCACTACTGCTTACACAATATAAAGTATTGTAATGCTGCACGAAAAAAGCTCCAAATTTTCCACAGAAAAAATTATTGGTAGGCCCCAATAACGAAAAAGTGGATAAATCATGTCCTTGTAGATAGTAAATTATTTCATCTAACACGTTATGTAGTCAGAATCCATGTTTTGTATGTCCTTGATACACATAAATAGATTGACGGCAACACGTCTGTCTCTGTCCATCCGTCCTTTCGTCTGTGGTCAATGCGAGCGGCCAAATCGTTCAGCCCATTTTCTCCGAAACTGATATTCCCTAATCTATCTAGCTGATGTCGTGATCCCTGGAATTTGAAACCGATATTTTAATTTTTGACGGTATTTTAAATAAAGCCTTTGGACATTTTGAAATTATTTTTAAATAGCACCAAATTGTTGATTAAATGTTGCTGTCGAATAGTATAATAGACGCTTAAGACAATGCTGTAGGTCTCATTTTCGTTGAAATTTCTGATTTTTTGTAATTTGCAAAACGTGAAAATTTTTTGGGCGTCTTCGTACAACGAAAATATTGAACCTTTTTCTTAATGAAAACTATTCCTCAAAAATAGATCTTGAAATAAGATCGTGTTTAAATTTTCGAAAATATTATTAGTTTTCGTGTAATTTTGCGCGAAATACAGGCAATTAAGATATTTAACATTTTTTCTCAAAAACCAATGCTTCGTTTTTTCTTTAAATTTTATCCTCATATGTAATAAGAGGCGGTGAAAAATGCGACGCTAGTTCCATTTTTGTTTATTTTATCGTTTCCCAAAATTTACAATAAATTATCATTTGGAAACCTCAAAATTGAAAATAGAGATTTTTGACTCAAAGTCTGTTGTAAAAAATCAGCTCATTAAAAATTGTGATGCCATTTTTTTAACTTGTAGATTCACAAAATTTCTGCTTGAAATTAATGAAATATATATTACAGGTCCATCAACTATAAAGCTATACGGGAAGAGAAAAATCCTCCGAGAACAGAAATGGGTCAAAAGATAATGAAATAATAATTTAATTATTATAATTTACTATTGAAAATTCAATATTAATACGTTTTTTTACTCTATTCTACATTTGTATTTCAATAATTTCTTTCAGCATCCGCAAATCTTAACTGAATTAGCCAATAGTGACTATTAGTAAACGGTGACATGATGGAAGATAATGCAGTTTTATTTACTTAACGTTAGTGTTCAATGTTCTCACGTTTAATAAATGCTATATTCACTTTATTATTGTCAGGAATAATGTATGTTAAGGTACGATAAGAGTATGATATTGTCGTTTCAAATGCATTCATAATGCGATATTGAATGACGTCGTTCTGTATGTTCAATTATACGTGAAATTATCCTTGCTTGTCTGTATGATTGCTGAAATATTGGCGAGTAGTTATAAATAATATGAGAAAGAATGTGCGGTTGTGTACCTCTATTTAGTTGGCAATTTTGGCAACCCGCATAGATTCAGCTATGCATTGCGCGCACGGTGCCGCGTGTGACGCAAAGCGGAGATATGAATCCAGGTGAGGCGGGGTTGGAAGGACAGAGCGGACGGGGATCTTTCCTTCTTCTTCCTTGCCCAATCCTCACATCTTACTTACCTGTCTGCACTACCACACATGGCGGCTTAGAGCTTGTTCCGACTGAGGCGGTGCCTGCTAGTGGGAGATACCTGATGGGGGGACGGAAACTGAGAGGTAGGTCAGCGCCGGATCTCGGTATCCAGCGGAGGAAAATCACCGCCATTTCTTATGATCACCTACATTTGGGGAACTAATGACCTTAACCGTTGACATGCTCGGAATCACTAATCGATCATTCAGAGCAACATTGAATTACTTATATTCTTTAATTGTTGTTTTGTTTCATTCATAGTATGGCCGCGTTTGTGGGCTTCAATACTGCAAATGCTTAACATTTAGCATATGCATCTTGTGTTTGAAGTAATAATTTATAGCACTTCTCTTGCAACTTTTAATTTACGCCAAAACCTGTTTCATATTTCGCGCCATTGAAGTTGTTTCTGTAAAATCCCACAGATAGCAGATTTCAAGTTTTGTTTAGATCACGATTGTGGAACATGTGCAGGACTCACTGCGCAAAACATATGAAAACACGTCCGTCCACGC
>BOPP01000030.1:0-73771 GCA_017312745.1 Gryllus bimaculatus
GCGGTTGCTTCACGCCGGTAACATCGGTTAGTATGTGCGGTGTGGTAGCTGTTCGTAAATTATCTCTCCTTGTAGTGGATCTATTTATTTAGTTGATTGTAAGCGTAGGGTCTAGAGCTGCGGCACGTGTTTACATACTTGTAAATGTTTTTCCTCGATGATGTTTATTTATTTCGTTAATGTTTTATTTGCATTGAATATTGTATAAACGTTTAGACGCTACACTTTTTATGAATGTCCAATGTAACATACTTCCCAAATTATTTTCCATTCTGTGAAGTTTTCTCTCAGAAAAACCTTGTTACTGTTATGTTGCCATGCTGATATTAAATGTGTTTGTGTTCATTCAATTCAGTTTTTCAATAAAAATAAGGACAAGGGTTACGATTCCTGGGACACAAAAGTGCTTATAAGGAAACTAAGGACGAAAGATAAATTGAAGGGACACAAAGGAAAACATCAAAAGAGGGTGACAAAAACACGTTTCAAAGTTATGTCTGTGTGATACGGACGGACAGGTTGTAAGACTCACAGGTTCACGTGCTTCTACCGTATTTAGCGTAGAGCAAAGGTTTAAGGCACCATGTTTATTCTTTTTGGGTCCACTTGTACAGAGAATAGATAATGTGTGAAGCTTGGAAAACAAGAGTTATCAACAAATAATTATTTTAAAATTAATCAACCTCATTTAAATAATTTCAGCTGTGTGTGCAAAAGCATAATTTATCCACAAATGATATGAGAGCACATCAATGGTAAAATTCTTAATATCAAACCGCGAGAGTCCTGGCCTATAATATTTCACTATAATTTTTGCAAATGGACTACGACGGACATAAATTAATCTGGCCTTCCATGTGGAGACTGTGTGAGCGACGCCGGTTTAAATTTTGTGTATTAAGAGAACCGAAGGAGTATATAAAAAAAGAAGACTAGAGTTACGCAGTGCGACTAGATATAGTATAGTGTATAGATAGAATGGCATGATCATACATACACACATGTTGGTTTTTTTAGATAGAAAGACGGATATTATAATAATAAGACGGACAATTGCATCTATTATTCCGTCAATATTAATTTAAAATATTAAAAGTACATCAATAACAACATACACACGAACATAGAAATATCACATCTGGAAACTAATAAGTGACCATAATTCAGATACTCGAAGATGTTTTTATCCATTGACGGAGTTAGATAGCTATTTTTAATTAGTGTTAATTTAGTATTTACTAATTAGGTATATTTTCTTATAGTTAATTCTCACATAAAGAATGTTCATTTGGTCATAGTTTGAATATTATATGTAAGGAAGAATTGTGTCTGGTCCTCTTTTCGTATTGAACATTTGTAACATTTGTCTTTTGTTTAGATAATGTTAATACTATTTGTTAAGTTCATATAGAATTTGTCAAGTATTTGCGTTGGAGATGGGGTGGATCGTAGAGACTATGACAGAGTATGTTATTCTGGGAAGTCTAAATTACAATTAGTTCCATGCATAAACTTCTCTGCTTTTTTTTTCACGACGTGGTTGTCAGCAGGTGATTCTCGCTCATCGCACAAGTATGATCGGAACTTGAAACACTGATAGCATAGAAACGTGCAGGTTTTAGTCGTAATTATCTAATTTAAAAATTATTTATGAAAAAGTAAAACTCATGCATTTTATTGTCTTATTTTCCATTTGAAATATTATGTATTATGATATATAATAATCTGTTATGTGCATCTGTTGTAAGAAACTATTCGTTGATGATAATTAAGCTGTCGATATAAATACGCAATGTTATAGTTCCGCATCTACTGTTGGTGGGATAAACTGCGATTGTGAAACAGTCGTAGGATATTTTCGTAAAAAATCATGGAGCATATGCAGCTTCCAGTAAGATACGCATTGGACCATGTACACCCACAAAAAGCCTGATAGATGTGCGTATAGATCGGGGCTAAACCACGTCACCTGAGAATGTATCCGTCGTGTAGGTTCTCATAATTCTATATCCACTGTCCTCCAGACATGCCATGCATTGATACCTTTGTATTGAAGAGTTACCATAAGCTCGTGGCCTGACGGCAGCTGTGGCTTTGCATACTGTACATGGTTTATATTGAGGAACTGGATCCACACACATTGACTAGTGGAACAAGCACTGAAGGGAAAAGAGTGGCCAAAAAGTGGGAGGTATTAACATATTATTTTAATTTGCGAGCACTTTACACGAGTCTCTTGGGGGTCTCATTTTTCTTAAAAAATGACTTCAGAGTTTTCTTGCCAAATTGTGAAATACAGAACCAAGGATGACTTAACGGCCTGTTCTGGGAGGCGACTTTTTAGCTCTTAAAAAGAGTTAATATGTTTAGGTCTTGTAAGAACAGAGGCGCCTAATACAACGGCAAGAAAATTGAAAGATGACAAAGACAAAGTCGCCTGAATCTTCAAGCTGTTAAGATCTAAAAACTTTTAGAACGATTCTTTCTGAGCACTGTTTGAGTAGTAAGTGATTTTTGGAGACACCTCGCCTATGTTAAACCTCTGTCAGATCAAGATTAGCAATCGATATGTTTTTACACTTCAAAATTGAAAATTTGTTGTTGCTTCAACAATTAGTGTTTATATTGTATTTACTAACAAGTATGAAAATATTTATTTTGGAGAGAGGTTACTTTTTTATAATTTGGTAACCGTAGGGGCACTTTTTGGATGATAGGCACACTAACATTATATAATAACCTATTTTTCCAAATTCGGTAATAATTGGTTTCAACTGTTACTCATGTAATGATGATTGTTCCACTTAGAAAACTATGTGGAGATGATATTTGTAGCGTTGTTGTCGCGCTATGATTGTTAAAACTAGGAGTATATCGACATAAGGTGGACGCGCTAGTGCTACAGCCGGGCTATTCTGCCAAAGACATCGTTGAACAATGATTTATGAGCAATAGCTAGGCGGAGTGCATGGCACGCTTGATGTGTTCTTTATTTGGAATTATACGAGGTGAAGTACTCGATTTGAATGGGTAATTGCTGGAATTGACAACTTTCAATTTAGAATTCAACATGGCATATCAAGGAGAAGCAGATCACTCTAACAACACTACAAATAGTTGCTGACATCCAACGCCGTATGCCATTGTCTGCAGGAAGCGGTGTGGAGAGGAAGGTCCAATATGGCGGTGCTGCAGGGCGGTGTTCATAGCGTCAATTGTCTATATTATATTCGTGAGCCACGGGAGAATATAGATGTCTCGAACTTTTTAGCTTTTCTTGTCTGCATACGCGTCTTCTTGTTCTACAGGTAGGAAACGAGGGATAGCTAGGGCGTAACATCGGGTGATGAGGCGGCGTGTCTGTGGGCGTGGGGTAGGTGCACTAGGGGCAAGGGGGCGGGGCAATTCATGTCAGAAACTGTCGACTTGGGACTCGACGCGTTATATTGACATTCGTGCATAACAGAAGTGTATTGTTCGTGGGCCTTCTAGTGTGAACTAACCGTGAATCAAACTTTTTCATACGCCGGTAACATCGGTAGTAACTGTTTATTGTGCGGATGTACTGGTAGCTTGTTCGTTTAGATAGATTTGTCATTAAATCTCCCTCACACGTTGTTGTTATAGGGTTCGGTATTGATTCATCGTTAAATAGATTCTTAGGTGGCAATAAGACAAGGGGTAGCTCGTCTAATACTGAATATCTCGAGAGGTCTGAGGATTATTTGCTGGTTTTTAATACTTGTTAATTCTAGCATTTGTGAGTACTTGAACTTTCCGGCAAATTTTCTCCCCAAAATTTTCACTCATGCACGATATCGCTGAGTTTCTCGAATAGCATTCATCTGAGTAGCTCTTATTATCCCTACGACTATAAATCAGTGCATAATGTCCTTCGTTAACCATATAAACCATGGTAATTTACAAATAGGTTGTAGCGAGATACTTTTAATATTATGATATAGAACTTTACATACAAATAATCTATCGGTGATATAAGTATAAACAACAACTTAGAGCGTCACAAATATCGCTCCAACAGTACTTAAATAATTTATGCAGATGCTAATGCGGTTGGGAGGTTAACATAGAGAATTCTTTTAATATGTGTAATTTTTGGATAGAAACACTTGTCTCCTTTGTCACGCATATTTTTCTATTTGCTTCCTATGCTTTCAAAATATTACACACTAGGTCATTTTTTCATTTCCACTAGATCAAAGAACGGAGACCCCCAGAATCGCTAACCCATACCTATTCGTATAAGAGTATGGCCAGGGAGAGGGAGAGCAGAGGAAATCTTTTTAAAAAGGTTTTCGTTCGCCGCATTGGTAATAAAACATTTTAATTTCTCTAAAAGCATGTTTCAATCCTTAATTTTCCCCCTTTAACCTGATAATTTAAGGGATGTTTATACATTTGGGAAGAAGCTGCTCCGATCCATCTACAAACATTAACACACGAGTATTAGTTCAACTCGAAATCAAACTGTATTTATTATTGTGTAATTCAACTTATATTTTCATTTCTCTTTGATTTGGTTTTTCCAGTAAACCGGAATGCTTTGTAGTGATAAAGTTTGTTAGAAAAATGTAGTCGCCCTTCCTCTTGTTCTAAGCTGCGCACGCTATGCAATGTCAGGACTATGCCACCATAATTCGAACATAGTTGTTGAAATGCCTAGTAAGCGAGCTCAGCCTCAGGGCAAGGTCCGAATCGCTGAATGGTGGACTCAGAGCGAGCACCGAGGATTTTTTCTGGGAGGGGAGGGAGCTACAGGTGGTGTCCAGTCGACTTGCTGGTGTTTTCATGGAAGATTTTTGCTTTATGCTGAATAAAATGTATTTTTTTGTTAACTTAACCTTTTTGTTAACAATATTCGTAGGATAAAAAGTATTAGTAAAAAGTTATATTAATAGGTAAATTAAAGAATGTTGTCTGGAATCAAAAAATATATGTGCTAAGATCATTTCGATCGCGTAGCGACATCCTCAGAGCTTGTAGCTTCTGACGAAAACAAGTTCTGACGCAGAACAAAACTCAGAATTTTTGTTTTTAGCCAGAAGCTGGCAGTAGCCTATAAAACTGTCTTTTAGCATAATATAATTTGTTGATAACAGACATCTTTAATTTACGTATTTAATTATTAGAATGGTTCTACTTCACCAGCGGATTAAGTTAATAAAAGTTATGTTTGGATATGTGTCCCTTGCAGTAATAGACTAGTTAGTAATAAGTGATAGATAGATGCGATGTGCGTGTGCGTGAGCTCGGTGATGTGTAGTAGATAATGATAGTATCATTGTACAGTGTGTATTGTATTTGGTGTACTCGCCACATACTTTGATGCGCTTATATACTCGATGGTATATCTTTATAATAAATAGCTAAAAAATATTTTATGAAAGCTTAATTTGTAGAAAGTTATAAACATTTTGTATACGATGAAATGAAATATTATTCCCGAGATAATAACTGTTTTTAATTATTTATTACGAATCGACTTGTAGGTGAATTATGTACATAAGTAAATAGACGCAATAGGCAAATATAGCATATCATGAGACATTATTTATTGATCACCCAGGAGGTTGTAAGTCTCTCTCTCTCTCTACTCTCCAGATATAAGTTCTAATCTTTTGTCCAATAAACCTAATGTTTCATCTAGTCGACCTTGAGGTCATTGTTGATAGATTGGTTGGAGATAGAACGATTAAAAGGATGGCGTCATACTACTTACTCTGTCACGCGCACCCGTGTTTCATGGTTGATTATCTGACGACTGGGCTGGTCAACAGATTTTTTTGCGAATCTCTCAGAATCCTACGTGATTATATTAGCACACGCGGGATCATATTGTTTGTAGAAAAGCATACACAGAAAGGAGTATCTGAGTAACAAGATGGTACGCACTCGTGGCTAGGTTGGGCACAACCCCTAGATAATGCGAAAAATATGTTTAGCAAAATTTCAATAATCTGTTTATTATCGTAGTTCTCAATTGGAATGTAACACATGATTGCAAGGATTATTTACCTAGCATTCGTTAGATGTATATTGAATATATCATTATTGAATTCATAATGAATGCGTATCATCCTTATTCCGTCATGTGGTGTTCCTTTCTCTAAGTGGCTCCTATAGCGCTAATTGTTTGGCTAGTTATCTAGCTTGTGAATATTCATATCTTGACTTTGGCTATAATTGACTTCTCAGAGTAGTAAGATCACCGATATACACATCAGTGAAGAGCGTGGATGGTTCGAGTTTGTCACAATCCAGTGGGAGGTGCAGATGGAATCTTGGGCTTCAGACTGGGGGCTTACCGTGATGGCAACGCATGTCCGAGGCGGAATAGCCGACTGTGTGGGTCCAATAGACCTGTAGTTCTGCATGTCGTGCTGTATTAGCACTGATTATACTATGAATCTTTAAGCTAATAGATTGTTTCGACGAGTTGTTAATTGCGATAAGTACAGTGCCCAAGTGAATCGTATGTGGGCAGCGCGCTATTGTGCTTGCAATGACATGTTATTGATTTAGTTTGTAGAGCGAGTGCCAGCTGGAGAATCTTCTGTCAATTATATTCATTTGATAGTAACGGGGTTGTTGGATTCAAAATGTACACTTGATAAGTTCTTTGTTGTGAAGTTTGGTCGTTTCTGGCAAGGAAGTTCCCTTTCAGCATTTTTCAGTGTGTACATATTTCCACTCGTCGGGTTACAACACCCATAGAGACAGCCACTGGGGCTGTATGTTGTGATATCGATGCCGAATGTAGTGTGGAGGGGAGGTTTATTACTTATATAGGAATACTATACAAACTCCATGTGAAGGGTAGAGTTAGACAAGTTATAGTCGCACCAAAAAAGAATTGGTTAATTGTTATGTGCGAACTGTTGGTCTAAACATACAATACTTTGTTCTTTGCGCGAAGTGCATAGGAATGCCGGATACACCGGTGTTCTCTGAAACAAGTTCTTTGTTTTTATATGAATTCGTATTACGATTGTCTGTCGTAGTACCGTCGATTGTTCTCAATGCACTACTATGACAAAACGTAAGTGCCAAATGATTGAGAACACGGGCGCAGGTGTTTGCGCGGACTCCTAAGCGGTAAAATCAAAAAGAAAGTGATGTTTTCTATATCTATTTTATATTAAATTTAATTTTAATTAATTTACAGGGAATTGCTTACATTTTATTTATTGAGTTCTGAATTTGGAATTACAGTTCCGAATTCGAGGAGCTGCAACCTCTAGTTTGTTGGGGTGCACCAGCCGCTACTGATTGACGGAAGAACATTTTGAAAGTGGCCTAAAGTGGCAATTTATGGTGAAGCATACCAAGAATTGAATTGAATTCAATGGCACTTTTTTATGACGTTTAGAGCGATAAGACTCAGGTACACAAATGAGGTTGCTACGTCTAAGTGTGGAGGAGAAGAATCAAAAAAGTCACGAAAATGCGCAATAGCTCTCCTTAACATACACAGGAGAATGCTTGAATTAATATATTACGGACCGTTTCAATGACTTGTAACAATTTTTTGTCATCACGCGGGGGCAGTGTTTAAATTACGCACCTATATTGTGATACCATGTTCTGACCGTCGCAACTGTTGCACTCCACTAGTTGAACACTCATTGGGCCGTAGGGCGGATAGTAGCGTCGAGAAGAGTACGAAATGCTGCAATAAAGTGCGTTCATCTCCATTGGTATAGTTGATTAACAAGCTCCATCTAATTGAGTCATAGACCCCCTAGTAAAGTATATTTCTATCACATGTTACCCTCTATTATCGGTTCTGAGTTATAGAGGAGGGGGTACTTTTGTATAGCTAGGAAGTGTGTGCAGATACACTTTATGATAACGGAGGAGAGCAAAACTGATATAATATTAAGAAGATGTCATGTAAGAGCTGCATGATTGATTGATAGTGATTTCCTGCGAGCACAAGAGTACACAGCATTCTAGTGGTCTTGCTAGCGTGCTTTTGTAGTAATTAAATGTAATAGTGCATAGATTTGTTTTATAGCTAGGTTTTTCTCTTAAAATTTTTTGATTTTTTTGAGAATTAATAGAGAAACGTGAGTGAGGTGGGGAAAAAATGAAGGTAGTTGGCTGTGGAGGGCATCCTGGGGGATTGGCAGAATATTCAAATTTAGAATTAAACAAAACAAATATTTATCTTGGCCACATTTATCTGGCGAAAGGAGTCAGTAGAGCGACGAGATCACATAGATACAGTCGGTAATAGCCGGAGTATATCTACTCTCTCCAACAAGAATTAGTTATGTCTAACGGCAGCAGGGGGCATTTAAGTTCCGCGACGCGGTCTTCCCGGTATGTGCGCTTGTGCCTGGTGCGGTGTTTAGTGGTGTGGTTAAGGAGACAGGAAGGGGACAAGGAAGAGGTAGGAACGATAGCGTTCGGTCCGTGGTCCGTTTGTTAGGTGTTCTCGCTATAACGGGTCCTTTCATTGCTCTTCGCGCATATTCGCCATATAGAGATCGCTTAATCTGCACGGGTACGAATTTTCCTAACATATAAGGACAAATGATCTATGCCGAATACATGTTGTTCAGCTCCGTGTCCTCTCTGGATAGCTTTGACTCTAATCACGCTTCCATGGCACACAGAGCGAAGTATCTGTGACATTCGCGCCATAGGCAATAACGAGCTAGTGTCGGAAAATCATGCCAAGCTCGAGAGAATTTAATTGGACGCCGTCAGCGGAGTTCCTTCTCTCGTGATTCAGCAAGAAAATTCTTATTGGTAGGGAGCTCGATGTTTGAAGACAAACATAGGTTTGGATAATCAACTTGTTCGCTACTTACTTCGTTCTAATACGTTGTGTTGGTCATAATCCAAGTTTTGTCGCTGGATATCTTAGGCGATGTCGTAAATATATCGACTGATGGCCAAAAGGGCATGCCAGGAGATCCTGATAACTGGACGACTGTAGCAGAGGATGGGAAAGCGGATATGATGCTCTAAACTCTGTAGATTCGAAGAAGGCTAATTAAAAATGAGTGAATGGACCTGCAGTTATGGTTGCCAGCTGTGGCCACAGTCCCTTCGCGATAGTTAAATTCTCTATAGATCGTCCAGACAAACATTGTAATACTGCAGATACCGCATGAGTGCTCGATTGCTGCCTCACGTTATACCTCTACGCGGCAAGTCATCATCGGTGAGAAACTGAGTGCCTCTGGAACAGATGTAAGTCGTACTTTCATTTAGATAGCAGAGTTCATCGCGCACCGCCTTAAGATTCTGTCTAAAGACTGAACGACTCTCTCCGGCAGAACAGGGATCCGAATTTGTCCCTGAGTAGAACGGTCTCCGTAGATTCGTAACGGTACTCCCACAGAGAAGCTTGAGGGCCCTGCGTCGCGTAACATGGAACTTCGGCTATAGCTATGTTTGAGTGTCGTAGACCGTACTTGTAAAGAAGTCATGTAGTCGAGTCTCCAGCGGGATAGGATTTTGAGTTAAGGTTCGGGCTTCCGACCCGTTTTTTGTTAAGTTGGCTTCCGGATAACAATCACACTATTGAGGCGAATGCCGATAGGCTGAAAAACATGAACAGCCGCTATAACTATTTTTTAATCCAGGAACTTATCTGCCCATATGATCGCAAACTCATTTCTGGGCTCTACCTGTGAGGTTTATAAAGCACGTCGGGTAGTGATTGCTCACTTTATTTTGGCGAGTGGGGATAATGTCACGCAGCTTAGGGAGAACTACTTCATGCAAAGGAGCTTGTGCATTTTATAAAATTATATGGTTTTTGCCGTGGTGCTGCGAATTATCGGTTTCATACTAGATAGCACATATCTCTAGTGTGCGGATTTTACTTGGTCTCTTAAAGATGTTCAATCCTTATTTTGCCGCCTTTTAGCCTGATAATTTAGGGAATTGTTATACTTTGGGAAAGAAGCTCTCCGATCATCTACAAACATTCAACACATCGAGTATTAGTTCAACTCGAAATTCAACGTAATTCTATATTGTGTAATTCAACTTATAATTTCATTCTCTTTGATTTGTTTTCCAGTAAAACACGAATCTTATGTAAGTGATAAAGTTTGTTAGAAATGTAGTCGCCCTCACTCTTGTTCTAAGCTGCGCACGCCTATGCATGTCAGGAACCTATGCACCATAATTCGAACATAAGTTGTGAAATCGCCTAGTAGCGTAGCTTCAAGCCTCAGGGCAGGGTCCGGAATCGCTGAATGGTGGACTCAGAGGAGCACCGAGGATTTTTCTCGGGAGGGGGAGGGAGCTACAGGTGGTGTCCAGCTCGACTTGGCTGGGTTTTTTCCATGAAGATTTTTGCATTATATGCTGAATAAAATGTAATTTTTTGTTAACCTTAACCTTTTTGGTACCATATTGTTAGGATAACAGTATTAGTAAAAGTTTATATAAATGACGGTAAATTTTAAAGATGTTGTTCTGGAATCAAAAAATAATATGATCTAAAGATCATTTGATCGCGTAGCGATCATCCTCAGAGCTTGTAGCTTCTGGCGCGAAAACAAAGTTCTGGACGGCAGACACAAAACCCGCAGAATTTTGTTTTTAGAGCCAGAAGCTGCAAGCTCAGGGAGCTCTAAAACTGTCTTTAGCATAATATATTGTTGAATACAGACATCTTTAAATTTACGTATTTAATTATTAGGAAAGGTATCTACTTCAACAGCGGATATTAGTTAATAAACGTTATGTTTGGATATGTGTCCTTTGCAATTGTTTGCTTGTGTATGTGTGTGTGCGTGTGCGTGTGCGTGTGCGTGTGGCGTGGTGAGTGTATGTGTATGTGTTATATGTACAATGTGTATGTAAAGTCTCTCCTCTTCGATGCGCTAACTACGGAGGCGGTTTACATTTTAATGCAGAAATATTTTGAAGTTATTGTGAATTATTTTTGTATACGAATGAAATAAATATTCCAGAATAACTTTTAATATTTTATTACATTATTTGTAATTAATGTGTCTAAGTAAATGAAATAGGAATAAGCATCGAGACATTTCTTGATCCACAGGAGGTGTATGCCCTCCTCCCCTACTTCAGATAATCCTCTTTGTCCACCCTCGCCCTAGTCATGGTGGAAAGAGATGGGTGCGCTATTCCGGCGCACCCGATTTTGGTTGTTCTGCGCAGCGCCAGTTTGCGTCTCGAACCACGTGACCATAGCAAGGGGACTTCGTTTGAAAAGCCATACCAGAGGTATTGAGAACAGTGGCGACTCGTGCTTAGGTTGCACAACCCCTAGATAATCGAAAAATATATTACAATATGTTAATAATATTTTATTTCGTTTTAATGGCATTCAATATTCAAGATATTACAGCAATATTGATGTATATGAAATCATTTTGAATCAAAGAGCGTCTCTGCCCCGTCTGGTGTTCTTCTAGGCCTTGCAATTTTGGCTTTATTGCTGAAATTACTCTTTGGCTATATGCTTCAATACAATATACAATAGGGTGTTCGATTGCACAACCAGTGGGTGGAGGTCTTGTCGCTGGGGGCTGAGCAGTGTCCGAGGGGAATACCAATTTTCTGTCTTCCTCTGATACTAGCTGTAACTTAATTTTATGAATGTTGAGTGTTATTGAAAGTACACAGTCAATTATTGGCGCTATTGAAATCTTTGTTTACGATGTCTGGAGAATTTGTTTTCATTTGATAGTAGGGTTGTTGATTCAAAATGTACACTTGATGAGTTCTTTGTGTGAAGTTGGTCGTTCTGCAAGGAAGTTCCTTTCAGTTTTCAGTCGGTGCATATTTCCCACTGCAGTTACACCTGACAGCGCTGTTGTGAATATCAGCGTGTGTGGAACGATCTTTCATTATTAGAATATATACCAGGGTAGTGAAATTTTCGAAATAAAATAGTTTTAATTGTGTAGAATGTGTCTAAACAACAATACTTGTTGCAAAGTGCTGGAATGCGATCACCGTGTTCTCGAAACAAGTTCTTTTTGTTTTATATGAATTCGTATTACCGATTGTCTGTCGTAGTACCGTCGATTGTCTCAATGCACTACTAATACAAAAACGTAAGTGCCAAATGATTGAGAACCACGTGCGCAGGTGTTTGCGCGGACTCCACGCGTAAAATCAAAAAGAAAGTAATGTTTCTATATATATTTTATATTAAATTTAATTTTAATTAATTTACATGAATTGCTTACATTTTATTTATTGATGTTCTGAATTTTGGAAATTACAGTTCCGAAATTCGATGGAGCTGCAACCTCTAGTTTGTTGGGGCACCAGCCGCTACTGATTGACGGAAACATTTTGAAAGTGGCCTAAAGTGGCAATTTTCAATGGTGAGCAACCAAGAATTGAATTGAATTAATGCCTAATTTTACGTGGCGAGACTCAGGCCATGAGGCCTGCTCTATAGCAGAGAAAGAATAACACGAAAATGCAATATTTAAAAGGAATGCTTCATATATCCGTTTCAATGACTTGTATCAATTTTGATACCGGGCTGCAATTAAAATTCCCTATAATATGGTGACGCAAACTGTGACCTGAAACTCATTGGCTGAATGTGGATACGATGCGCAAAAGTTCATCCATGGTAGTTATTTCCACCATGAGCTCACCCCCTATCTTTTCATCATGACCCGAGTTATAGAGGAGGTACTCTAAGAAGGGATCACTTTATCAGGAAACAAAATAAATGTCATGTAGGGCAATGATTGATTGATTAGTGATTCCGAGCACGTCAACTTCTAGGGTCATTAGTCTCGTAAATGTAATGCATGTTGTTGTTTTTTTACTGGGGAGGTGGCGGTGATATTTCCTCCACTGTATGGCGAGATCTGGCGCCGATCTACATTCGGCTAGCGGAGTTTTCTCCAACCAGGTATGTAACAGCGGGGCATTAAGTTCCCGACCGGTCTCCCGGTATGTGCGCTTGTGCTCGTGCGTGTTAGTGTGTGTGTAAGGAGACAGGAAGGGGGACAAGGAAGAGGTAGGAAAGATAGCGTGCGGTCCGTGGTCCGTTTGTTAGGGTACTGCTCCGGCTTTCGCCTGGTGTAAATCGGAGAAACCATGGAAAACTACCGATCAGTGCAGCCGGCCCCAAGAATTATCCTCCAGACAGCGACTGCATTCGCCATAGCTAACAAGCTAGTGTCGAAAATCATGCCACCGTCGGGATTTGGACCTAGGGCCTCCCGTTCAGAGGGACTGCAGTGACACTAGTTGGTACCCTAAGCCGTCTCTCCCGGAACAGGGCAATGACATAGCAAGAGGAAGCGATGAGCTCACTGTAATCGAAAGCTATATTAAAATGAGTGAATGGACCTGCAGTTATGTTGCCAGCTGTGGCCCAACAGTCCCTTCGAATGGTAATCTCTAAGAGTCCGCCACCGCAGGTTCGCCTCGCGCGTCCTCACCGGCAGCTTGGAAATGGTGTCCGTGGAGGAAGTCGACTTCAGAGCAGCTCGACCGCCAGCCGCGACGCTCTCCTCGCGGGTCGAATTGCCCGAGTAGTCCGTGCTGTCCGGCCCCGCGCCGCTGCCGCTGCCCCCCGCGCAGCTGTTGGAGCCGACGGTCCGTTGAGCAGAGCGGGATAGGATTGAGTAAGGTCTCCGGGCTCGCCCGCCCTTGAGGCTCCGGAAACCACAACATCGGGCGATCGTGTCCTGCAAAAGAAAGCCTTATCCTTTTTTAATCCAGAAACTTATATGCCATGATGACACTGGCTCCGTGAGGTTTTACGCGGGTGTATTGTTTTATTTTCGTGTATATTCCTTCGAGAACTACTTCTCAAGGAGCGGATTTTACATTATTTTGCGTGGTCGATACGTTCTCAGTGCACTCTAGTGGCGGATTTATGAAGTATGTGTACGGATATTAGTTTGAATCGAGATGGACAGAATGCGCGTAAGTTGCCTAGCGGTCGAAGGTCTGTCGATCGCAAGGCGGATGGCGGGCCCAGGTTTGCGCTCCGTCCAAGATTTTTTAATTAAAAGAAAACAAACTTTTATTTACTTAACATTAAACAGTGTGAAAACGTTGTATGATGTTGTAGAATGTTGGAAATGTACTATGGTGCAGAAGTGCAACATGTGCCTGTTTTCTGTATCATCCTAACTATTTCTGAACACTCTGTTAATAGTGTACCATCCAAATATTTTCTAAACAAAATTATTAAATTTAAGTATTTATCTGTAAACCCTATCTGAATTGGGTTACTGGAACATTAAAACAATACTTGGAATGCAGATATGTAGAGCATTACCTATTTAAAGTTTTTTCTTTCTTTTTTTCTCAGAAAATTGTTTTATAAAACTTTATATAGGTTTTTAATTTTTTCTATCAGTCATATGGTGTTATTAATTCCGCATTCAACATGTCTTGAATTTGAATATATTTTCTGATGGTGTTTTTAGTGTAGAATATAATTGAAATGAAGCTGTAAACAATTATTTGTACCAGAATGAAATTTAACCATTTTTAATTCATAAAAAAAGTGGTAGTGTGATAAGGTAAAATGTGTATTCTACAAGTGGTTAATTCAGATTATTTGATTGCTTTTAAATATTGGATGTTTCTTTTTGGGAATTAATACTTTAAAATGTACCTAATTACCCGATAGAATTTGAACTAATGTGCGACACTTGAGCAGTTTTTCTACACTTTATGTGTATTTTATTATGCATATTTAAAGCATGTTGATAGCAATGAGATATACTGATTGCTTTTATTTTATAAAGAATTGAATTAGTTATTGAAATAAATAATTTTATTGCAGTAAAAGATGGTTGCTTTTAGCATTAGAAAGAAACTATATAAGTATAGTAAATCTGGCAGAATTACAAAAATAAAAATTCTCAATTAATATTAATTAATATTGGTGTTTGGTGGAACCAGAATTTTTCTGAGGGGAAGTTTTTCCATTGGTGTATAGTTCTGCCACCTTGATGGTTTCAAAAAATCTTTCCATACACTATAATTTAAAATCTATTTTTATTTGTTGGTTTATATTTATTTATAATGTGTTTTGTTGATATTTTGTGTGACTTTCTTAACCATTGAAAATTAGTAAAAACTATATTTTAGGATACATACCATTGGCCACCGGTTTTGTAGATAAGTCATTGACTTATCCTTAGTTTTGGTATTGGTCGTTTTCTTTATTGGTTGTATTTACATTTTAATTGATTATTTCAGTGAATTACAAAGAATTTTCATTGGAAAAATGACTTACCTATTTGCAAGATCAAAATTATGCTGAAAAGGTCTCCCAGTGGTTATCTTATTCACTTAAGACTTGGCAAATGGATAGTTTGATATTCTATTTCAAGTTGCTCTATTGTCCATTACATTTTTGATCATATTATTGGTTAAACATTTATGGTTTATTTATTTTCAAGATGTGTATATATTCCGGCAAAAGATTGTAAGGAGCTACATAGCAATCATTTGACAGAGGTTTAATTTATCGACATTCCTATAACTTTTAATTTAAAAAAATAATAAAAAGATTAATTATGATATGCTTTTATGGTCACTATATGAATGCTGACACTTATTACATTGCACATTATAAATATTTAAATGTGTTTTCCAGGGAGAAAGTGTTTACCAGAGGCATCGTGTGAGATAAAAATGCAATTAGCTGTAAGTGCATTATAAATGTGCGCAAATTATCTTCTCCCCATATGTCACATACAGTTTTTACTGTTTACTGAATAAATGTAAGTAAATAAATTATATACAAACGTAATCATTACTTTTGAATGTCTGAATCAAACGGTAACAATTTATTGGAGTTTATTCAGGTTTGCAATGTAAGAGCATCGAAAATACAAAAATGCATTCAAGCAGAAAATAAACATTACTCACGAAAAATATGCAATTGTATTGAAATAATGTTAAAATAGATTTAAAAAGTAAAGGAGATATGAATATACATGGGCAGAGGCGCCAGCAGAAGTAATTACAAGGAGTGAACCCAGTGACTGCATATTTTTTTCAGTTCATTATCACATTTTTTGTTACATTCATTTCATTGGAATACGGTTAGAACATTGTAAGAGAATAAAATGGATTTATCTTGTGGGGTTCCCCATCTAATTCGTAGTTCATTAATCTGAGGGCCACTGCTGCATTGTCTTCCATGCTCCTCCATGACGTCCATCGTTTCTACATTATTCAAGTACGATATTTCGAGCCAGCCATTAATGCGCCATAAACATTTTCATGAATATTTCTTTTAGATTAGATTTATACTTATTTATTATTAAGAAAGGTGGCATAGAAGAAACTTTCGTATGCGCGTTAAGTCTTGTCGTCCAGGCCTGGTTTTACTAAGCATATTGTTTATGCTCTTTGAGCTTACGTATGATTCTTACTTTATTTACTATGTTTACAAGAGACAGATGTCATGACTGTTGACCAACCGACCGTTCATACAAGTCAAAATTTATAGAATAGAAATGAGCGACTAGAGTCAGTCTAAACCTAAACAAGGGCACTGGAAGACTGTGAACATGGAAGTGTCTAACGCAAGGCACACATGACAGCGACAGATTCAAACGAAACTAAAATTTCTTGAAATTATGAAGATTGTCGTGATAGAATAAAAGCAAACATAAAAAGCTCAGGGTCTTGGTAACTAAAAGGGAATAAAAGCTGCATTGAAACCAATTTGTTGTCCGAAAACCTTTATTATTATTTTCGACAATATTTTCACAAATTTGCATTTAACTGCCTTCTTTAAAGGATTAATAGATTAATTGATATGTTTAATGAAACACTTTTAACTGTTCTATTAGTTTAAAAGAAAAAAAAACAGTGATGCAATTTATTTGCTGGAACATTTTATCTAAATAAATAATTATATGTCGCGAGTCCTGTTATTTGAAAGATCTGCCAAGAGGCAACTACAGAATTGCTGGAAGGAGAAGAAAAGCTGCTCAGTGTTTTATTACGTCAGTGAATAGAAAAATTTGAATGATTGAAATATTACTCAAATATCTCTTGAGTTTTGGGAAATATTGGCGAGCACTCGAAAAGGTAATTTTGATCCTTTAGGAGTTTCGAAAATGTTTGAGATATTCAGTTATTTAACGAGTATTTGTTATTTGAATCACCTTTGGAGTCAGAGTCATCATGGCAATTTAAAGTTGATTTCATTGAAAGTTCTCGTAGTCTAATAGAATGAACTGAAGAATTGAAAGTTTATCTTGAGGTTTGAATTTGGCAGACTGGATGATGTAAATGACACTGATTACATTAATGTAGTCATGTTTCGTACGTGTGACGTAGCAAATCGGATAGTTTAGAAGACTTGCGGGAAAAATATAATATTTTAAAAATTGGATTGTGATTCCACAACGAATACAATATTGAAACGTGAGTAAGCTCTTCAAGAAAAGCGATAATTGAACATAGATTTATTTTAATGCTTATCGAATATAATCTGCTAGTCAAAGAGTAAAGAAATTTTAACTTATATTGTGATGTGATAAATATCTGCGAAACATTAGTAGCATTTGTAAAAAGTTCATTATTTGTTAGAGAGATATTTAAAAATTTATATTTTTAATTAGTTAACATGCTTGGTTTTTGATCACATTTAGACGCCACATTGTAATACTATTAACTAATAAAGAAATGACTTAAATATAAAATGGCGATTTTCCGTATTACGCAGTTAAATATTTGAAATATTTTTTTATTTAGAAAAGAACAAATTTTTGTGTGGATTTCATGGAAATCAAATTAGTTGCACGAAAGTTACGAAAAAGCGGCAATATAAATACTAGGTATTGTAATTACATGCCCAAATTCTTAATGAAAAACGAAATAAATATTTGTGACGTTGGAATAAAACATATGGCACAAACGAATAAAACTAACACGCTTGTGACTTTCGCTGTTTTTCAAACGGTATACGCTCTTATAATGTAAAAAATCATGATAGCGTCTTTCGAGTTCAGCGGTAATATGTGGCATGTATTTTATTGCAATTTTTGGGAACAGTCGAAAAAATGTTCTCTTAACTTAAACACGATGTACGATAGTTATTATGACTTAGACGTTTTCTTGGTCTAGCTTACTCGTGTGTGCTCATTACAAAAGTGATTGCGACATTCGCTAACGAACATCGATTTAAAAAAAGTTATTTGAAACAGTTTTAAATTAAAAACAAATTATCATTAAATTTAACAATAATAGTAATTGAATTCTTCTTGCGAAAAACGTGTCGAAGTGATCAGACTAGAAAAATGAAAATGTATCCCAATATTTGCATTTCATCTATTTATTACATCCCATTACACCGAATCCAATAAGCATGGACTTTGTTCGTGCTTATTCGACAAGTAACCTTGAGTTCATGCGTTTTACCTTGAAAGCTTCTCTGAACTTGAGCGACATGATCTGGTACAAGATGGGGTTGATGGTGGTGGATACATAATACAGGATGCCAGAGATGTACGTCATGATGGCGTAGATGGTGAGCATTGTGGGATGTGAAGGTTGGTTCCTTTCCTTGGTGCCGTAGATGGCGACGAGGCGTTGAGCGTGGAATGGCGCCCAGCAAATGAAGAACGCCACCACCACTGCCACTGGAACAGAGGAGAACACCATTAATGGAGCAGGCAAATACGTGAGCTTAGTTGGACAAAACTGGGTGGGGGGTATACGCACGTATCAATTTACACCGTCTTTGGCATGAGAAGGGCATTTACTATGGCATGAGAAGGACTTTTTATGCATGAATCTAGAGTGCAATCCTGCATTCCTTATACACGAACCGTCGTGAAATAACACAAGACAAAACAAGGAGATATCTGAGATTTTTAATTAAATTTCATTTTCTGCTCCTTCGCTCCAATTTTATTTTATTTTAAACATGACTGTAATGTTTTTGTCTGTTTAAAACTTCCCCCCCATGCTTACAAATCCGACAAAAGTTATTTTCTCTTCATTTCCAACCTATTACTTTCTTTTGTTCCATGCTTGAAGTTTGCTTTTCTTCAAAAATGCCATCAACTGAGTTCAAGATTTTACCTTCATTATGTACTTTGTTCAACTCCATGGAACCTGAAAGCGCGGGGCCCATAAACGCCGTAAGAACTCGCTTTTTGCGTTGACCAGCAACGAGTAAAGCACAGATAATGGGCAACACGAGAAACTGACGTACTAGATTTGAATAATCTAGCGTTTTGTTATCTACAGACTCTCATCTACACTGTTCTCAGGGCAGATATTTAAGAAGGAGAAGAAGGAAACAAGAAATGATGAAAATAAATCACAACAAATTGTTGAGTCCCTATTATCTCGTGAACAATTATGAAATTTTGAAAAAGTGAGAAACGATGGGAATGTATTGATTTTAATTTAGAAAAGAACTCTTATCGTCTTTTCCTATTATACATTTTTTTTCAGTTTATATGTATTACTAGCTAGACCCTAGCGAACATTCTGCACTTTGTAAATCACTATTTTTGAAGTGAAAGTAGCTTCGTGTTTGATCCAGCTTTGGTGAGACCCTGATTTGAGACATTGTAAGCGCCTATAATGCGTGGGTAAATAGTCAAATATTGCTAAGCGGTTTTTAACAAACAAAAATACTTGGACCTGCGTGTTTAAATTGCAGAGAATATCAAAGAGTGAGATTCATTCTACATAGATTTAGAGATATTGCACGATTTGTCTATCTGTTTAAGGGAGTGGGAGCATCCAGAAGAGCTGAGGTCCAAAAGGGTTTCATATTAAAGATGACAACCTCAGAAACATAGAAACTTGGGCACCCTTGAGCACGAAGCAGGATCTTAAGCCTGAGTTACACAGTTTCCGAGTTATGTGCGTTAGTAACATGTGCTGCTAATTTGGTATACGCCGGAGGATTAAAAAAATGGTCTTAAATATATTTTTGCACATTTAGTATAATATACATATTCATTACTATAATATATAATGTAATTTTATACAAAGTAGGAACACATTTATGTGGGTTTGCGTCGATTGTAACTTAGAAATCGTACGAAAGTCATCTTTCATTTGAGGGAAGTTAAAACAACGAGGTATTACACAATAGCACAGACTTTTTCGTACTACTTAACGTTCTAATCTCTTTAATCTGGGCTGCCTTTTCGGTTTTGTCCCACCCTCTTCCCTGCTGCCATCTATTGACATTAAATACTTTTTTTTCACGTTTTCTCAATTTTTTGCCTTATAGTAGAATTAAAAAAAAACTACTTTAAGAACATTGTAGAAGGATAAAACTTGCTGCTGTAAGTAAAGTACATTTCTATTGGAAAAACTTGTAGCTGTTTTTAAAAACAAGCCATTAGAGCGTTTCTGAAAATACGCAAGTTGAAGCTCATTTTCAATCAAAACTTTCACGTTTTCAAGAAAACTTGATAAGACATTATCTAAATAAGTTGTATGCGTTTAAATACGTTTGTCCGTTTAAATGGATGATTTTCAATAGTTTACTGGCATGTTAATCAGGCATATTTGAAATCTAAAATTTCCAGCTGTGATGTCATCAAATGCTTTTGGGCTTATAAAATGTATAATCATTTTAATACATTGTAGAATACTGTCTTACACGTGCACGTTTTCTTGAGCCTCGAAATATCTATCCCCATTCCTTTACTAACGTTAGTTGAATTAATAATAAATGATAGCAAGGAGCGTTATTGGCAAAATCTTATAACATTAATATTCCCTCCTATGTAATAGGAACTATTTTGCATCGAAAAACGAGCTACAAACTTGATGCAATTGGCAAAATAATAAAAAACCCACTCCTCTCGCATATAGCAAAATGAGGGCTCATGAAAACGTGCGCATATAATACTACACATGTTCGTCCGTCTCCAATAACAATACCATTTCGCATTTCGTCGAGATGCCCCAATAGTCAGCTTTAATCCCTTTTCAGGAGGGGCGTTGTTTCCTGGCTGGTGCCGCGCATTCATGACAGGCTCTCCAGCTTTCGACGGTGTCCCAGTTGTGACCTTTGTCCTCGCCATTTGTCGCTTTGCCCTTGTAAAGTTCCTGGGCAGCTGTCACTTAGGGCTTCCTTTCGCTGTCGGGCGTGGGCGCAGGAATTACTGCGGGTCTTGTGCTCCGTAGCTATTTGGGTGTTCGCACCAAGGCTTAATGGACACTTCCATCTAAATTGATTTGTACTTCCGGTAGTGAGAAAAGCGTGCTCTGCGATTATTTTCTGTTATGATTCCACGGAAAACAAATCAGTTGCTGACATTCGAAGAGCAAATCTTTTCATTTCTACTGGTATATTACCGCTATAGTACCTACGTCTATTCACTCCGGGATTCTTTACGCTCAAATATATAAGTATCTGTGGGTATTATTGGTACTACGCAATATATTTTTTCTAGTTAATGTTAGTATTACTGAACGTTCTGCAAAGAGGCAAATGATTTGAACGGAATTTTGCCGAATGTGATGGCTCGATGCCAACATCTTTGCCGCATCGTTGCCTTGTGCCATCCATGCGACTGCAGCATCGTGACTCTGAGGTCCTCGGACTCGAATCCCTATTTTTGACACTAGCGAAATACCTGGATTGAATTCAACCGTTGTCTGGCGGAGAATTCTAACGGAGAGCTGCTCTGATCGGTAGTTTCTCCTGTCAGTACCAGGCTAATTCTCGAGCAGTTACCCAAACAACTGGCCGACAGGCCGTGCGCGATCATTCCTTCCTCATCCCTCCTCTCGTCTTCACACATACACAAACACACATCCCACATTTTCGGTGATATGACCATTACAAATGGCGAGAGACCAATTGAAAGCATGCGAGAGCTTGTCCTGACTGGGACAGTGCCCCGATGGATAGATACCTGGAACATGAAATCTCGCAACCCGATGTGTGGGCTGGCGCTAGATATCACATTCCAATGAGGGCGGGACATCACCACCTCCCGGGATGTAACATGGACTACATTTACGGATCACGTGAGTAGTTGCACGCGGAATAATTAGTTACTTGAATTTAATTTACGAATGACGTAAGTAGATGCAAATAGTTGCGCGCAGAATCTCGACCTACTCACTTTGAATTTAGAAAGTTTACTCAGTGTAAGATTAAAAATATTTTGACAACAAATATTATTTGTTGTCAAAATTATTTCATTAGACTATTTTGGAAAGATTGATTTTATATTTATGAAAATATGCACATATTCTTATTTATAATAGGCAATTAAATTTTTTTAAAAAGAGAATTCTCATGCAAATGCAGGTTTAATAGTGCCTTGTGATGAATGTAATTCTTTTGCGGTTTAAGATGAAAAAATATTGTTTTAAAAGTAGCAACTTCATTGTGAGACAAAGGAATCCGTGGTACGTGAATTGATCTCAGGTTTTTAATAATGTATGTACTTACACGTTTTACAATATATTCTTTAAACGTGGATGGGCTTAGATGAAGGCTTAATACAGAGTTAGAATTCTCTCCTGAGTCCAAATAGGTTTGGTTTATGAAAAAAAGTGATTTAAAAAATTTTGCAGAACAGACTAATATGCGAGAGTGATGTGTGGGAAATTTTAGATTTTATTAAGGATGCAAGTTTTAAATAACCTGAGAAACAGAATGTCTAATTTGTTTTTTCAGTTACAAAACTCTACCTTCCGTGCCAATTAGTGAGAATAAGGAAAAAATTGCATCCGTCTAGCAGCTTTCGTGTTTTCTTAACACGGCATAGATGATTTCCGTGAATCCGTCATTTCAAAAGAGAGACAGCTCAGTAACAGGTTCATTTTGCTATTTTATATTCTCGCCGTGAAACTCATTTTAAGTCAACGGAGCATTAAGTAAACAAGCAGGCAATATACGTCAGTAGAACGGCATATAGAACGGCGTCAACGTCTTCTTCAATCTCCAGACTTCTCCCACTTCCAAGCGCCCGGTCACCGCCCCCGTTAAAAACCTTATATTTCCCCCTCTTTATTCTCAATATTCTACCCCATACCTCATTGCTCTATCCTCATCTTTCATTCCCTCTCACATCTGAATTATGAGCATCATTACTTTTCTGTGTACCATAATGAAATTGTTATTAAAATATACAAAAGTATTAGTGACGTTCCAGATAAAATATACTTGTAGCTATCTTTGTACCATCAGGATATTTACTACAATATATTGGCATAAACAAAATTGATGTTAAGATACCAGCACTCTTTGTATTGTTCCTTAGTACTTCCAGTATTGTGTTTAAAATTACTGTTGTTATTTGCTTACAGTGTATTGTGCTTCTTTGGTGTTAAAATTATTGTATATTTATGTAAAGAGCTACCGTAAACTAAACGTAGCTTTCTCTAACGTTCCTCAAATAACTTCACTTTTTTCGCCTACTTCTTCTTCGTCCTTTTCTTCGCTTCTTTTCTCTTCCCTCTTCCTCACAAATTGTATCATTTTTAATTTTAGACCCCTTCCCCTGAACGTCTCTTCTTTTCTTACTCTTACTCAACTTACTCAGTACTATTAATGTTCGGCCCTAAGCCGCCATCCTGATTGAGGTTTTTCTGGGTTTACTCAATCGCTTAAGGCGTATGCCGGGATGGTCCCTAGGTTTGTTCTCCCAGACGTAAATGTACAGCTTGTCCTCCCCTCTTAAAATGTTACTATTCTAAATGTATGTAAATTCAGTGGTTAGGCGGAAGAGCAGGCCCTATGGCCTGAGCCTCGCCATTAATAAAGACATTATTATTATTATTATTATTATTATTATTATTATTATTATTATTATTATTATTATTAGAATGAATGGGCTCCCAAAACTACCTCGGCATATCCCCAGCCTTGAGAGCTGAATAGATAAAATAATACAGATCCTTTGTGTTTCTCAAACATTAGCAATAAATTAGTTTATTTTGTATCATGTACTTCAGAAAGCATACAATAGATCAGATAACATTCCGCTACAGAGACGTTCAGAGAAAACGAGCCTGTGCTGTACTTCCTCGGGGCCCCTTATTCCACCCCTTCTCCAATATATAAACAGAATTTATGTGTACGACCAGGTACTTGTAGAGGTTAGTTTGAATAGGAACGAATGTATTTTTCTTTAGAGTGAATGAAAAAACCTTCGAGGCCCCAATTTTTGGACGTCCCTTACTTGTGTCAAATTAATAAACTTTCTGTCATCTTTATTAACAGATGGATTTACGAAATGTGATTTACAACTTCATGTATGTTGTTATATACATATATTTATGTTTCCCCTCACGCCACATCACAAAAAAAAAAAAAAATCAAACTTCCACTTCAGCAACTGCAGCGGTAGAGGGAGCGAGGGGGCTCTAGATCACTGTGAACATTGGTAAACTACGGTTTAATAAGAAGTTCTATCAATTTGATATGAAAATATTTGAAAATTCATGTAATTGTTAGTGCATAGTGATATTTTTCATTAAATAGTCTCAATTGCGAGACGACAGAGCCGGGCTGGAGAAGGAAGGTATGACAAAAAAGTCGGAAGTGACCTATTTTTAAAGCTCTTTCTATTTGATATAAAAATGTATTTGTAATGTTCGGAAAGTCTGTGTCTGTTACGCTGTAGATAAAAGGAGGGCAATAACAGAAAAAGCCGAATTGTGTTCGCGATCGTGTGCACTCGCTTCCAGTCCCGTCTGCCTGGCTGTGAGGTGGAAGGAAAGGTTGGTGTTGCATCGGGACACTGTTCTCTGGTTTAAATAGAATAACTTCTGACGTACGATTAGCTGACACGCGGTTATCCAATCGGCAGCTTCAATATTGAAAATTAAATCGTAACGAAGATCCCAGTTGAATAACCGCGACCTTCTGATCCTATGTTGGAAGTCTCTCTACTTAAATAAAATTACATCGAGAGCAGGGATCACCAAACACTCATTGGTAGGCTACTAGTAGCTCGCAGAGAAATTTTCGATTGATGGTGGGGTCCTGCTTAGGTTGACTAACGTAAAGGTGCTTCTCTGAGCTCAAAACGCATAACGGCTGGTTACATACTGGTACTTCCACGCAATTGGCACTGCCAGTGTCATAGTTAATTGTGGGAGTTCGTTGCACACTCGTTTTGCATGTCGTCGTGTGCAAAAGTCATTTGCTAATGTGAATAATTTGATGAAAATTCTTATTTCTGCCTTGGTTTATTTTGGTTGTCTACAGTAACTTTTAAAATGGTACGTTTGCTTAGACGCTTCGTTAGTTTTGCGACCACTGAAAGTAGGGAAAGACGTTCGCTCCAAGTATTTCTGATGTCTTGCATATAGTGTTTTATCATGAACTATTTCTCGTAATAATGTCTTGTTATATCGACTTAATACTACGAAACAGAAGACCGAAATTTACTCATAATGGTAAGCGTTCGTTTACAATTCAACATTTAAAATATCGCAATTGAAATGGCTGTATTTGTTACTACATGATTATCGAAAATATAATGGAATCATATCGCTCGTAACCTGCAATAGTGGAACAACTAAAAAAATCGAATTTTGAGTTAATATACTTTCCGGAATTGCAGATTGGTCTACTTTCCAGTATCAACAGCAGCACATCTTACAGGACAGTATTCCACCAACAAATGGAAGAAGTGTGAATGAACGAATGGTTCAATTCAATTCAAGGTAAAAACTTCAAACACATTTATCTCAACCCCTAATTTTTTGTGTTGTGGCATTTGCAGCCCACGATATATTCTGGTATATTGAAACTATATAACGACTGTCAAAATAAAAAGAAACATATGCTATTTATCGTTTGTATGATTTTGTATTTGAAGATGATATTAGGACAAGTATTGAACTAGACACGTCCGAAAACACAAATTACAGACTCGGTTGATTATTTGCTGTTTATCAGCGTTATGACTTTAATAAATATTACTATTCGTAATTATTACAATGCTTCTCCTTACTTTAATAAAATGTTAATACAACTTCATTTTGTAGGCGAGATTTTATTTCAAATGTAGATCTCTGCATTTCTCAACGGTCCCTTCTACTTCTCCCTTTGTTACCCCAGTCGCGCCTGGGATCTCCTCGGCGAAAAGGACTGCGCGGAGTCAAGGGCGTAGCGTTACAAAGGGCAGTTTGCACATTCACTCCGTTCACACGACCGCCAGATTTTGTGAACGCCTGTTGTATTGTAAATTATTTCAATCGAGACTTAGTTATGGAGAAACTTTTGCTTTAGAAATACTTTTCTTTCCTTCAGAAAACCGACAAGTATAATGCATTAGGTCGACTTTTTTCGAGCAATTGCTTACAAATGAAAGCACTGAAATGTAAATGAATTGTTTGTAATAAGAAAAAGTTCAAACCTTGGGTGCTCGAACTTTTTACAGGAGTCATCTTGGTTTGCGAGGTCGCAAATGAACAGCTCGCTATCAAGGGTGATGTTTGAACTTTCGCGAGGACATCACATATCTAAGTACAGTGAAATCTGTATTCTAAGTACAGGTTTTGAGAACGTGAGAAGGAAAGGCCGTATATTTAAATCAGGAAGAGTTTCCGTTTAGAAAGTGTTTAAAGCTTCAAAGAACAACTTGATTTTAATTGATTTGTTCAAATACGAAAAGAACGAATACATTCTAACGATCTTTTTGTGTTTTAAAGCAATCGAATCTCAAAAGAAATGTAGCTCTCTTACCTATTCGAAAATTTGTTTTCACTCTAAATCCGTAATACATGATGAGAGAATTTTATATATTAGTTACAACTGCAGTTCTAAAAATCATTTAAAAATCGTGAATGCTTCAGAAGATATTCGTTATTCAAGTCAAGATCACATTTTCAAGATTTATTGAAACACAAAATGAGGGAGCTAGCCTCTGTGACAATTTTGTCTAATGTATCTGGAAAAAGAGTTGAATGGCTAACTAGTCAACAGAAATGGAATTTCGTGAAAAATAATTCCACCTTGGAAAATATCAAAAAACACATTGTTTCACGCTTGGCAGCCTTGTGATAATGTTTTCAGAGTCAGAAACAGAAGTGCTCTGAGAGCAGAAGTTAATTGAAATTGACCGAATCAATCAAATTGAATGAACCAAGTCAGAACGTTTGAGGTCAACCTTCATTAACATTCATATATTGCAATAATATATTTCTTAGAGCTTCAAAATGTTAAGTTTGAAGATTACTTGAAGAGTTTGAAATGAATTGATTTTATTAACTTATACAGAAATATAAATTAATATTTAGACATGATGATGAATTATATAATATCATTTATTTTATTTGGCAATCGAGTAAAATTAAGACTGACAATACATATAAAACAATTCTTGACATTTGTGAGAGAGCTCAGAATACTCTTGTCTTGTATCAATTTCTTTCTTAATATGTTTTACAGTTACGCAAATACTTCCGATCTTAATGAATCCAATTTATTCCGATCTTAATGAAATTTTGAAAATTTGATCATGAACGCAAGAGAAATGAAACTGTTTAAGAGGTATTTCTTAAAATATATCACCATCAGCATTTCATAAGCATTCAAACAAAATTTAAGGGCCCTATCTCAATTTTCCACGAATACGTCGAAAACGCGGAGGAAATATCTACAAATTATTTACACATATCCGAAAGCCCATACAAGTTTTTTAATGATCTCCTGTTGAAATTTCTTTCAATATATCTTTTATGTTTTGATTATTTGAAGGTCAAACATTGTTACTGGAATTTTCCTGGAGTTTGCAAACGACGGGGCGTGGCGTGGCGTGGCGGGGCGTGGCGGGCTCGGCGGCGGGCGGGGCTGCGCGTGCCGCGTGGCGCGCAGTTGCGCGGCGTGCGCGCGTGCGGGGCGTGGGCGGCCGTGCGGGCTTTGGGCGGGGCGTGTCGGCGTGTCGGCCGTGGGGCGCGCGGGGCGGGAGGGCAAGGTAGGACAAAACCAAGTCATGGGCAGGGCGGGGCGACATATGGTGGCTGGGGTGCGATGGGATGAGGACAGGTATGGAGGAGCTGATGGAGTGGGAAGGGGTAGGATGGGTTTAGAAAGTGAGGCATTCAAAAAAGGGTGAGGATGCACTATAAAATATATTTCCTTCCTTTTCTTGTCTAAAAAACGATTGCTGTAAACAAAATACACGGGCAACGGAGGGTACTTCATACTACATTACCGCTGATGGTTCTTATTCGATCTACTTCCGTAAAACAGACCCCTATTTCAATTTTCTACGCATGACTTGAGCACGATACCTCCAACACAGTTTTCCTCTCTCCTGAAACTTCTTGCCGCCTTCGTCGCCTCCCACGTATGCTGGCCTCGGAGTGTCAGTTGCGCGGATATTTATTATTCAGCGAGGGCGAGGTCACGGCCCACTGAATTTTCCCGAACTTTCCCCGCTGTCGTCTTCCCGTTCTGCTCTCACGAGGAGCGGGAGAGGGTTTGTTTGAGCGCGGAGGGTGGTGGCGATGATAACAGGTCGTCTGGAACGCGATGTAGTGAAAATCTCCCGTGCCCGGGCACAAGTTCCATGGAAGTTCCACCGGGCGGTTCGGTGGCGGCACTGTGGTTACCTCTGGAGCGTGGTCGTAGGATTTGAGCAGCGACATTAGCGTTTGCAATATTCCTCGTCGAATCCAAGCACTGTCCGGAGAAGAATTCTTGCCGCCGACTGCTCTGATCGATAGTTTTCCATGGCGTATTCGTCCAGGTGGATGCCGGGACAGTAGTTCAACAAACAGGTCAGTAACAATCGGGTCATAAACTGCGCACGATGTTTGCTTTCCCCTTCCTTCCTCTCCCAAAAGCAAATGGGCTCATTTCCGATTGTTTTCGGTGTCGAGACCTGCGCGGTGAGACCGATAATGCTAGTTTCAACCTTGTCATTATCGGGAATAAAATGTCTTGCTACTAGGCTTCCAAGGGGTGTGCCCTTCGCGTCGGCGAATGGAAAAAGTACAATCGCCATTGTGAATGCTGCAAGTGCCATCGGTTCCCTCAACAATGTTTATCGCTTTTTAAAAGTATAGTTATTATTAGATTTTGTGGCACATATCTGTTTGAAATAAAATATCTGCATATTTGAGGTCGACCTAACTATAAAAACTGAACACAAATACGAAGGTTTAGATAAGTTGTTCCGTTACCTCTGAGTGTACTTCTGCATTGGTGCTGATTCTGCAGACTCTAGCCGGTAGGTTCTAGGGTTCGGATCCTCCGATTTACGATACTAGCTAAGTCGGATTCTGGTGCTATGTGGTGGATAATTTTTGCGAGCGGCAGCTCTTATCGGTAGTTTTCTGTGGTTTCTCCTCTCAGTAACAGGAGGATACCGGAGCAGTAACCTACACACGGGCTACGGCCCGCGCGCTATCTTTCCTCTTTCTTCTCCCATCCTTTTCCCCTGCTTTCACAGACTTACACGGAGTACACTACCACACACGTCGGAAGCTTATCGCTTGATCCGGCTGGGGCGGTAACTCTCTGGGGGAAATACCTGGAGAGGGAAATGCCCCGCTAGCCTACCATTTAATCGTTTTGTATATTGTTCTGAATAGTTCCGAGCAGAATTATGGGTCACGAAATCACTTTTTTTCTAACACTTTCTTACTATTTTTGTTCCCACTGTCTCACATTTTAGCTGTTTGAAACTCCGTGTTATAAAGATTGGAATATCGGTCATGTGCCTCCAATGGCAGAAGCCAAGGCTGAAAACCGCGCCTCGTTGCCTCTCGCCAAGTCCTGCTTCCGTTTACAATTTGGGGAGATACTGGTGCGTAAAAGGCTGCGCGCCATATATTACGCTTGTCAGTAATGCGCGGCCGTAATGGGAGATGGTCGCGACGACGGTCGCTCCCGGTGGCCCAGTGCGGCGAAGTTGCTCGGCCTGTCTTGCCTTCCCCTTCTTGCTCCGCCTCGCTCCAGAGAACGCGAGTACTTCATCTTCGCCGGGAAATTTATGCGCTCCCGTGCGTCTCCCGTCGGTCAGTCTCCGCCTACGCGATCGCTCTTCTTCTGGTGGCGTCTGAGAGAGACAAAATGTTGCCAGACCATGAGATGATGTCACGGTGAGTACATATGCTAAGCATCTCGTTCTTGATGCAACGACCAAAGATATTATGCACTATGGATAACCAGTTGCTGTTGTTAGTTCTAAGTTAAGTCATTAAAAAAACTAGCGGTGCTACTATAACATCATTTCACGCGAGTTTCAGAGTTCAACGAAAATGAGAACTGCGCCGTCCTTTTAAGCGTCTCATCCGTTGGAAAAATGTAAAGATACTGAAGAGCGGGTGTTCAATTTTCTAAAAAATGCATTAACTTCAAGCAAATATTACGCGAAAACTAGGTACTCATTGTTTTTCAGAAAGTTTATACGACCTTCAAGGTCTCATTTTTAGAACATATTTATTTAAAACAAAAATCTATATCTTGAAATTTGTAGTTTTGTAAGGTTAACTATTTGCAATTTTTGAAAATGCAGATTTCACCGAAAAAGGGCCTCGCCCCAATTTTACAATGTACTTTGATACATACGAGGAGAACATTTAAGGCGACAATTTGGAGCCGTTTTTTGAGAAAAAAATGTTTAAAAATTGCCCAAAATTAAGGCAAAATTACACTAAAACTACTCACATTTTTGACAATTTTTTTCGACCTTCAAGATGTATTTAAAGATCAGATTTAATTTAGGAAAACATATCCTATCGTCAATGCTGTAGTTGTAGGAAGACGCAAAAAAAAAACTTTGCAATTTTCGGAAAATTAGAGATTATAAGATGAAAGAAAATGTGACATACACCTTTCTTTTAAGCGTACATGACGGTATCCGAGGACAAAATTTAATAAAAAAATGTTTCCGCGGTATTCGATTCCAAAACTAATCTGAGAAAGTCTGTGCCATTCTATAGCATCAATGGGTTCTATTTCAGATGGTGTCCGTTCATATTATCAGTGACCTTCACATCTGTTCCATTTTTTGATGACCATACCACATCAGTCTCGTGTATTCTATTTTACCAATTATATCTTTGCTTATAATAATTTTCTGTAGTTATTTCGTTTGGGATTATTCTAATTTCAAGATCCGGCAACTTCACCGCAAGGCGTAAATTTCTAAAGCTTGCAATCTTTTGCATTGTCTTTTATTGACTTCCCATTTCCCGCTACCACATTTGGGAATTCCTTCAACAATTGCTTCATTTATACTTTTACAGTTCTATTTCTTATTCCTTTCGCCCACCATTTTCCTTTTCACTTATTGACAGCCCTGCCTCCTTAATATATACCATTTTCCAAATCTGTCTCATAGTTGGCTTTTGTGTTGAAAGTATCCCCAAAGTATTTAAAACCTTGGCACGCTTTTATCACTTTCCCTTCGATATCCAAATCCCACACATCTGTCGATGTAAGTAATTTGTCTGGTCAACAATGATATCCAGAGCTCGTCTTCTTTCTTTAGTTTCCTTATCATTTAGCTGACATCTTTATCTGCAGCGATAATAACTTGATCATCCGCAAACATTAATGTATACTGGTAAGAGTAATTTTTTTTACTTCCATATATTTATACATTTTCTCGCCCATTGTCTAAGGGCTACATCAACGTATATCCTGAATAGCGTTGGGCTCTTCCGTGGTCTTGGTCGGCTGTGGTGGTGTTTCCAATTTTAATGGTTGATGTGTCATGTACACATCGTAGATTGATCATCCGTAATTGGGATTTATTCCTAATTCTTTCATTGCCAACGTAACCTTTTGTAACTTGATTCTGGTAATACTATCATACGCTTTCTTTAGGTCCACGAAAACCAGGTGTATTTCCAATCCTTTCATATGCTGTTTTTCTGTCTGTTGGTTCAAACCGAACATTTTATCTGTGCATGATCTGTCAGATCAAAAACCACTTGGTTCTTCAACATCGCACTTTTCCATTTCAATTCGTTTCTTTATAATACGTCCATACAAACTTCAAAAGGCACTGGTGACACTAATACGTTGGTAGTTGTCACAGATATATCTATTACATTTCTTGTGAATTGCCGTTATAAAAGCTCGTTTCCATTCAATCGGTATGATATTTTATCGAAAACATTGATTAAAAATTCTTGTCAAAGTTTCCTTTACTTCCACAGAGATATGTTTCACCAAAAACGGCATGAAGTAGTTTACATGAAGCCTTAAAAACATTTTAAAAATTTTCTTAAAAATACCACCTAATTTTTTGATCAACCTTTGACTTCTGATAGTCTAAAGGGCTCTGCATTTCTCGTGTTCGGGGAAATCCCCTATAAGGTAAATACGGCATTTCACTCTTCACCCCTCTAACGTCTCTCTCGTCTTTCATGTCTCACTGTTTCTCTCACCGTTTCTTTCTCACCGTCTCTCTCTCTCACCGTCTCTCTCTCTCACCGTCTCTCTCTCTCACCGTCTCTCTCTAACCGTCTCTCTCTCTCTCTAACCGTCTCTCTCTCTCTCTAACCGTCTCTCTCTAACCGTCTCTCTCTCTTACCGTCTCTCTCTCTCTCTCTTACCGCCTTTCTCTCTCATGTCGCTGAGTTATAATTCATTAACAAATATCTTATTATTTTCAAAATTGGTAGATCCAATAAATTCAGAAGTTCACATCGTAAATAGAAATACTCGCCGACCGAATTCCCGTAAGAGCGGTATTTTCAGACCACAAGAAAGGAGCAGACAAGCCCTGAGATCCTAAGTATAAAAGTGCACAATAGCGCGAGTTGAGTTAGCAAACGCAATTATACATATAAGAATAGGACACCGTCACAGGGTGGAGGAAATGGACTGGATTCATACATCGTAAACTTTAAGCTGGATTCGTGTTTCTTACATTCTCTTCACTACATGTGTAGTAAAGAGACAGTATTTTAATGCTGCAGCGGTAAGTCGCGATTTTGTAACTCTTAAATACAAACAAAATTCCTGGAATTTAGTTTTATTTCCGGTTACGACTAAAACTAAGAACAAAATTAAGAAAAAGCATTTTTCTGTAGTATCTTTATCATATACAAAGGCATATTTGAAATTTTCACGTATCTGTATTTATTCAGAGTAGTATAGTCGCACGAAAAATATGATAGTAAATGCGTCCATTATTCACAACACACATTGTTAACTGATTCGAATAATATTCACCAAATACTGTTCCCAATAATTCATTTTGCACCAGGTGAAAATAAACATTTGTAAGAGTAACTTGATGTTTTTATCATAGTGAATAATACATGAAGTGGATATGCTAAATAGACAATGTTTAAATGAACCTTTGAGCCAAAGATTTTTTTGTCAGAATTTTTGTTTTGTGGACATTACTTTGATTTATAATAAGAAATATGCATCCATACAGTTGAGTAATGTCTCAGAATTTCCATAATTAACAATCTTGAAAACACGGTATAATATAGATGACAGTCTTTTTAATTAACTTAAGATATTCCTCCCATAATACCTTCGTGTTATTAAAAATTGCTCAGTGGAATCTCTCCGGGAAATTGAGAATGAAGCTAACAATGTATACGAAACAAAAATTCTTTTACTAATGAATGCTGATCAATGTTCATGCCTTTCATGGAGTCATAAAATAAATTTATGAGTATGTAACGAAGAATTATAAGTTTTGTAAAAATTACGAATAATTTTTAAATTTTACAAAATTCAGATATGTTTAAAAACGAATATTGGAGCTTATTTTTCATTGTCCGCACATCGCCCATCCTTTTCTGTTCTCCGCTCCTTCAGCTCACCGCAATATCGTCTCCTCGCACTTACTCTCTCCTGTTCACTTTCTCTTATCTGCTCCTCGCCTTGAGTCGCTTAGCTTCTCTACCTCTGGTTCCTCTGAGCTTCCCTCCGCGCCACACCGCTGCTCCGTCCCCTGTCTTACTCAACAGCGCTCATCTCCTTCTTTATTGGCTCCCCGTTCTCCCGCCGCCGTCGCATGCCGTATTCCTTAATCTTCTGCCCCCCCCCCTTATGCCACCCGCCCCAACCCCCGGCGGCGTGTGCTAACCTTGCTTCATTTCGGCGACGGAGGTCGTGTCGCGTCGCGTCGCGTGGCTTGGCGTCGCACGTCGCCACGTGGAGCTAATGAACCAGTGTTTACGGACACTTGAGCGCGGAGATGCTGCGAGACGTATGCCGCTGGTACATGTGCAATGCATCCAAGTAGTTGCTTGCAACCGGTGGTAGGTTGGTTGATTTGCTTCGAACAAACTATCGAACACTTACATTTAATTACCTTATTAAACGCCAAGAGACCAGAAATGACATGTGATAGTGAAGATCGGATGATATAACCTTACCGAGAAAAATGAAGCTTGGTTAATTAACCAAGATGTAATGTACCAAATTCCAAATCCAACAGACTTGTACTATATTACTGACAGTTTTACCTCAGTTATTGCGTGTGACTTTGCTTCCTGGGTTATGAACTCTACGCTTCCGAGGTAATTGAGTGATTGATTTAATAAACTTGTGTTGCAGACATATCAATGTGTTATGTCGTTTATTATTTTAATGAGTTACGCATTATCGCCTATTAAAAAGTAAATGCCTATTCATGAGAAGATTCGTATGCATTTCGATGCAGAGTGCGGTATTATGCAATCGATTTAATTAGACCTCACTCTTTCGAAACGTTGAGCAAACGTTGATACAATAATTGCCATATTCTCTTGTATTGCAGAGGTAAAATGCGAGGACGTGTTATTTAATTTAATTTAGCTTAATTTAATCCATTGTTTTAGGGAATTAGTATTCCTCTCTATTTCATCAATACAATATACGAGGAGCCGATCCGGTGGCCGAGATCGCTAAGGCAGTAGTGCCGTAGTGAACTCGAACCGAAGGATCGCGGGTTCGAGTCCCGCCTAGGGCATGGTGGTATTGTGTTTCGTCCATTCCCCCCCTATCATCATCATTATCGTGTCAACCCACAGTTACCATATCGTTACAAGCAATAGTGGTCGCTAATGACCTAGTAGTTGATGCGACCTTAAATAAAAAAAAAAAAAAAAAAAAAAAAAAAAAAAGAGGAGTTTCATCTGATCCAATATTCCTTTTTAAACCACTTAACAAAAAAATAATTGAATTTCATGTTTGTATTATTCTGTTTCTATTAAATAGTGAGTTGATTTATTTCATTTCCATTCGCATTTTTGCGTATTCATGAAATGAACTTTTACTAAAGAATCTTTTGAATACAGTACATGTTTCTATCAATCGGTGTTGATTAAATCTAGAAAATATCCTACACTTTTTGAATAGTCCATTACTAAATCATTTTGAATCACAAACACTCATTTAATTGCTTATTTCAAGTATTGGTACCTTCTTTTAAGCCTTCTTCCTGCCCATCACTTATTGTCTGTGAAAATTAGTCCATTTGACATGCAAATATCATGAGTGAGGGGGAGAAAATTTCCTGCGATAATGGTAAAGTCTGAAGATGACGATAAACGTATCCGCAAATCTAGCGATACATTTCCACATTTATTATTTAGGTTATAAATGAATGATAGTTTATTAAAATTCCAAATCCCATTGTAAAATTTGAACGTATATTTGCAATATTTGCCTAACAAGACAATGATTGCAAAAATGTAGGAGAAAAAATGTAAATTAAATATTTTTTACAAACTTCATTTCATTTAAAACACAATTTAAAAAGGTGTTTTGCCATTACAGAACCGTCTACCGTTATTAGAAGCACTCACCAAGTCACCAAGAGATACGAAGCAAAACTAGTTTTAGGTAAGGAAACAATAAAATGCTTCTGCAATGAGGTATATTGTCCATCAATTTTCAACTTTGTGAATAATTCTTTTTCGCTTCCTCGATTTTGGCTGTAATTTGCATGTTTCTGTCCACGTTTATATTTCTATTGTAATTTGAACTTAAGTGGCTGAGACATTATCACTGGACAGTTAATGGAAGGATGTATTTCCCTTTTATCTTCCGAATTCGTACAGATATCATTAGATGAGATACAGATACGCTCTAATTGAGTGTTTAACCTGCAACTGTTTGGTAATTTCCATATTCATTGACAATAAGATTGGAATTGTAACGCACACAGTACAAATTTTGCCATTGTCAGGTTACTATTTCTTTAAATTATTTCTTTCTGTTTAGTTTCATATTTACAGCGCTTCCTGTGATTACGTACCTTTAATAATTTTGCCATTCTGCGTTTTTGATACATTAAAAACTGCATGTATTGGAAACATTGCATCCGCATAAATGCTGATAAATAAAAACCCACAAAATGATTTTTCAATAATCCCACTGCTCCAGAAAAACAAATAAAAATTCCTGTATAACATTTCAATAAATTAAATATTTTAACAAAAAATCATCAATAATGCTGCAATAACGTGTTTAGTGGCCTGCAGCAGCAGGAATGCCGCAGAACAAAACCACACAAATTGGTTTTCCAAAAAAGCAACTCACACATAGCTCAAGACCAAATAAAATGCACTCGTATAACAATACAACAAATAATATATTTTAACAAAAGCAATCTTAACGAACCCTGAAAAAACATAACATACTACTAGTAGTTCATTCCGTATTTTGCACACCGAGAGAGAAAAAGTTTGATGTGCCATAAAGGGATTCCACATTGACGTCGGAAATTTGTTCAGTTTTAAATGACCAAGAATATGTGGTCTCTGTCGGAATAGTCCTCGAAGGTCGAGTGCCCCGATCGTCAGTATTTCCCTGATAACGACCGGGCAAATGTCACAGCGCCACCCTACAAAGCTGGCCATGGCAGCGCGATCTAACCTTACCTTCCACTCACTACCATCTGGCTCGGATTGGGACGATCGAGAACCAAAACGTTCCATCTTCCCCCTCTTCCTCTTGGTTATCAAAGATTCCCTTCGCAGCCTTTTCCCAAATGGAAAAGAAATGTTATCAATATTTCTTTATGGATTAATTCCCGATCAATAGAAAGTTTCATTTTTACAATTGTTAATTCGCTATAATTATTATTATTATTACTACTTATTGTTGAGGCTGCTAAATACTCGTAGGATAAGTTGGGAGAGCAATTAGTAGAAATTGCAACAAAACATCGCCTCTTCGGTAGTTTTTTATTAGACAAGTGTTCTGGAAAAGAAATGACACACAATTGACAAAGATTGTTACTTGGAAAAAGAATCAACGATATTGAAGTATATTATCACAGTTACCTCTGTTCAGACGAAATCAAACGTTTCTTTACGAATTTCGTCGTTTTTACTTGACTTTTATGACTGCATCCAGTGCCTGGCCATCCTGAATCGAACCTTGAAAGCTTCCAACGCGGTTTTTACTAAGCTTTCTGCATTTCGCCTCTGATGACAAGCTCGTGGCGTCTATCATGGAAATCACTGGGTTCTAGATTATCAGAATTTTGACAATGTCACGCATGTTTTCGCACGAGGAGCTGCCCCGGAGCGGGTGCGATCTTTCGGAGATGCTTCAAACTAAGAGAGAGCAATTGACAAACTATATCAAGGAACTTTGTACGAAAGAAGTCAGTGTTTGGTCAACAGGGAAGAAATTCGCGTGGCTGTTTTGAATAGAATATCCAGAGCGCCAGGTTTGAAATGTATGCTCATTTCATCATCTCTGAAACGCCTTCCAAGAATATTAAAGTTGCCTTATTAGAAACGAGGCGCCAAATTTGAAGCAATTTGGTGGTCAATGTGCCAACACTTATTACTTATTGTTGAAGGTTTCGGAAAGTTCCAGATTAAAACTTCCTCGGCGATTCTAGGTCATTTCCACCGAGAGGTACGTTCTAAAGCTCTTCAGGCAACGCCCGCACGTGAGTGAGATGGGTCACGTGGCAACGCGTTGACAGCCAACTACCCACCAGTCGGCGTTGTCCTCGTCACCGACGCCCGCCCCGCGCCCTCTGCGGTCGTGCAATTGCTGCGCCGCCGCCCCGTCTCTGTCCTGCGGCGCACGAACGCTCCAATTCGCCACGTCTGTCAGCGGGAGATTTGTTCGCTTCCAGGCCGGATCTTTTTCCTGTCCGTTCCCCTCCCGTTTTCGTCTCTTCTAATTTGTCCGGCACGCGCAATACCATCACTATCTCATGCGACAGCGGACCGAATTCCATGCCGTTCGGATCAACGTTCCGTCCTGCCGTCACTGATTGCCTCGACCAAGTCTCTGCACCATGCTTGCCCCGCCCCTTTGTCTTGCCCAGTTCTGTCTGGTCCCGCCTACTTGCCCGTTCCTGCCCCACACGTCGCCACCTGTAGTCCGCGTCCCGTCCCCGGCCCGGCGCCACCGCCTGCGACGCCTCCACTCAGACCCACCAGTCCCGTTTCGCGCATGGCTCGCACACCGCTTTGCGCTCGTCTCGTCACGTCCGGCTCGTCATCATAATTCCCGCCCTCCGAGCCCGCCCCGCCCCGCGCCCGTCCCGCCCCGTCCGCCTCATCCGTAACTTCTTTTCCGTCCCCGGGAAGTAAATTCCCTTGAATATTCTGTCAGTAGTTTTTTACTTTCTTGCCATACTAGTACTTAGTAAAGCGAAAATATTGTATTAGAAAATATAACATTTCTTATCGTAGGACTCAAGTAACGAAAACTCTTGTTCCTAAATATGTAAATACGTTTGTAAATCTTATTTGTGTACGTATTAAATTACTTCCTCCAACACGTTGTGTAGTCAGAATTCACGTTTTGTAGGTCTTTTTTACCGAAAAGTGTATGCCCAAACGTTTGCCTGGATGTATTTTTTCTTTAACATTTATTCTTGGATAGAGCAAAAGACGCTTAAAAAATAGAGACTTTCTTACTTTTTGGTAAACAAACTGAATTTTTCGAAATTTCCAAAAGTTAGAATTGATACGAGAAAATATGTGCAATTAAGCACCTAGTTTTATGACGTTCATGACATATTGTAGCAAGTACATGACGATGATGATGTTGTTGAACATCTTGAATGATGGAATGCATGATGCAAGATGTTCGAGTGAATAAACACACGAAATAGTCCACGATATGCCCACTATTAAACACACAGGCATTTACAGTTTTCTTGGTATATTAAATAACGTCGCAAGCAGTATCGTTATGCGATGAAGTAATACACATCCTGATGGTATTGCGATGTTTGCTCAAGAATTGTGAATTTGGTGTTGAATGGTAGCATACCTTTTTGTATTAGACAGCATTACATTTATTTTTCAAATATTTGTCTTTTACTTTCCCGCACTTACGTAAGAAGAGAAAGTATTGTAATCGTCCGCCGGAAAACGGTGAATTTTCGACCCCAAAACTCTTATTGCCGGCCCCAGGGAAAAAGTGGATAAATCTAGCTGCTAAATTTAGAAGAAAATTTCTCTAACACGTGGTGTAGCCAGAATCCATGTTTTGTGTGGGTTCTATACGAAAAATAGATAGACGGTAAAATGTCTGCTCGTCCATCTGTGCACTACGCAAGCGCGTATAACTTTCAGTCGATTTTCTCCAAAATTAATATTCCCCAATAGTTCTAGCTGATGTCAAGGGCCCTGGAATTTAAAACCGATATTTTAATTTAGGGGGGTACTTTACATTAAGCCCCGGAGACATTTTGAAATTTTCCAAAAAAAAGAAGCAAACTACAAGTGTTTTGGTTATTTTTGTTGTTGAATAGTGCAAAGGACGTTTAAAAAGTGGTGCAGGTTTTTTGTTAGCATCCTTAATTTTTCGAAAATTGGAAAAAAAATTGAAAACTTCAAAGTTAGAGATTTTGTCTCAGGCAAACTCTGTTGTTCAAAATTACCTCTTTAGAAAAGGTATACGTGTGTCATACCATCAACAGCAAGATTGTTTTCTAGTATTTTGAGTACAAAATACCGAAGAAGATGTACCCGTATTGAGTGAAGAACAGAGTGGTTTTAGACGAGGACGATCATGTCTAGATAACATCCACTGCATTAGACAAGTTATAGAGGAACATAAAATCAGAAATAGAGATTTTATGTGACTTTTATAGATCTCCAAAAAGCATATGATAGTGTCCCAAGGAAAAAGATATGGGAAGCAATGAGAAGGGTTGATATAAGAGAGAAATGGATCAACCTGGTTAAAAATCTTTACAAAAACACCAAAGCGCAAATTAAAATAGGAGGTAAGTTAACTGGAAGCATTCCGATAAACAAGGGTCTAAAACAAGGATGTGGGTTATGTCCTATCTTGTTCAATATCTATCTAGAACAATCCCTACATAACTGGTACAGGAAATGTTCAGGAATGGGAATGAAAATTGGAGACGACACCTCTCACTCCCTTTTATTTGCTGATGACCAGGTAATCTTTGCTCAAAAAGATGATGATATGGTGTAGATGCTAAGAAAGCTTATCGAAAAATGTAATAAATGGGGATTAAAAATTAATTTTAATAAAACTAAATGCATGTGCATTGGACAATTATTAACGGATATAGACGTGAATGGCAACAAAATTAAAAACTGTGACACCTTCAAATATCTTGGATCTTTAATAAACAACTCGGGTACATGTGCTACAGATATAAACTCAAGAATAATTATGGGGAAGAAAGCAATCAAAGCTTTACATGGCGTATTATGGAATTACAATATCCGCCAAGTTGTCAAAAGAAGGATATTAAACTGTGTAGTAGAAAATATAGTACTATACGGAGGTGGCCTCGAACACAAAAAAAGAGATAAGATAAGGACAGTAGAAATGGACTACATGAGACGATGCCTAAAACTTACTCGCAGGGACAGAGTGCGAAAGGGAGAAATATGGAGAAGTATGAATGTAATTTGTTCTATTACGAAGACCTTGGTAAATAGAGTACTACAATAATATAATCATGTTCAAAAAAATGTCTGAAATCAGATGGCCACACAAGATCTTAAAGTGGTAACCACCTGAGAGAAGAAGACGAGGAAGACCCGTTTTAGAGTGGGAAAAATACATCCAAATAGCTATGGAGGATAGAGGCCTCAAACCAGGAGGTTGGGAGGACCAAACGTCGTGGAGGGTGAAAACGGCAAGCTCCTAAGGGGAAAAACTGAAGAAGAAGAAGAAGAAGAAGAAGAAGAAGAAGAAGAAGAAGAAGAAGAAGAAGAAGGAAAAGGTCATGTACAATGTTCTGAAAAAAAGTTGTTTTGGGGTATTTTGCGATTGAAATTTACCAAAAACTTTTTTCTTTCAGTTTTCTTCAATTATGTATTATATTATATATTATGTTTTTCAAAAAAAATAATTTTGAATTACAAAATCGAAAAAAAAAGATTTTTGCATCAGACCAATTCTGGTGTACACAGTTAGCTCTTCAAGAAGCATCATGTTCAACTTTTTGAAAAATCGAGTCAATTATGCGTATTTTGCAAATGAACTTTACAAAAAAAATTCAATTCACCACTTCAATTTTTTCTTTAAATTTTCTTCACATATGTAATAAGAAATGGTAAAAAATATGGCGCTAGTCTCATTTTCGGGTATTGCTCGTATTTTTCGAAAATTGCAAGAAACGTTTCGAAACTACAAAATTGAAGATACAGATTTTTGCCTCAGAGAAAGTCTGTTTTACAAAATTTGTACTTCAAAAAAGATCTTGAATTTTTTAAAGGTAGTTTTTCGTGACTTGTGCTTGAAATTAATGAAATTCTGGTTTCACACCAACTACTAATCAACTAATTGTAGCTGAGACTTTAGTAGCGCAAAAAATCAATACTTCAATATTACCTAGCTATTTCCAATAACGCTAGAAAGTATGTGCAATTTTAGCTCCACTTGTTTCTATTGTAAATGGATCTTTAATTCTGAATAACCATAGTTGTGTTGTGTAAAATCTGTTAGTTATATAATAGAAATTCTTAATTATTAAGTTCCAGGCTGTTTTTATTTTTATCATAGATCTTTCCCCGCAATTGTGTGTTGTATCTGAGACGTCAAGCTTATGTAAGCTTTCAATTATGGGAAATAATTGTGCACTTCGGGCAAGAAAGCGGATATCTTTGAAGACGTTTTTTATCTGGCACTCCTGCATCTCATAGTGACCATGACACAGTGTTGGAAGCTAAAATCAGTGGGACTAAGATGCACTTGAAGGAAAATGGATGAGTTAAATATTGTTTTAGATTTACAAAATATAACTTGTTATAATCATTAGAAGTATAAACACATTTTTCTACACAGGTTTTTATCATAGATTACGGTTTTGCATTCAGATGTGACAAGACAATGAATGTATTTGGTATTCGATTTAGACCGATTTTCATAAACTCTTCTCAATTTTCTAGAATTTCAATTTTCTAGAATTTCAAATCTTCAACTTTCTTTTTAAAGCTCCCGTCTCTTGGAGTCGGTGTGCATGAATTGTTCGCTAACCCCAAGTACCTGATGTGGAGGGTCAACGTGGGCAAATATTTCTGCTGGTTTAAGATGTATAATACTAGTTGTAAGCGATACGAATATTGCTAGAAAATATGTGCTGTTTTACCACCCACCACTAGTTCTGTACATTATGGCAGGAAGTGGGGCAGTAGAATAACATGATGTCGTGCAGAGAACGTATCAGAGATGTACGTGAGTATCAATGCGTCGTGTGCGTCGACTCTTCGGGGCAGCGCGTTCACGTCGGAATTACCTCTATGGCGTGTGAGTGCATAACAACAAAACTCGTATTTGATGGTGAAATGAACGCGGCTCACGCCGTTTTGTTTCATTACAGAAGTCGCTTTGCAGGGCACTTCTGTCTTATTCATATAAGTGTGACGCACACTTTAGAAAGGATGGTGTGCCATTTCTCCATCCCATTTTAGTTTGTATTGCACACATTGTTAATAAGATAGGTAATATTAATGTATCTTGGATTGCATTTGAAATTAATAAAGCTGTGTGGCAGTTCCTGTGGAGTTACTGTGGCGAGCGGTCTACGTCAATAATATCGAGCTTCTAATCTGCCCGGGTTGTGCGTGACATTTATCCATTCATCCATTCTCACATGCACCCACCGACATATAGATACACATCCTTAATACCGTCAGCATGGTAATAGCTACTTCTTTCCTAACAGGGATTCTCAAAACGGATTATAAAAACGAAATTTTGACCTTCTTCTTGAACACCACGTAACATCTGTTGAAAATGCTAAGGATGAGAGAAACTAGGTATAACGTGTATGCAATGACACAATGTATGTAACATGAATGTAAAAGAAAGGTCGGGGATGAGTTACAACTATTGATGAGAATGTGGGGCGTTCATTTGTCGATGCTATTTACCGGCTCGGTTGTGTAAAAGTAAGGTTGGCGGCATTTAACATACCATATTCTGGTAAAATACTGATCGTTAAAATTTTATGTTCGGAGAGTTTTGTCTTAAAAATATGCACTTTTTCTTACACTACTGATTCTTGTCTAAAGAAATACAAAGACTTTTTAAACTAATGTATGACAGTGACCATGTAAACTTCAACTAATAGTGAATAAAGGATGCTTTGTAACAGCAGTTGTTACACTCAAAACGTTGTACGTACATTGTTTGAAAATCATCATTATAATGATTGAATGTTTGAATTGAATTTATTATTAATCTGTTAGAACATTTAACGTGATACTAGCTTATTGCCATAAAATATTCATGATTGAATCGTTTCATAATTATATAAAGCTTCAAATGAAGTAGTTCTAGTCCAATTTGTTATGACGTTCTAGATAACTGGGTATTTTCTAGTACGAAAAAGGTTGAGTATGAGAGCGAAGTTCACTAGTTAGTAATTCATATTCTGATTACTTGATCGTCAAGTATTTTCTTGAAACTTTCAGAGGATACATCATCTGGCCGCTCTTGGTGCTACATCTCGACCGGAAATTCGAATCCTACATCGAAATAATTCTTGATAAAAGTTTTCTTCCTCAATAACGCACGCCTTCCGCTGCTCAAAAGTGTGTGCCAGGTTTTCATAAAGTGTTTGCAAGGATGTTGCAAGAGAATGCATTTGCTATTTGACCACCGGCGTTATTTTTTCCATTCTGCCCTTGCCGCAGCATTGTCTGATTACTTCCACTTTGCGCTTTTAAGATTTTGCTGCACGAAGGTAACACCGTCGCAGAACTTTATTTCACAGTACTGAATGTATTTATCATTGCATTGTATCATGTATTTATATAATACGCTAAGACTATATGACTGTTTTTTGAAATCACCAGAAAACTGCGAGTCTGATATTGCTGGATAGGGAATGCCCCAATCACCCATGCTCCGTCGTGCATTAGAAATATTTAAGTCGAAGAAATAGAAGTTTGCAGTTTATTATTGTGAAAATATACCTGCGGTACATATAGAAATCGCACATAATTCGGAAAAGTTGCGTCTTAGTTCCTTAAACCATGTCGTCTTGTCCATGAAGGGGCATGAGTTTTCTTAGGTCAGGAGAAAATGACGGACAAAAGTTAAGGGATATACGAGGATATAATTATTTACAACTTATTCAATTGAAATATTGAGTGCTTCTCATATCTATTGTATGTATACGAGTAACCATTCGTGGATACATTACAATCCGTAGAAGTTCTCGCCCCAGCGCTCCCACAGCCCAAATTATATATGTACTGAATTGCCTATGAGCCCCTGGGAACCATCTCCGTCCCTCGTTAGCCTCGAGTCAAAAAAAAGCCCCATTTAGTTCCAGTTGTAGTTAGCCCCAGATAGTATCCGACAGTAGCCAGGACCCTCTAGAGTTATTCGTAATGCGCAAGTGTTCAACCAGACTAGCTCCTTGCTATACTGTACAGAAATGAATAAACGAAGAAAATCCAGTAAGATGGTCGTGCATCAAGATCAGGAAGAGAGAGTATCACAATAATCTCACGAGTTGCATAGAATGTTCTATAAACAAGCTTAAAGAGCGAATGCAAACCCGTCTTTCGATCACCTGGTGTCGTGGAGCCGCGAAATAGAAGGAGATATTAGGAAGGAGGATGCTAGAGCGCGGATCGTCAGGGCATGGAGAAAAGATTCAGACTTTACCAAGAAAGATTTAGAGAAGACATTGAAACTTGACAACAGAAAGATTTTGGGAGATACAGGGTGAATTTCTAAGACGTGGTCTGAGCCACGGTTGGAGACGTGGCGCGAATCCGATTGATGAAACGACGATTCAACGAAGCCTGGTAAGGCCACGATTTTAAGCCGAGGCTCTGGAAAATCGGTTTGGCAACATTGCCTTGGCGAGTGCGAACGGCGTTCGTCGTGTTTATTTGCAGTAGAATGTGACAAGTTTGCGGCAAAATAGTGGTTATAGGTGCGTGTGATAGCGTATGTACGAATTGTATTTCCATTCTTATTTTGCACGATAATGTAATGAGTGACGAATTACACTTTCAAAATAATTACAATACCATGTCAAATTTCATTTTGTATTACTTCAGATAGCTTGTTTTGAAAAAGAAAAGGGGATTCTGACAGAAATTTGGCAGAATAATTAGTAAGAGAAGGCAAGTCTGGACGAAAATATGTGAAGAATTCAGGGCATCGAATCCGAGCAAAGCTCCGCGAGGTTGTAGGCAACTACAAGGTAAGTTTTTGTGACCAAATTGCGTGTGTGTAGTTGCTTTTAGTTTTCTTAATAAAATAGTAGTTTTCGTAAAAAAGAAATTCCTACCTTCACATATATCACAATTAGCCGAAAACGTGATTTTTATGAGTGAACATATTAAATGTAAATATTGTACATTCAATAAAAATGTCCTTACTTGTAGATCTGTTATTTTGTAACAGTGACATACGTATTTTTGCATATGATGTAATTGATTTGGAGCAATGAAAAGAATTGATTAGAAATTGAACTAGATAACATCCTGCAAATTTTTGAATATTTGTTAAATTTAGTGCTATTTTCATAACATCTACTACAAATCAATTTCTTTTCTTAGAGGGCAGTGAATTTTCCTTCTGAATTAATAATAGTGATAGATAATGAATATAGTTCATATTGGGAGGGGTAAACATTTTCTTTTGAATTTAAAAAATCTTAGAGCTAATATTGTATTAAAAAAGGATAATAGTATATGTTAAAATTATATATTCTTCAAACAGTAGTTCAGTAAGAGTGTTACTAATTTAAATATTATCAACATAAGAATTTACGTGAAGTTAATATTTGCAATTTGCATTTGGTTATTGCTAATATAACCTTGCAATTTTCGGTTTTCTTTTATAAAATTATTTATTACTAACATATTTGAATTACACTGTTTTGACGAGCCATTTGCTTGCAGTGCCAAGATAGTTCATGCATGTAGTTTAATTTTATAGGATGTAATTAGCAGTTGTTTTGAAATCAAAGATTTAAGTGTTTGATAAAAAAATGATCATATTTTTATTTCTCTTAAAAAAATCGAAGAGGAATTGTTGGAGAAGGCAAAAATGAAAACATACAAAGAAAATACATCTCTGCTCAAAGATAAACTCCAAAAACATTATAACATTACAAGTAGTAATAAAAACATTAACTTGAATATTTTTCTTAAATAATTACGAAAAATGGGTTTGAATGAAGTCAGCTTTAGTTACGTGTAAAACCATTCTCTTCCGTCCATGTGATAGAGGTCAGGTCGCAAAATTTCAGCCAAATATAGTTTCTGTCGAAAAGCGAAATCTCCAAAATTCCCGATTGTTGCATTGCTTTAAGGGATTGCTCCGATCCAGCAACACTCTTGTAATAGTGTTTTGTGTCTTGAGCCAATGAACATTGGCTCGAAATTCTTCCAAACATCTAATGTTTCCATTTTATACTATTTAAGAGAATGAGCCATAGATTCAAACCACACTTAGCTGAGGCTAGAAATGTTCCAACAGTGGCTCGAGCTGCGACCTCGAAATTTCCACAAAACCGCGTCATATCAAGAGATCCCCATAGAGAGGAAAATACACGGTACATTGACCAAGTTAGTTTCGGCATTTTCAATCGTTTTGGTTTCGGGAGCATTCATGGGCGCCAATCCACAGTGCTAACTATCAATATTATGAGCAAGCACGGCTCGAATGTAGTGACACTTGTTGCTCCTGTGTTGTATGACGACCGAAAGCGTACAAGAGGCACTCGGGATGCGGTAGGGCTAACATTACATTATCGCGTTCTGTCATGGACGTATTCGCCGTTCGTACCTTGCCTCTGCTGGCTGACCTCGATTTGGAAGTCGGCATTCCCGTACTGCAAACTCGCTCTTCATCAGATGCTGTGAGAAAGCGTCATACTTGTACAATATGTCCAACCGTTACACTGAGTGCTTGGCTTCGCTTATATTTTATAAAATTATTAGGTATGACGTCGGGTCATTACATAAAATTGATAGTTCGACGTGGTTGCGCGAATGACCAATTAAACTAAAGAAAACTAGTAAAAACTACAATTTGGTATGTGGTATTGGGGAATTGGCGTGGGTGATTGAGGCGGATGCCCATGAAATTTCACTGCCTGTCGGTACGCCACTTTACAGTAATTATATTATTGATCTTCAGAACAATGCGTCTTATTGCTTTACGCAAGAAAACTAAATGATTTGTAGAATTAGAAACGTCAGTGAATTTTTTTTCTCGCATATTTTTATGCTATTTGAATTTTTTTGTTATTTGAATGCCCGTTTTAATTGTTTTTACAAATTCGCGTAGGAAAAACCTCGAATTGCGTTCATTCATTTGAAATGCGTATTGATGAAAATAACACCGATAGTGAATATCTCACTTCCCATGATTCAGAACCAGATCCTTAAATACATTTCCCCGAACGCGGTTCTGCAGCGATTGACAGATGAGCCCACGAAGCTCCCTCAGTTCATGTTCCGTCACGTGCTAATTGGAATCGAATATTTCAGGAGGCAGATTGGCAGGAAAATGGAACACGCCTCGCTTCCACAGGGATGACATATTCAGAGGGAGATAACTAGCATTCTGTCTCCCCCTAACGACGATAGTGTCATGGTGAACCTTCTCGCTCAAGCGGATTTGGTTTCTCTGGAAAATGCAAGCCAGGAGTTAACAACCACTCTTCCGCGAAACACTTGGTTTTTATAAAATATCGAAAATTATTTCCCTGTTTTAATAGCATGAAAACGTGATATTTATGCATTACCTTCGTTCCCATTAAATTGCATTTTTAACGTCATATCATTTGCATGTAAACATCAAATGTAATAATTTTGTAATAATAAGTACTTTTATCTACAGACTGTGAAAATCATGTGGTTGTGTAATGGGATTTTAAAGAACGCGTTTACTACGTAGAAGGTTGAAAAGACTAATTGAACCATCAAAATTTCATGTTGTTCTTTTAAAGCTGACTGTTTGTATTATTACGATCACCATTTTATATACTGAAATATCTCATTTCTTTAGGAAATAATTGAATAAGGAATGTATTTTATTACTTATTACACATTTTTCTGGCAGGACCCGTCAGTCGTTGCCATGGCTCCCGCTCTCTCGTGCCCTCTCTTGCTCTCACTCCCTCTCTCGCTCTTTACATCCCTCTGTGCCCTGTCGTTCTGGCCTGCTCGACCCCGCATCACATGACAACTGTCAGCAGCAATGAAGCCCAGGTGGACTGGAAATTGCATTTAACGGAAGCGCCATATTGTGCTGCAGCGCCATCTAGTGAAGAGTTACAAAAAAATGAACAGTATGAAAAAAACACTTCATGAAAAAACACTTAGATGTGCCAACTTTCATGGAGATCAGTCAAACAGTGTCAGAGTTTATCGACATCAGATATACCGACATCCATTATTATATCTGTTGCTTGACGCAAGAAAGGCCAATGTCAATATTCAGATTTTCACAGAATGGGGGGTTTTACACCACCATAATGACAAAAAGTCGTAGGTCAGTGTAAAGAACGATAGTAAAATCAGATTGGGAGGTTTGACTTTTGACTTTTGATCGTAGGCCAGTGACAAAAGGCGGAAGAACACTCAAAGTTTTGAAGATTGTAATTACATGGTGTGTATACAATAACAGAAAGTTGGGAAATAAAGTGGTAAATGTACAGAAATATCCTGGGAATATCGAACTGCTCCGTTACCTCGAATTTTAATATTTCCCTGTGCTTTATATCTTGCTCCTAGAACGACAGTTATGACTACATTAAATTACTTAATTACCTCTGAGAAAGATCTGACTAAATTAAATTGGAACTTTTAATTTTAGATATCGTTTAAATTTCTATGTAACAATATTGTAATTCATCGAATTGAATTCGACGAAAATCTGTAAACGTGAGGAAGATGGAATAAAAATTTTAACGCTCAACAGAAATAATTTCATAATAAGGGAAATATTAATTATTGTAATGTAATATTCAGAATGGAAGTATGAATATGATATGGTTGAAGATGCATTTTTACAGTCAATTTGCCTAAGGTTCGAAAAGTATTGAATGTGTGCAATGAAACCCAAGACAAACGTCTGATTCCTTTAAAAATGATTTGAAATAGGAAAGTATCCGAGGTAGAAAATAAAAATCCATTATTTTAAAGTAGCGGTGCCAAAGAATGGAAGAAACTTTCTTGTACTAATTATCATGACTTAGGTCTGGTCAAGTTTGTCGGTTTTGTCTCTTCTCTTCCAGTTGGTATCTACCAGCGCCCCAAAAATTTTGTTTCACGTTTTCTCAATTTTTTGGTCCGTGGATAGTAGAATTGAAATATGACTTTAAGAAGATTATAAAAGAGTAAAACCTAATTCTTCGTACTCTTGTACATTGAATAATACGGTACTGTTTTTGAGAAAATGTCGTTTAAATGTTTGTGAAAATGCATCAATTTTCAGTTAATTTTCCGAGAATGCTTTCCAGTTTTCGAGAAACATCATAAGTAATCATTTCAAGTACTTTTACTCACAGATGCATTTATGTGGAAAAAAGGCCTTTAATTCTTATGTTAACGACGTGAGAGATATGCAAATTAAAAGAATACACATGTCATTTATGACACTATATATTTAACACTATCCATACAAAAATCTATAAAGAAAAACAAATTGGAGCTGAGAAAATATTGTTTTCAATAGTTTCCATATATCACGCAAAGTTAAGGAAAGACAGAAAAGAAAAGCAATGAGGAGCCACCGAATAAGTGAAGATGTACGCACGCATCGCCGGCGAGATATCAGCGAAAATAGGGATTCACCTCACACGTGACCTGGACCGACCAATTAGTTCGACAATACTGGTCGATGACGAATCGGGCTTACGCGGAGTGGACGAGAGAAGGGGAGAAGCTGGGGAAAGCGGCGACGAAGTGAGAGCAGGGAGGTAAACGGAGAAAGATGCGAGTGCTTGAAGTAGACAGACATGCGAAGGTGCACAAGTCGAAACGAGAGTAATGTTAAGGCTCAAGCGAGCAACGTGTTACGGCACAAGAGTTGTGGCTGAGCGATTTCAAGTTCTGGCTGGGGGATTCCAGGACACTGCGGCCCGCTTCCGCGTCAACTACCGCAAATGGACGGCCAGTATGTCAGAGGTTACAATATTAATAAGAATATTGACCTCATTTGAACCGACTGCGTCTCAACAAATAACGTATTCAGAATATTTTAGCAAACTTTGCAAATAATGGAGACACTCCTCATGACTTCCGTTCTGAAGTTAAGGTATTCTCATCGTTGAATTCATTCGTTTTATGTCGACAAACACGCTCTTTGTGCATTAGCAACCAACCATCTACACGAACTAAGAGCGCATCCATAGCAAAGGCCGTTAAAATGATCGAGATTCCATAAAAAGTAGTTTAGTGGACTTTTAGGTCTTTTCTTTACCAGTGCTAATAAATCTTTTGGTAAATGTGTCGTTGCCACAAAACCAAATTTTTGGGAATAAATGTGAACAAAATTTATTTTTACAATTGTTTTGGTGCAGATATATGAATGGGTGAAAACCAGAAAGGTTTACGAAGAGGCATTTTATAAATACTGAGAAATATATTTAAGTCAATATTACTATAAAGTCGTGGTTCTTCGTTTCATCATTAAAACCACGACATTTGAATCGTTCATTAAAACCATGAAAATACATTGCCACTGAAATATAACCGAAAATAAACAAGTTTTTCTCAGAATTTATAAAATATCGCTTATACCGTTCTGGCTTTCACCGATTCATTTTAAAGTTACATTTTTTAAATTTCCACTGAAAGTAATGCCATTTGAAGCCATGACATTTATTTTCGTTATTATAACAAGAAATCAATTATGAAATGTGTCCCCTCTTCTCCCTTTTGTTCCGTTTCTTCTCTTGTTTCCCCTGTCTCTTTGTCCTCCTTGTCTAATTTTAGCCCACTGTCCCATTTTGACCAGTTGTTTCATTTTGTCCCATTGCCCCATTTGTCCCCTTTGCCCTCTTTGTCCTTTTGCTCCCCAGCTTCAGAGAGAATGATAAAGCTCTGAAAATTTTAAATGGGTCATAGTTAAATGTTTGTGATTGGTGAAGATATTTTTCCCGTCTTAAATGTTCGATTTTGAGCTCCATCTGATGATAAGCGTAAGATATCTCACGCATTTTTTTCACATCAGCCGAGTTATCACTCTGTAAAACAATATTTTAAGAATGTATCCTGTAGAAAGTAACAAGAAATTTTACAATTATATAAGGAGAATTGGATTAAGTCATATGAGGACCATAACGTAATCAATATTTAATAATTTGTGTCAAAAATTAAACATAAAATTGTTACTCCTTGTGATTCACTAGTTAGGCAAGAAAACTGTATTCTTTGTATTAAAAGATATTGGCTACAGCTTCTTTAACACGAATTTCAGACTTGACAAAAAGCCAAATGTGTGCTTTTAAAAACCTAAAACTATTTTCACAATCAATTCCATGGTCCTTTAATGCCAGGGAAGCAAATATATGAAGTGTGACAGATGAAGTAAACTGGTTCATTTCGGAAGCCACCTTGTTTTCTTAAAGCAGTATATTAAAAATATCTCTAAATAAAATCGTGTTCAGTTTTAAAAAATATGGTTGTTTACACGTAAAATTTACTTTATGTGAAGGTAATTGATAATATTGGGTTTTCAAACGCCTCTATTTTTTTCTTTAAATTGTTTCCTTGAATAGTGATAAAAAAGCTTAAAAACCAGGCGGAGATATCAATTTTTTTCAGTTGTTTTAGCGCAATTTCGAGTGTATTATGGACAACATTAAAAACAAGATGTTAGCAAAAACAGCTTGAAAAGTTTTCTTTGGGTAATGCTAAATACTTTGAATATAATGTGACATAAATACAAGTTTATGTGTTCTTTTGATTGTTAAAAATCTACACAAATATAATTGTTTATACATATTACGACATCAATATTTATATTAAGTACGTTTTAATACACTATTTCTCATTGTCCAAATGCTTCAAATTATTTCTTATGAAGTTTCTTGAAAACTTTTTTTTTTAAATATGGGCTCAAAATTGTGCATTTTTAGAGACACTCAATCATTTCCTCAAAATTTCCCCAATTTTTTTCAATGAAATGTTGCAGTTTGAACTAGTTTATAATTACCTATTTTATTCTTAAACATATTCACTTCTACTCTTAGGGGATCAGAGATTTGAGAAAAAGTGAAAAACAAAAGTAATTTATGCACCAATAGATGGCAGCTGTGGAGAGGGTGGGATAAATACGAATCTCTATTCTAGGCGAAAGAGAGTAGAAAACTAATTAGTTCGAGAAAGTATGCGCCATTCGGTAGCACAACGAGTGTTTCTAGTTTTGTGTCGGAATATTCCTGATGTAAGCGCAGATATACAATTATCATCTTATATTTTTTTGCGCCATTTTCATACATTTTTCTGAAGTATAAAACTGACTGTTATTCTTGAGCCACAGATGCTCTTCCCTTTATCATGTTTCCATTTTGAACCCATTTGAAGGTCGAACGTAAACTATTTATATATATCTGTATTACTTTTAGCAGTGATTTTCCGGAGTCATTTTTACGCTGTGTACAATATTTTTCACCAACGCATTGTGATTTACAAGGGAAAATACTCGTCTGCACATGCACTTTACGCCATTTAGCCTCATGAGAACACGCGGCGCTTTGCAAATGACAGAACTGGGCAACCGCTTGAATGCGACTGACGTAGCCAATGGCAACGGCGACGTGTATGACGCATGTGGGAATCACAACGGCATATCTCACGTGCACTGAGTGGGCACACGTGCATTCATTCCGCAAGGTAAGTCACGTCCGCCGACACCGCCGCCGCCACCACCACTACCACCACTGCCACCACTACCACTATGACCACTACAACTACTACTACTACCACCACCACCACCACCACCACCACCACCACCACCACCACCACCACTCTAACGCCACCGCTTCGCTAATGCCTTCACCACCCTAATGCTTTCGTCGTCTACTCTATTGACTTCGACGCAACCACCAAAATGTCACGCCGCCCCGCCTCCATCTCCACTTCCTCCTACACCCCTAGGTACCATTTGCGGTATCACCATTACATCACTTCACGATTACCTTTCTTACCATCACCACGATTACTCTCTCCGTCACAACCCCCGTAATCGCTACTACCTTCACCGCCTTCTAAACACCCTCACCGTCACCATGAGTATACCTTCACCGTTAACATTTCACCACCTTCAACCTTCCACCTCAATTACAACTACATACATCAACTTCTTCTTCTCTGCCACCATTTCCGTGGCCGCAACCGCCGCCTTTAACACATTCCCTACCACCACCGTCACCTCTGATAACTCCCACGTTGCTACCGCGCCACTAACTTCTCTGTTATCCCGCTTCCGCGAGGTTTATTCGCCGTTGAATGTTCTCCAGGACCCGTGCCGCCGTCGCCGTTTCCTCAGCCGCCACCGCCATATGCTGTCGCCAGCGTGTTAACACGACATCGCTCTTCGGCGCCTCACACCGCCGCATTTCCTGAACTCCCGACGCCTCACCGCACCCACCACTGTCGTCTGTTTCCCAGCGGGCACGCAGGGCGCAGCGTTTTGAGGAACTAACCACGCAAATTCGACATATTGTAAAGACCAAATTGTTTTTTTCGAAATTATCGACGCCAACTTTTCAAATTTGTCGGCCATTATTACATTACACTGTATGAGTCCGTGACTGTTAAATAGAAACTTTGTTAATTTCGCTTTCAGTAAAGGTTCGGGCACCCCAAGGTAAAAAAAAGGGCTTTAGGAATTGAGCTGCAGATGGTCCGTTGGATGGCATTCAGAATAAAGATAAAAAGTATTGTACAACACACTGCACACACTCTTCAGAGTCTGAATCCGCTTATTTCACAAACGCCCCTGGAACACGATATGTGAAACTCAGGAGGAGTTGAAAATTTAGAGGATAAACATCGAGTGAAGGATCGGCAAGCAGTAGAAGGTGAGGATGATATTCTCCTTGATAAAAACCTATAACTAACTAGTGTAGCTACAGAATAGAACAGCCTTTCTCGTTCTAGTTATTTTCTAATTTCTTTTGTCTTGGCTAGCTTCTCGGCTTTGCCCCATACTTTTCCCATTTGTCTTCTATTGCCACCCAAACATTTTCTCAACTTTTCGGTCCCCTAAGGGTAGAACTGAAACATAACTAGAATATAATAGGAGAGTAAAACCTCGTCCTGTAAGGACATTTTTGTTCAAAAATTGGGAGCAATTTTTCAGAAAATCTCATTTGAACATTTCTGAAAATACGCTTTCTGAAGAACATTTTCACCTAAAACTTTTAAGTTTCCGAGAAACTTCATTAGATATTATTTTCAGCAATTGTACTTACAAATGCAATAATTCATAGAAATCGGTGGTAATGTAAATATTAACAGTGTGAGAGATATCGTCGGGTGAAATATTAAAAGGAAAATAAGGCAGAATATACAAATAAGAAGGTACCAGGAAATATGCCCGTCAGGGGAAATTTTAAAATTATTTTTCACGTTCATCTCTTCTGACAAGTAATTTTTTAAGAAGGATAACAATACGATAACTTTAATGCCCTGCACTAAAAGAAGGTAGAAGCAAACTGGTTGTGGAAAAGAGAATACCTCATTTATAATGAAAAAAATACAAATTCAAATACGCCTTTTATACGAGGAATAATTTTGGAAATTTCCCAACATTTGTCTGGCCAGTGGCTGTAAATGTAGGAGCACTTTTCTGTCAGTGGTGGGGATGTCAATCTCCGTCTCGCGTCCAGCACTCTGGCTGATGAATACGTCATTCCGACGCCTCTGGTATTGCATAACTCCACAGACAAACAAAGCACGTAAACAAACAAGTATGCTCGCAGTGGAGAGTAGAGATTCATGTCATGCAAGGGTGGCCAAACGTTTTGAACTGTGCTGCATTAAACATTAAGGATTACGGCGGGTAGAGAAACATTGTGTTTTATTAAGATGAAATGCTGTGGTGTTTAAATGCGTTTTTGAAATGTATTTAGTAGTTTTCCCTTTACATGTAATGTTTCATAGCATTTTTGTACTTTAGTTTGTCAAAGTAAATATATTTGCGTTTTTTATGAGGTTTTTGCTTAAGCTTGTGCCCAAGTTCTAAGCAAACTTAAGAATTCATTCATACAAGATGAAATGTCTGTTTTATAAAACGGTCTTTACACGCGATGCGTTCAGTTGTTTCGTAACGTGCAAAACACATTCTCTAGCTTTGATATCGATTCTTTTTTACTAGTAGCTCTGTAGATTGGAACAGATACTCATTTGCACGGACCACACGTAATTATTCACAGACGAACGAACAAATATTTTGAGAAAAAGGAAAACTTGGCATCGGGAACCCACAAAACGTGTATTCCCGTCAAAATTTTGACATCAATTTCTCTTACAGAACTTTACATTACAGAACTTTCTCTGTATTGAATTAAAGGGTTTAATTTTTGAATTGAATATTATTTTTTAATAAACATATGTACAACCATGTACATAAATTCATCTCCTTGAAAAGCATGATTGGAAGGGTCTTTTTTATATAACAAATGCGATTTTGGTTACTAGTGGAGTACAATAAATATAATTATTACAGAAATACCTTTTTGTTTTCTTGAATTTGGAATTCTATGAGGGATAGATACAGAGAGTGAATAATAGTTTGAACAAAAAACTATGTATTTTGATAGAGTTTACAGTAGTATTTACATCCGAAACTCAAGAACGCTACATGTTTACTATATGATTTTCTACAAGCCCATCAACAAGTTTTAGAATACGATATCCACTTTTAATTTTTTGTATTTATGGATTATTTGTACACTATTTGTACTCTATGTACATCTTTGCACTCTTTATAAAGGCATTGATTCCACGATGATCAATAAACTACAAAAGATTGATGAGGCCATCTCCTAGTACAAGCTATAGAAGAGTATTTTGTTACCATTGCTACCAACTTTTGTAATTTATTATAGTTTGTAGAACATTAGTAATATGGGATGTTTCTCATCACGAGTCAGAATATATTTTACATATTTTTGGATAATAATATGACTGATATTACCGGTGTAGAGAAGCAATATAGTGAATAGTGGGCGAGACTATCTTAGCAGATTTTGATATGGATCAGAGTAGCACAGAAAACATGGAAGTTTGCTATTTCTCAGAGAGAGAGAGAAAGAAAGAGAGAGAGAAAGAAAGAGAGAGAGAAAGAAAGAGAGAGAAAGAGAGAGAGAGAGAGAGAGAGAGAGAGAGAGAGAGAGAGAGTGGGGGAGGGAAAGGGAGAGAGGGGAAATACTCGAAACAGATGACGACTGCTCCGTAGAAATCGGGGCTTTAGAACCCACATCCAGATATCTTACGAAACATCTCAGCATCCTAAGGATCTAGACCGTGAAGAGAGGGTATCCGAGATCACTAAAGGAGGAGGTATGTACATATTCAGGTCTCGTGTTCAAATACCGAATAAAAAAATGTTTGAAGCGTTGCAAATTTGATATATTCCTCTTCCAAGACTAACAACTTTGCTGAAAAGAGCAACAGAATAAAGATTCTCCTATAATATTAGTGGTGACCTGTAAATGGGTAAGGCGTCATAGTTGTTATCCACTGAAGATTTAAACAGAAAAATATTATTATCCTTTTCTTTTCATTACGAACTGAACAACATTTTTCATGATGCGCCTCGATTGAGAAATGGTAGCCGAATGCAGACACTGCACCAGCGATCTATTCGATTGCGGTAAGCGTTTTCATTCGTTTTGTTCTATTCACGTTTATTGTAATGGTTCCGAATCAAACGCGTGCATTATGCCTTCTGAAACCACGTTGTTTGTAGTTGTGCGTAACACATTCACGTGTATCACCGCAATTCATTATGATGTGGAGTTTGTATTGCGTAGCGTTAATGATTTTGCTGAGTCTCATAAATGTTTAGGCGCATCGTTTCTAAAAGGCTTCCATTTGTAAATAAGCATTTTATCCTATTAATCAAAAGCATGTGTCAACTTCCCTGCATTCCAAAGGGAAGGCATATTCATTGGTTAAAATATTGGCATGTGAAAGTGTGTGCATCTTTTGAAGGTAATGTTTACGAAATAAGCTGTAAGAATGCATTTAACAATTGTCAAAAATGTTTTCATAGCATGTATAATATTTTTCCATCTTTGATACCCTTTAATTAAGATTATCAAGAAAAATATTACTAATATCGAAAAAATCCGTTAACCACCGACCATGGAATCCGTTAACAAGTTAAAATACAGACCCCTGAGATTAGATTGTGTTAAATATATTTTAAACTTAATTTTACATTACATTTCGAGATTTTGCAGGGTTGACACCACCCGTGCTAGAAGAGCATTCAAGAATGTCGTAGGTTCAAAAATGTTTCAAATCTGTAGAAAACGACTTACGAAACATAACTCAGGTTACATTGCATCTTTGTCCAGATGTTTCCCTACATCTTTCAGCAAAACCTTACTTGAAGATGGGAATAAAAGTTTGCCTAGAATAACATACTGACAAAACGGCAGAGATTGTATGTCTATCATAGAACCTCTTTCATGTCATGCATATGTCCAGCAACGCTTCAAATCCAGAAAATATAATACCTTTTTGTGGCGGACGGTTATGGACAACTTTTTTGAATGATCTGAGGAAATCCTGCAAAGAAATATAAAGTAACCTTTTTTCAGGCTTATCTTTCCACCAGATGTCTTCCAGGTTTAGGGTGGGCTCTTTTAGTCGCTCAGAATTCGAAATTCCTCCACGCCGATGAACGTGTAGAATCTCGAGCGTCTAGAAGAGAACGCTCAGAGAAGTAAAGGTGATTTCCGCTCCACCGCGAGAGAATTCTGGGGTCGTACGCAGAACGGATCGCTATCTCCCGACCATCCTTGCCCCGGGGGAAACGAAAAAAAAGTTCCCAACTCTTCCTTTTGATGTGACAAAGATGGTGCGCCAAACCAAGTTTTCCCTTGATTTTTGCGGAAGCAACCACAACTTTCCGGCAACATTCTTCCTTCGCGGCGTTGTTAAATGTTCTGTCGCAGCTGCGTGAAAGTAGCGCGGCTGTGGAGAATGTTTGTGAACGTAGACCCGCAAAGATTGCCACAAGACTGTCGCAAAATCGTCTGTATTCTTCCAAAAATATTGTATAAATTTGGACAAATTACGAGGCAAGGTAGAATATGTATGTTAGTTAGGGATGCGACATTGATGTTGATATTTTCAAAACATCAGTATTTCTATAAAAACATCAATGTATTGAATCAGAACATTTTTGTGTTTGAAGTTTTTATTTTTGAATGTTTTGTTCTGAATGAAAAATTCTCGTAAACGTCTGTTGGTGTGTCCGAACCAAGCGAAAGCAGTTTGAATTACTTTCATTATTATATTTTATATTATTCCTTAGCCGAGATGATCCAGATTCCATAGTATTTCCTTCGTCTTTCATCCTATTTTGCACATAGAGAAGCGTTTTATAACTTAATTTATAGTTAAATTTAATTATAAATATATACGTATACACGACAAGTGTCAAATTCAATTTTTTGGTGGTTAATACTGATGTTTTACGATTGTACATTGATGTTTTGTTGTCGATATCGCGTCATTAATGTCAACATGTAATGTAGAAAGACTTGCAAAAGAAAAAGTGGAACACCAAAATGCTGAATTGAGAATAAAAACCGCGCCTGCACTAAATAGTAGCACCGAAATCACCGACAAAGCTGCTGCAGGTACATCAGATGCCACCAAAGACACGACCAATATTATAAACTAGTAGCCTGCAACAGCAAAATGCTGCCGAACAAAACCACAGAAAATGGTCTTCCAAAAACTAGCACGCACACTGTCCTATTCCAACAAATAAAATTCTCTGGCGTACCACTGTAAAAATTTAAATATTTAAAAAAATGTTCACCGTTACTGCAAAAATGTAGAACCGGGAGTCCGTTCTGGAAAAATCGAAACTTTAAAAGTTTACTTTTCAAGTAGTTTTGAGTAATAAATATTCTATAAACATAATAGTCAATTCTTCCTCTATTAGCGGTATCAGCATGGTTAATTTAGTGGAGTGTAGAAATGAAGAGGTTGGTACTAGCCAGAGCGCGCAATTGAGAAACTAAAATCAAATACCCTGCCAGATGCGAATGCATCTCATTAATCTGCGCCACGGGTACAGTTTGAAAAACTCTGAGAAAGAGTTGTCTATTTTAGAAAAAGATACGTCGTTGTTTACTTATCAGTCTACTTTTCACTACTATGACGAACATTTATCATGCAAGTGCCACAAAGTTTCAGCAACAATACACAGAATTTATGTTTATGGAGTTTGTCAGAATGCGGAAAGAGCGATTCATAAATATCGTAGACGATTTCCTAATCGTATTGTACCGCACAAGAGCGCGTTTATTAACACCTGCAAAAGGTTGCGAGAAACTGGTTTATTAATCTCTGACCTCCGAACGCGGCCTTTTTTCATCGTTGAAACAAACGAGTGACCTTGTTGTGATAGAAGCCGATGAAAATTCATCAACCAGCATAAAAAATGTATATTCTCGGTTGGGTGTTGCGAAAAGTGCAGTACGGTAATTCATTCTCTATGATTTGTAATGTTCAACAGTTATACCCCAAGACAGAGAATCGACTATGCAGATTGTACATGGCTTCTTTAAAGACCTGATATTTTCAGGCAGATATTATTCACAGAGTGGCACAGTTCACACGAAGTGGAATAATTAATTCTAGAAACAGTCTTTTACGGGCTCTTTCTAACCCACATTCAACACGTGAAAGTCGATTCCAAGTAGAATGTTTTATTGTGACGTCTTTGGCGGCGCAATAAATTACAGACGTGAATGGTTTGTAATTTATTGAGTATTTATTTGAAATATGCTCAACACCTGCATACTATGTAGAATAATTACAATAAACAATATTGAACCGTTACTAGAAGGAATGTTCCTGGTCACCACCACCGCTTGCCTGATAATTAGATATCTTATTCGGTGTGATGCACCAGTAGCCTACGTGAGCATACTAGCGAGTATGCCGCACCTCCCGTCTCGACGTAGCACGCGGAGTTCAGTTCCCTGCCTCAGTAGCCTATGCATTAAAAGGCAGCGCCGCGCACAACCCACACGATTTCCTACCGACGCGCCCGAAAATCAGAAGAAGGAGTTTAGGTCCGGGCTCCGTTTATATTACCTTCTGCGCTGAATGACGGAACTGCGTCATCTAGCTGTTTCCGCCGCCGCGTTTCCACAGCCAGCCTGTCTACGGGATTCACAAGTTTGCCCCAAGTGGTCTACAGGGTTCACAAGTGGCCACCCACGACACGGCACCTCTTCCCTTCCGTTCCCTAGGTTTGCCATTGTTCAGCCCAGCGTCTCTTCCCGCCAGCGCTGTCCATGAGCATGAAATGCACGTGGCTAATATTTTGTCACGTTTGTACAAGGCGACTGATATGACGCCACAATATCTGGTGTGGAATTGTTGAAAATCAAATAGGCCTCAGTTGTTTGTTAGAATGTCTAATGGAGACACTTACTCAATGATTTGATGATATAAAAACATGTATTTCCTTCTCTTCTAGAGGATGTGTCTCCATCGCTGAGTTCCTCTATTTAGAGAAACGTATAAAACTATTTTCATGAAGTGTCCAGGAAGATGGATAGGTCGAGGTGAACCTCAAAAGTGGTGAAGCTCAGCAAGATTTCCGAACCTTAGTCTACACGATTTTTACTTCCTCTTCTGCACTTCGAAAGAAAAGAATGTTATGTAAAGCTGCGGGAAAAAATGACGCATTTTCGACAGAAAAGCTCTTATTGCCAAGGCCCGGTAGCGAAAAAGTGGATAAATCCTCTTACTAAATTTAGAAAAAAATCTTCTAATACGTGGTGTAGTCAGAATCCATGCTATGTGGATCATTGATATAGAAAAAATTGAATGACAGCAAAACATCAGTCTCTCAGTCTGTGAACAACGCTATCAGTTATTCCGTTCAGCCGATTTTCTCCCCAAACTGTGTTTCAATTGTAGATTTGGGTGATTCGCGGCCCCTTGAATTTGAAAGCGACATTTTAATTTTGGTGATAATTTTACAGGAAGCCTCTGGAATATTTTCAACAAAATGGCTCCAATGTTTTTGATTAAATTTTGTCGTTGGATGGGAGAAATAATGTTAGAGAGAATGGTACAGGTCTCATTTTTGGTTCAAAACACCGAGTTTTCGAAAATTGAAAAAAAAAAATTTCCGCATCTTCCCACAATTTTATATAAATATGTTCATTAAAAACAATTCTTCAAAAGAGGTCGTATTCAGTGTATCGAAAATATGAGGTTTTTTTGCGTAATTGTAGGTGAAACATAGACACTTTTAAATCCATTATAAACAGTTTTCTTAGAAATGGCTTCAAATTGTGTCGTTCGTTTTTGACCTCGAATGTAGCCAAAATTTTAAAGATAGTGTCCTATTTTCGGCTCATTCTGCATTTTCGTAAATTGCAAAAAAAAAAAGTCCAGAATCGTAAATTCTAATTTCGCGTACTATGTTTTAGGCGTCGCCAGTTCGGAAAATAGCCACACAAAGGTGTCAAAATTCCCAATTTCCAAAAAATCCCGTCCCATTGTCATCCCAAAATTTGTTCAATTAATCCCATTGTTGTCGGTCACGATTAAATGATGTAGATAATATTTTTATGAAAGGAAATAGATTTAAGGATGATAATAAATTTTAACATAGAACAAAAACAGTCCTACACTTTAAATTTTAATTCCTGACTATGGTTTTGAAAAATTGAAACCTCGCTTCAAATGCAATCAAGGTAGGTTTGTGTGAAGTTATTCTTGCTTTTCTGTGTTCTGTTATGTAGCTACTGTTACATTTAAATTTATACATATTTGTTTCGTTTCTAAAAGTAAGAAATTACTACTCTCTCAGGCAATGTAAATAAACACACATAAGCGCGAGAGGCATTTCTTTGGAATTAGACTTTTCCAAGTTATAACTGAGATTTAAGTATGGCCGAAATTTCAATTTTCAAATTTCAAATTTCATTAATATTTTAATATTATGTAATTATTTCCAATCGGCCGAGAAAATGTATGCTGTTGTAGCACTTCTAGTTATCTTAGTGGTCGTTTATAGACTGGCCCTACCGTGGAGCGAAGTTGCGGAGCGACTGGAACTGGGAACACGGGGCGGGCGGGCGGGCGCACGCTTTAATACGAGTATAGTTACTCTCTAAGGTCGGGAGCTGGAATGTGAGAGGGACACTCGTTCCAATTGGAGAATCGCCTCATATCTGATACCTGCCAAAAACTACTACTTTTAAAACAGAAAGTAAGAAGCAGCACCTTCATGATGCCACGGCTCTCAGGTCACAGGTGACAGTAGTCACGTGGCACCACTTAGAGTCAAGTTAAGAAGGATGGGAATGAAGTGCCGCCGTCACACCAACGAACATTAATTCCACGTTCGTGATAACCTGAGCGAAAGAGTTGAAATCAGTCATGCGCATGCTCTGGGAATAAGTGACACAGTAAAGGGCAATTTCACTTGGAAATCATTTCTTTCCATTGAGAGTTTTTACTATCTGCTAGACATCCGGTGAATATCGTTAATGAAGATGTAACACCGAAACCCTTGGTGGGTAAAATTGATAAAATGTTTGTTGCAAGAATGCTGCTGAGAGCTCAGAAAAAACTCTTCCCTGAAATATGAAGATGATTAATGTACCCGAGCATCGATTTACTTTTCGTAATCGTTTTTCTGTGGTCAGAGGATTACAAATAAAGCAAGTGGACACGATACATTTTTCGGACAGCACTCCATGAAACAATCATTTATCTTGTTAATAACACGATAAAAACACGACGTTTTTCTGAACCTTGGAAAGTCTCCAAAAGAGCTACGAGTGTATACCAAAGCCGGAAGCATCTGTAAGTCTCATTTCGTCGCGCGATTCAGTTAAGAGGCTCTCTGGGCGGCGGGCGGTGCAGGTGGATGTTGGGAATGAGATTGTACGAGTCTCTGAGGAACAGCGGCTAGCCATGCGATCCGTTGTCCCTCCCCTTCCCCGTCTTCCCTACGAGAGGCGCAGCTCTGTTGAATTATCGCTCCCAGCGGCGCCGCGCGACCTCGGCGACGGCTGCGAGATGGCGCGCTCTAAAGAGGAAAGCTGTTTTCCGTCACTGCCGCTAGCCCCGTTGCCCCGCACGCCGCCGTTTCTCTCCTCTCCGCCTATCCACGCGCTCGTTTCTGTCGCCGTGGCGTGGGTTCTGTCTTGGTGATCAGATTCCGTCGTTGAGTAAGCAATCGATACTCTGATTTAAACTCAATGCAGTGCCTCTGACCAGGAGGTCCTAAATCCCGCCCTAGGAGTCTTGACTGTGACAGGATTTTTGACCCGTGTCAGCTAGGTCGAATTCAGTCGCTGTCTGGAAGAAAATTCTAGCGGCCAGCTGCTCTGATCGGTACTGTGGTCCGATCACCTCCAGGCGAATACCAGAGTAGTACTCTATCAAACGAGCCATGGGCTGCGCGCGATCTTTCCTTCATCTTCCATGTTCTATTCTCACCCTTTACTGGCACACTTAAAGCACTAAACTACCACACATGTGACCGGTCGAGAGCTTAGAGCTTTTCTCGGATGGGGCGGTGCGTTGCTGGTGGAAGATACCTGGTTGGGGAACACCCCGCTAGCCGACGGTAGGTTGGCGCTGGATCTCGCCATCCAGCGGGGGAAGATTACCGCCAACTCCAGGGGAGGGTAACATGCACTACACTTACGGGATTAATGACCTTAGCTAAAGTCACGCCTAGAATCTCTAACAATCATCAATCAATCAGATCAAACATAGTGGCACTGAAAAGTATCGCACAGAAAGAGAGTGGACATTGCCAGCCAGTGAGAAACTCAAATACCAAAACTTGAAGTTGTAACGGAGCTCCTGATGGGATGGCAATTTCTCCCTCACTTTCCAGCTCGTGACCTTGAGGTGTCACTATGTTTAAATGTGAGTACACTGATCGGTCTATTGGCCTGAGGTTAGCATATTCTCTCCCGATTGCACGTTCTCATAACATTGTCTTTCCACTTCTTTTCTTAAGAAGTTACTAAGTCGCTTCTCTTCTCTTATACACATTTATACTTCTAACTCCAGATTTGAGATCCAGCCACGGCTGTGTACACTACCTCTAGTTTCACTTGCTACAACTTTCACAGTTTTGTTTCACTTCCTTGTTATCTGTTTAACCTTCCTTGGATCTCATTTTGCACTTATCGCTGCCGACCCGGTATGCCAAGCACCTAAGTTACAGCTTCTCTGTAATCCTGCAACTCCCGCTCTCGCTCAGTCTTCCCGTCTTCTACTATTGCTATCTTGCTATGCTGCTATCTTGGTTCCTCTAATGTCGCAAACTACAGACAAATCTGATTTGTTTGAGCAACTCACCTTGCCTCAGGGCAGCGACTGAAGCCACTGCAGTGCCTCTGATCGGTAGATCCTAGGTTCGAGTCTCGACTGGCAGGATTTTTGTCTCTAGCTACATTACTAGGTCGAATTCAGGAGGATAGTTTTCCTACAGATAGCTGCTCTGATCGGCAGTTTTCCGTAGTTTCTCCTATCATCGCCACGTTAATGCCGGATCAGGACCCAAACAAACGGGACACGAACCGCGCGCGATCTTTCCTTCCTCTTCCTTGCACTATCCTCACCCATTACACACTCTCATCCTCACATGCAGTATACTACCACATACGCCGGGAGACAAGTAGAGTTCGTCCCGGCAGGTGCTGTGGCCCGCTGGTGCCTCTTCTTCTTTTTAATCCACGTTGCCTCTCCTCTCCTCCCTCTTGTTATTTCAGTTGACTTCTCCCTCACTTCTCTTTCCTCTTCCGATACCTCCGTCTTTGTCACTTCCGGTAACTACCAGACGGTCGTTTCCGTAGGGCCATAAGCCTGATTCACATCTGGATACTCAGCTATTCTTGTGCTGCATCGAAGGAAAGAGATAGGCCTTTGTTGTGGAGTAGTTGCCAAGACGACCGTCCGAGGCTTTCGTGAGCCACGTCATTTGCTGGCTAATGGGATGTATTGCTAGGAACAATTCAACTACTGATCCACGGCGCGCGATTGAGAATCAGCGACGTTTGATTTACGGCTTGATCTGCAGTTCAATGTTTTCTGTCATGAAAGTAAAAACAAAGAGTTCTCCATTTCTCCTGCTGATGCACTTGATGTAGATCGTTATCAAGGGATTATCATCGTTAGCCGGATGAATTGAAATGTTAACAAGGCTCTTTGATGCGATTAAGGTTTTGGAAAATATTAATTTATTGTTAGGTTTCTATTTACATTAATCGTAGCTGTGACTTTCTTTGCCCATTTTGTTGTTGCTGATTTTTTTGAAACAAAAATACGTATTGTCTCTGTAAAGATGAAGAGTCTAGGGTGTTTGTAAGTTGTGAATAAGGAAAGGACAAGGAAGAGAAAAGACAATTCGGTCCATGAACTGTTTATTAGGGTACTGCTCTAGCATTCGCCTGGTATTGATCGTAGAAACCACGGAAAATCACCGATCGGAGCAGCCGGCCGCTAGAATTCTCCTCCACACAGCGGCTGAATTTGACCTAGCTATGACGCCAGTGTCCAAAACCCTGCCACTGTCGGAACTCGATCTTCAGGACCTCCCAGTCTGAGGCACTGCAGTGACGTCGGCTAATGCCCCGAGCCACCGAAACCTTGTGTGAAGTGCTCGAACTGCGCCCACTTCCGAGACCTAATGTGAAGACGAAGGTGGGGTACAGTTATGCGTAGTTAGAGAGGGAAATCAGACGATTGCTAAATAAGGCATTTCGCGACGAACACGGTGAGATAAGGTTCAGAATTAAAATGGCACTTGCGTGGAACATGCTACTTACATCTTAAGCATATGTTCAAATTCGATTCCGTGCAAGTATTTCCGCATTAAATCCTACGTTGCTTCATTGATTTCTGGCAATTATTTAATTTATTTAATTATTTATAGAATCCGTTTGGATTCAAATTTCCTAAATGATTATGAAAAATAACAATGTGATGTCATTATTGAAATGAATTTCTTGGGCATTGCCTGTCACAAGTTGCGAAAGAAATTGATTTGCTCAAATACTGTTTAAAAGCCTATATTAAATGTACGACCTTGCTATATAACAATTGTAGTTTGCTTTGTATTTTCTCGCTCATTATAAGAGCATTGTTTATTTATTATTTTATCCTGATTAATAAACTTCGTTTCTGGAACCCACGTTTTCTGTCTAATTTGGGTTGCACGCTGGATTATTATATTGTATGTTTATATCGCTTTTAATACAGCCTTGGACAAGTTGTCTTGAACGTCAATCGAGGATAGTTTTTAGTTTTCCGTTCGCGATCGTTTCTGTTTGATTAAAGATAATGCTCGCTGTGCATGTTTAATGAAATATGCTTTCGAAAGTGCAATTGCGAGGTACATTCTTGAATTGATGGACAGCAAAAGGTGATAGGAAAAACTTGCGATAAAAATCAAAGCTAGTTTGTCCAAATATTGAAATAATCTATATTTAATAACTAGAATCAGTGGTTATTTAATGCAGAGGGTACATTTAGAATTATTTGCATAAAATCGCATTACTCGAAGCAGAATTTACGTAGAGTATGCCCCAAGCTGGTGCTTCTTAGATAAACCTGTGAAATATTATACTACTCTTTAACTACTGTACACGAAGTGAGAGTATGTTAGAGGTCTTTTGTTATAAACTATTGCTATTAACATTCCTAAAAATGTTATGAGAGTTATTACTACCGATGCCAAAACTTAAAAGTCGAGGCGGAGGTAGTTGAACCGAGATTTTTAGTTTGGACAAGGGTGTAATAACACTGTAACATTTCGTGGTATATTCAGCCTTTTATCGGTCACCATAAAATCTTTCTTTTTGGGAAAAAATGTACGACATTACTGCGACATGGAACACATGAATTATGTTGTTGCGGTACGATAATCGATATTGTTGGGTATTGCTTGCTATATATCTATATATTTGTCAAGTGCAACGAAAATAATACTAATTTACCAAATATTTATTTTTCAAACTGCACAATTAATAACATATGTAATAATGAACACCCCTAAAAATAATGCGTTTCTTTGTTTACTCTGTGAGTTTTTCGTAATAATGTTGACTTGCGTTGAATGGGTGGTTGTTTATTTAGGTTACAAAGGATGTTAAAATCCGTTACTAAGGATTTTAAATTTCTTAACCTACAGGTAGGTACAAGTGCACTTAACAAACGTATAGGGTTGCAACTTAAGAAGGGTTAAATACGCATGTGATGGCCAAAATAGTGCAAACTCGGAAGTTTTAGGAAACCCTAATAACTCTGTAATCTCTCTCTCTCTCTCTCTCTCTCTCTCTCTCTCTCTCTCTCTCTTTCTTCCTTTCTCTTTCTACAGGTTTCCTGTAATTAAACGGGGAATCGGATCTTTGAATGTGAACATTAGCCGCCCAAAAGGCACCTGCGAATGGATTGTTAACGGTACAACTTTTAACCTTTTAGAGCCTTAACCGCAAAAGCCACTCGCAAAGCATATGCCAGTATTATCAAACGCTTTGACATAGTTTCAGAATAGGGATGAAGGAGTTTGAGTTATCCAACCTTGACTTATACTCTGGCGTGCAAGTTTCGGTTAAGTAAGAGCATTAAATGTAAATGCATTTAAAACAGTGTTTAGATAGCTATTAACACGAGATATTGCTAGATACCTGATCTTTATTCATAACTTATTGCGCGTCTAATAAACCCCTGTTGCATTTGAGGCTCCCTGCAGTAGAAACTCTTGAAAGAAAATTTAATTAAACGGAATTGAAATTTCCTGCGTTAGTGAACACAACCAATTAAATCATCAGAAAACACGGAAGAGTGTATTTTATTTCCCAAAGAATCGATAGTCCAAGACTAAACCCCTGGTATTTTATTTTTATTAGCTTTCTCTTTTGCACTGTCATTCGCGGTCGTATTTCTCCTCGTACCAGATTTTCATTCAAGCAGAAAAATTCCGTGCTAGCTCCAACTCGCACGTTGAAGACGTCAGCGCTGAAAGAGCGAGCAAGAAATATGCCGAGTAGCAAGTACACTCATTTCATTTTCTTGAAACCGAGCAGCGCGAGCCATGAGGCAACTTTAATCTCAACTCGCATTTTATTCGCCTCGCGACACGCTGCTCTTATGTTCCTGATAAATTTGAAAACGGCGCTCTGCGTGCTCGTGGGCAGCCTTCTCTCACTTATTTCCCCGAAGACTTGCAGCTCTCGACCGCCCCGCTGCTCCAAACGCACTGTGGCTGCATCCTTGAAGACCAATACCAACCCCCGTGCGTGTGAAAAGTATTAAAATGTGAATCCCACGAAACTTATAAACTTGAAACAATATTTTAAAAAAATAGTTTATTTAAAGCATTAAATTTCAAATTTGAATTACGTATCAAGGAGGTACAAATAACAAAAATTCAAAGTGAATGATTTTGGTTTATTGAACCTGAACTCCGACTAATATACACTGATGTGACAAAAGTCGTAGGATGGCAATATGCAAATACACAAATGGCAATTATATAGCGCACAAATGTATAAAAGGGCAGTGCATTGGCAGATCCTTTATTTGCACTTACGTGATTCATGTGAAAAGGATTTTGACGTGATTACAGTCACACGCCGGGGATTAACAGACTTTGAACGCGGAATGGTGGTTGGAGCTAGACGCATGGGACACATTAGGAGAAATACCGTGACTTTCGTCACCTAAATCTGCATCTCGAGTAATGGTTAGACGTGAACTGCCGTTAAGTTACATGCAATTAACACGTAGCCTTCACGCAAATATCATGTTGCTTACATACAAATAGCATGAAGTCTTTAGAATCGACAGGAGTGTCATAGATGAGCTGAAATAATTTCTTTAATTGTGCATTTCCTACATCTCTTTCACTCGCCGTAAATTGTACAAACATACCTCACGAGATCATCCGCCTGCAAATCCTTAGACCCGATTTACACGCTTCGTTTTTGATGAACAATTACGGGAGTTTTAGAAAACGCTCAAAACACACAGTGCCGTTTCAGACGCCGCACTGCCAAGTTCTTGGCAGTCTTACAAGGGAATTCCGCGGTGTAATATGTCGAAACATGCCTTCATATTTTTTTCATTGAATTTACATGCCATTCTGATACCACGATGTAAATTTTGGCTGCCGATACATACTGCCAATTACTTCCAAAAATTTCTAAAAATGCCAACATTTTCGTACTATTTTTCGTTTGTACAGAGAACTTGGACAGTCCTCGCAAGCCAAACGGCGAGCGCGCGGGCGCCGAGGTTGGCGTTGTTGAGGGTAGTTTCCTTAAGGTCAAATGACATTCGGAGGGAGCAGGTCATTCCCAATGCTTACTTATTGTAAAAGTAAATTTTATTTCAGATATTTTATTTCCTTACCAATCAAAGGTGTTACTTTTTTCATTATGAATATCGTCAATATGCATAATTATTAAGTATTGAGATCTTATGTCATATAAATACTGAAACTCTTTATATTTAAATTATGTAAATAGAGATTTAAGAGTTGTTTCGTGAATTAAATTTTCATGTCATAACCTCATTTTGTTTTTTTGTTCGCGAAAATTACCGTTCTTTAATTCGTGCCTATTTGTGTCGGTAAATCAATTTAATCATTCGAAAAGCCCGAAAGACTTTCAAATTCACCGCACTTTTCCAGTTAGCACCGCTGTTTGCATGTGATTACAGAACTGACCTGTTTCGCAGTAGACGCAGACAAATCTGATGAGGAGAGTTGATTATGACCGAATGGTTTAGATTTGTAAAGAAAAATGATTCAAGTAGTCTGATTCTTTAAATCTTAGAAGTTGTCTTCCTTCTTTTCAGACAAGCTGTTTCGTGGTGCAAATATGGCGATTGCGGCACTGGCATGCACCTATTTATGTTTTTCAGTTTTTTATCAATAGCACAAAGTGCATTTGAAATAAGAAAATGTCCGATTTTCATTTATTATCGCAAATTGCATATTTGAATCGAGCGCGCGTTACTAAAGAATAAGCGTACAAGACGCAACTTTAAACTATTTCTTCTCCGTTATACGTGAACGTATGTCTTGTTGTACAACCACTATTTATATTTTTATTCTTTTTCAAGACAGTATCCATTTTAATGGTTCCATTTCATGTCTTTATTACGAGTAGTATCAAATGCCTTGTTTGATTTTCTTCGAATTTGTAACGAACGTTTTACGCAGTCTTAAAAAATAGTGTATGCGTATTTGAAGACTTTTGGTTTTTGATTCCCTTTCCCTCTCTACGTCTGTTTGAATAGTTTCTTTTAAGAAAACGTTTAGCCAAATTAAACTCGATAGTTCGACATTTCGTCGTTTTGCCTGAAAATTGTGCGTGCTTTTTGTTTAGTTACTAGCAAATGTGTTATCTTTGCATTGCGATTTCGTTTTAATCATTAAAAGATGCGTTAAAGATCAGATCTTAAATTTTTGGGCGGGAGGTCTACTGTTTACAGAACTACTAACAAATAAAAATCTCATTATAAAGTTCAAAATAAATCATTTCAAGTCTTCATATCATATATGGGTACGTGTTAACAAAATAGCTTCCTATCATTCATGTGGAAAGTGTCATAGTAGATCAATAAATAGTTAAGACAAATTCCACAGCGTAAGGTCTACAGGAAGCCTTGCAGAAAGCAGTGCGCGATATTTCCGGCGAAGTTGCCTGCTTGTATTCCGGAATGCTGTTATTCACGGGCGACATGTGCGCATTAATTCCGACAGGTGCCGCTGCGAATGTCGTTTGATTTACATAAAAATTCCACACCTCTTCTTTCTTCGCTCGCTGCGGTGTTTGCTTGCCTCGGGACGGTGCCATGATGCCGCTTGGTTCTGCAAATCAAATAGACGTCTCCGGACAAAACAAACATCAACTGTTTCTTGTTTATTTTGAGCATTGTTGAAAGATGAATGGAACACATTTTGTAATATCAAAATGGAACTGTCACTTACAATAGCATGCACATTTAAAAAGATGAATAGTGAACTGAGGGCAATAGAAGTAAGGCTTAATTCTGATATAAATGGACAGAATATGAAACAAAAACTCGTGCTTCTTGTTGTTAAAATATTTTTGTGTATTGTTAGAAAAAAATACATGAAAAAATCTCATTTTCAGTAGCTTTTTATTAATTAAATATGAAGAGATTTTCTTTACGCGTTGACACGATTTTGGCACTTTTTTTGCTTCACTAAGTTCTCTTCAACTTAGTGAACTAGTTTTTAGTTCACAGTAATATCCGGGCTTGTTTAGGTGTGGGGTGCAGTGGAAAAATAAAAACGTTTGTACTTGCTTTCTATAAGGTTGACAAACATTTGTCTTGAGCGACGAAAGAGGTTTCATTTAGGCTTGAAGATCTTTTACATGCAGAAAATCTAACATGGGACAGCCGGCTTTACGTCGCCTCCGAAGGAAGGCGTACGAAGGATTTTCACGCCCTTAACAATCCACGACTTCGATGGGGTTTGAAACCGTGAACTTGGATACAACAGTCCGTGTACGCTATCCGTTACACCGCCGCAGTACACATCTACCGCTGCAGATGCGTGGACTCGACATTGGGGACTAGCACTGTCCCCTGGAGCTAGACGGCAGAGAACTGTGCGGCAGCTCGGAGAGACTGGAACTGGGGACGTAGGGCATTTCATCTCCCATGAAAACAAATGGTCACGCTTAAAGTGGCGCGCTCTTCTTTGTGCACCTCCTTGCAGGAACTAAAAGACAACATGCTGCTAACGTTATTGAGGTGGCACGTGGGCCAGAAGTGCGCTGGCGGGGCACAATTCCGCGCCGCCTGTCGGAAAGACCACGCTCATTTTCGCGTTTTATACAGTCACGTTTTTCATGTACTACGTAAAGTACTAATAACCGTTCAAAGAAAATAATGTTCCATATAATAAATATTCAATGTAGCCCTGAAGATCGCTGAATACGTAGAAGAAAAGTATAACTCCTTTTTATCGTAATCAAATTCAAGAATTACTACATCGATTTAAGAAGTATTTACACAATCCCGTAAGTAACTTTAAAAATATTATAATACTTGATTCTTGCGCATTTTGTATTTTCAGCTACGGTACATTTTTATCGTGAAATTTTCGCGACGTTACGCAAAGCAGCGAAGGGGGGAAATGGCGACCCCATTCTTGCAGCCTGACGTTTTGTCTACTCTTTCAATAGGGCACCGCGGCCCTGAAGTCAAAAGGTGGCAGTGGAATGTGATGTGATGTAGGGCCTGCAGCGCGGGACGGGAAATAAGGGCCGAAGGCACAACAGTGTTTCAACGACATATCAGGTAGAGTAGATTTTATAAACTTTTCTAATGAATTTAATTGATACATTGGTATAATTTAATTAATTTATTTGCATAATTTAGTAAGGAATTTCTTTTTAAAGTTACTTACGGGATTGTGTAAATACGTCATAAATCGATGATGTAGTAATTCTTGGATTTGATTTCGATAAAAAGGAGTTATAATTTTCTTCTATGTATTCAGCGATCTTCAGGGCTACATTGAATATTTATTATATTGAACATTATTTTCTTTGAACGGTTATTAGAAGTTCAACAGTGCTAAGTAAAACAGTTGACTGCAAAGAAGAGAGAATAGATAAAACACGTTTTGATCATATTTCTATAATCAGAATTAGAAGTAGCATGTTTGAAATATACATCTGCTGTAAAATATTTTTCACAATAAATTTTTTATTCAGCGTATTTGATCATATTCGTATTGTTGCTAAAAGTTTGTCAAGTCATGAACTTTTTATAAAGATGTACGTCATTTTCTTATATATTGATCTGATGATAAAATGCATTATTTCAAAGTTTTATTCTAAAATCATGTTTTCTTTATTAATATTTATTGGTTTGCCTAGTTGGAGACAAATATTTTGCAAATTTAAAAGAAATCTGCAATATAGAGAGGGGGAGAATAGCTACAAGCTCTACCTGCCGCGAAATAAAGAGATGCTGCAAAGATTTGCCACAGTTGAACTGTAAGAAATGTGTCATCGTTAGAATTCCTAAATCGCATACAAGTTGGACTTCTGCCAATTAAAAGTTTGGGAACATTGAGGCCAAAGCTTCTTACAAAAGTAAAATTTCTAACCCTGCAAAGTACACTCTTGGAAACATAAAGTTTCGCGTCGAAAATGCCTTGGCCCGATAGGTTGATGGCTCTGGA
>BOPP01000030.1:73841-117864 GCA_017312745.1 Gryllus bimaculatus
CAGTGCCATCAACCTCTCGGGCCAAGGCATTTTCGACGCGAAATTTTATGTTTCCAAGAGTGTACATATATTTTCATTTAATACGGACATCGGAGTTATAAGAAACAGATGAATACAGACTTTGATCAATGTTTGAGTTATGATTTCATCCTTTTATCAACATGGAACACGGTCGTTTGAAAAAAGTTCTGAAATCTTCGACAAATCAAAAAGATTCCTCCACAATCCAAATATCAAAAGAGTAAAAATATGGCACCTGTCATTGTAAAACCCTGATCTAATCAACAAACAATATTGAAGAGAGCATTAAGTTATCAAAGTAAATGACAGGCAACGAGGTTTTTTCAGGTTCTGAGAGATAACGCATTGTTTAAATGTATCTAATTATATATTGAATAAAAATAAAAATTATAATATTCAAAAATCGGTTTTTTAAGTCACGATGGAAATCTCAATTTGATAGGGATACCAAATTCTAAAAAAAAAAATATTTACAAAAATCGTTCAATCTCTTGAAAGACTATATAGTTGAACAAGAAGAAAATCAAATCGAAAAAAACAACTACCATTTACCATTTCGTGACATTATTAGCCAATAACTTTTTTTATGAATTACTAAAATTTACTAAATATGTTTTAAGAGATTTAAGAATGCGAAGTTTTAAAAAAAGTTGTAAAAAGTTCCCCTGAACCAAATGACGCGAGTTATTATACTAAAACTCTAACATAAAAATTATATTTTTGAAAGGTTTCTTACTTGTTATTTCTTGTTAAATATGTAAATATGTAAAATCATTTATACTATCAGGAAAAAAACATTGTTTGATATTTTCTCAGAGACAAATTCAAACGCAAACTTTTTTTGCAAAAAATAACTAAAAATCATGTTTACTGTGTCTTAGAAGTCTGGGTCAAGTACGAAAAAGTTATCAAACGTTCTACTCAAGACACAAATTGTTGTCGATTTATTTTAGATTTTTCGACTGCTGGGGTAATAAAAAAATAAAAACAATTTTTACTATTTTTCCACCTTTAAATCACCTTCACTTTAAACGAACTTTCAAAATGACTGCTACAGTTCTGTGCATTTAATGGAGTGTTTATTATACATACACATTTGAGTACATTGTTGAAGCATTCAGTAATATTTTGAATTTAGAATGTAGTTACAAATTATCAATTTCTTGAAGCTTTCTAGCCATTTGTATAAGTTGTAACATTAGTATACCAAGAGGAAAGATGAATAGGTGAAAGATAAGTGGGATTGACAATTAGAGAAATGTAAGTTAAAAGTTTGTACACGTTTTGTGAACACCAAGAAATTGATTTACAACAAAACGTCTGTCCGTCCACAACACCAGCGTTCAGACATTTTCCTACAAAGCGGATTTTCCTCGATTGATCAGGCCGATCTCGAGAACCAGCTAATTTGAAAAGGATATAGGTCAAATTCCATTATCATTGAATTCTGTGTATTTTTAAAGATAATTATTTGCAAAGTTAAAATTTTTTCAGTGTGCTCAGTCAATTGTAATATTGAAACAATTGATTTTTACTTTATTATTTTCTTGAAAATCAAATATTAAAATAATTTAATGTAAAATTATTTGAAAATGTGAGTATATTTCGCTTAATTGTTAGTTACCAATACAAGTATTGGAAGTACGTGATGTTATGACACCATGTGTTTTATTATGAAAATGAATTAAAATTCTGTATTAAATTATTTTCTTCTTTGTAAGAGACTATAACAGGCTAAACACGCCGTAACTACCAAGAAAAAGGCGCACAAAGCTCTATCCGCCGATATAATAGAGAAAAGACACCTTTCTTCTTTGCCTACGAATAGATTTGACAAGCAGATAAGGAGCGTGCGTGACCTCCGTGCCTGCGAAGGCTAGCCAGAAAGAACGGTTGAAAATAGAATTTATTTTATCCCGCTGTACACTCTACGAAAGCCTGTCTCTTGTCAGTCGGTCAACGTCAGTCGGCCTGTATATGTCCATCCGTGTGTTTGTATGTCTGTGAACAACGTTAGCGGCTAATTTATAGGTAAGATTGTCAACAAACTTGATATTTCCTGTTCAACGTGTCTGACGTCGCGGCTCTTTGAAATTGGAATGGTTAGTTGTTTGTTTGTTTTTTGGTGCTGTTTACGAAGCTTAAACATTTTAGAAATTCTCTCGAAAATGGCCACAAAATTTTGAGTTATTTTTTCTTCAAATATTGGAAAGTAACTTTATAACAAATGTCGCACATCCCATTTTCGAAATCTTAAGACTTTGTAAGACACTTTGAATTTTCGAAAATAGCGAAAGTTACTAATGAAATGAGAAAGTATGTGCTGTTGTAACCCCACTGTCTTTTAATTACCGTATGAGATAATGTTTATCACAAAGTTTTGAGACGTTATCTGATGGATCACTTTCTTCATTTTGGTATTAAAATATTTGATTTGTAAGATTGAACTTTTCAGAAAGTCAGTACTTCAGTGAACGAAAGGACATGGTGAGTACTTGGCAACCCGTGAATATAATTATGAAGTTACACTGGTGCCAGTTGCACCTGAACGGGAAGAAACGGAAATTCACGGTGTGAGATATTCGTGTTAGCAAACTTTTGCTGTAACCAACCACGAGAACTGAAGGAAACAAAGAACAATGGTGGGAATAACTCCGTGGTAACCGGTGTCGTGAGTGAAACAGAATGTCAACAGGCATTTCTGATTGTCTTCAACGGTCGCATTGGGCAGTCAGCTCTGCGAAGTTAGTTAACTTTACGAGCACTTATGAAGTTTGTGTCAATTAGGCTTACTACACGTAACAGCGTAATAGTAGCGACCGGAAAGCAAATATATTAGTGGTGAACGACGCAATATGTGTAGATACAACACGTGTTGTCTCAGTTGTTGAGATTACCAGAAGTCTGCGAAGTTGGTGGTGGTGATAACTAAAGGAAGTTGCTCGTCAAGTGACGTTTTCACGAGCATTTAAAAATATTCACGAAATAAAAAAATAATTTCGCTGTGTAAATAATTGATGTATTCATTTTTAGAATGAGTTTTTATTCACAGGAGGATTTGAAAATACTCTCAGGTAGTTAAATTAACGTGAACGTGCATTTAAAACTGAAACAATAATGTTAAATGCATTTTAATGGTGGATTTAACATTAAAAAAATGTTATGTCAATTTGTAAAATGTCAGAAATGAAGTTAACTGGTAAATGTCAATAAATTTATGAAGAAATACGATATGCGCCATGTGAATATTAATCAGGAAATCTTGAAACATTGAGGGAAGCCAGGTTTTTGGATATCGAAATTGAATGTGTTTTTTATATTATTATTAATTTAAATCAGTATCAAAGAAAGCTAAAAGTAATAATTTCAATTATTTACTTGGCATAATATACCAGACGAATCACTCAACTCACGGCCGTAAGGAAAGGACCCTGCTGTTAGACCTTGGCCCTTAAGGAGCTGTTGTGTCAAAGTACATGAATACATAATATAACATTTGTTTATTAAACATTTTGAAAATTAACTTCTAAAAGCAATCGAGGATCCAGAAAAGTATATTACGATTCCACAACAGCAACACTACAACAACTAGCCAATTATCTTTATTTATTCTGATTCAGATTACTAACTACATTAATAGAAAGTCATTCCAAAAATAAAGTATTAAATACATCACGAAATAAAAACGTGTTAATCCCTTTTGGATAAAATTCTGTTTCAGTTCCTTGGAGTATAAATGGGTAATAAGAATGCCCTTCTCTAACGCGAAAACCGGCGGTGGGCGACTCGGACAAAAGCCGCATGTACACTTTCTTTGCCACGAGACCACACGTTCCGATTCAGTCAGATCACGTGCCGCAGTGAGAGCCGCAGGAGAACCAGCACCCTTTCGCGTGCGTGCGGCCTGGAACCCGTCAGCGTCAGCGGCGGTTTGGCATTCACCGCTCGTTGCGGACAAGCTCACTAAAATGTTGCTTCCGTAATTGCCGCTATTCACCACGACCTCCAGTTCCGAGTAAACACTTTTGGTACACTCACTATGAATCGTTTCGACTGCCACTCTCCCTTAGTTTGCGGACAAAGTGCGGTTTATTATGCAGGACTGTTGTCTTTCGGTGATACGTGAGGTTTTAACTTTAGGTTCCTTAATGTTCCTCTCTGGAGTCAAAAATGATTTAAATTTGAGCGTAATGAAGGTTTTGTGATGCTTTAATTGACGTAAACGTGTAGAAACTGCTGATATTTTTCTCCTAAAGTGTAACGGTGCGTTTAAAATTCAATTCACTGTGAATTATGATTCTGTTGCATTTTATTGTCTGAAGATGAATGGGAAAGAGTAAATATATGTTAAACCTAAAAGAAGAAAATAAAATTAATTTTCTGTGCTAATTAAAATATTAATTGGAAATAAAATATGAAGTAGGAGAATGCATAATACAGTTATCAGTTCATAATTTCTACTGCTTACCAGGAAAGTCGTGTAGGAAATTGACATTACCACTTATCATTCACAAGTATACTATCCCTAATGGCTATAATATTTCACGCTTCTTAAGTCAGAAAGATTACAGGATCTGTTATTTTATATGTTAACTAAATTATGTAAATGTGTAATAATTTTAATGAACATTTATTGAAATTGATTTTGTTCTGCTTTATTAAGAAGTTATGATTCTTAATATTGATCGATAAATTTAGCGCAACATGTTCAATAAATGACGCTTATTAATTGTTTTGTAAGGCAATCTGCTTGGCATTAATGCTTTAGTCGCTCACGTTGCACTGCTTCCTGCAATTATAATGACACATTAGCATGGAAACGAGGAGAATAAGAAGAGTAAGGATAAAGAAGAAGAGAAGAAGAATAAGTAAGAGAAGGTAAAAAATAGACGAAAAATGAGATGAATAAGAAAAAAGATGGAGAAGAAAGGGAGAAGAAACAGGAAAAAGAGAAAAATATGTTTGCCTTACTGTCCGTCAAAATATTTATGTATTAATGAAAGTAAATCTTGTTTGTCGGTCAGTAAACCGAGATTGTTACTGCCACTCCTATTAACTCTTTCGCGTGTTCGATTTAAACGAATTTTGTTAAACGTTAATATTTAATCTTATATATTTACAAGAGTTCTTGAAAGCCAGAAATGTTACAAGAGAGTGTTTACAAGTAACTTTTGTGTCCTTGATACTGAAAAATTGGTTTGGGGTCCGCTCGATTGTTTGTGGGTCCTACAAAACTATATATTTAAATAATGGCAGATAACCCTCTGAAATTTTTGAGAATTGTAAATGTAATGTTTAACTTCCACTGCTGAGAAGTTGTTTTTTTTTATCTTGGAGGCTGAAGTCGCAGTGTTGATAACAATGGCATGCAAACGAGTTCAAATCCCAGCGTGGAAAAAATTCTGATTGGAAACATTGTTGCAGGTTAGGGTAGTGTTACAATATTTCGCAGCCGTTACAAACAATACTAGAAAGAATGTGCTGTTGAAGCACGACTAGTTTCATAGGAACGTTTAAGACCACTGATTTTCACACTTTGTTCTTCTGTGTTTTAGACCCGCCTCTTCACTCCAAGCACTCTCCTCCCTCATTCCCGTCCTCCGCCACTTAAGTGGAGTCCTAGAGCTCCACACGTAAGGTGAAATTTCCCAAGTTACACGACTTGCTACAGGACCGAAGAGTGGCGATCTGACTTAGGGCAGAGACGTGCTGCAAGTACAAATATTTCAACAATCTGGCTAAAGTAAGGTAGAGAGCCCTTGTCTATGCTCGAGGAACAAGGTGAATGTTGTTGAGACGAAGGAATAGCGGAAAAGAAGGTCGCCACATTTTTACATTCTAATTCATATTCGTGGACTGAAATAATTTCATAAAATTACGAAAATTAACCTCTGCCAATTAAGGCCCCCCGGCGACACTTTCAGCGACAAGGTCTTTGCACAGACGCCGTCTGTCCCGAGATCCCTACCAAAACCTTGACTGATTTAATTGCTCATTCCTAATTTTCCGGACATTACAAATCACTTATAATAATAAAAAATGTCAATAAATGTTAGTAAGTTGTTAATCATTTAATATTAGACGCACACATAGTAGAAGATGTATAGTTTCATTAGAGATGTTAATTATAAATGTTCACAAAGTGAAGTACGCTCACTTGTTTCATAATCCTTCAAAATTCGAAAATAGTGTTTAAGCGGGTCAGATGCGAGGAGCAGACAGTAGCTTTGTTGACCTGAGGGTTCTACGTTCAAATCGCGACAGTGGCAATGTTTTTGTCTCTAGCTACGTAGCTTGTATTACTCCCCTGCTTAGGCAGCTTGCACAGCTGCATTACGTTTCCGTCTCATGATGTGTCTTGTCGGTGGAGACCTTTCATCAATTGTTGGATTGGGACAGGTGGCTTAGGGCATCGAATGATGTCACTGCAGTGTCTCTGGCTGTGATGTTCTGGGGTTTGAGTCTCGACGGTGGCAGGACTTTCGTTTCTGGCCAGATAGCTGGCTGAGGTTCTGTCGCTGTCGAGAGGAGAATTATAACGGACAACTACTCTGATCGGTAGTTTTCCGTGATTTCTCCGATCAATACCAGGTAAATGCTGGAGCAAAGGGCGGCGGACCCCATGCGATCTTTCCTTCCCAATCCTAGTCTTATCCTGCCCCTTATTTACACTCACACACACATGCACTACATTACCATGCATGCCGGGAGACCAGTCAGGTGCTCAGAGCTTGTCCCGGCTGGGGCAGTGCCCCAATGCTGGGAAACACCCGATTGTGGTAAAACTCCGTTATCCGACAGGAGATCTGGCCGGACCTAACCATCCAGCGAATCAAAATAACAGCTACCTCAAGAAACATATACTACACTTTTGGGACTAATTACCTTAGCTGTTGACACACCCAGAATCACTAGTAAATCAACGAATCAATTGTTGGTGGACGCATAAACAAACCACGTGGTTTAGAGGCATTATTACCGTTATCTCTCGAGCGTCGCTGACTAATAGGTCTGGATTTGAGTTTCGATGGAGGATTTTCCACAATAAAAAAGTAGGAAGGTAAATTCAATCATGTTTTGTGCATTGTAGCGTCCGATTGTACTGACAGCGCTTTCTCTGATCGATTCCGGGAACAGCTCCGAAACGGTCGGGCCATGAGTCGCACGCGATAGTTGCTTGGCCACTCTCACGTTTAAACTTGTAGGTACTACATACACTACCATAGTTACCGATCAAAACCGACCAGTCAAAGGTTTAAGCACGACACAAATGGGACGCTGCCCCACCAAGGGAAATACCTGGTTTGAAATACCTACAAGTCAAAATGTAGTTCAAATATCACGGTGTAGCCGGCGAGCATCACCGTTATATCTAAAGGTAAAACATGCACTGCATTCACGGGATTAGTGATAATTTCAAGAGGACAAATTCACAAGAAGACTCAAATCACTAGATATGAGTAACCAGACTTGTAGACTAAGCTGTCTACATACTGCGTTCGGAACCGAGACTTAACAAGTTAATACATTACATTAAATTAAATATGAGTAGAAAAAGCTTACATCGTTAGATGAGAGTAAGCAGAGTTTCAAATTCTTTGCGAAGGTTTTTTAAATTAGGACTGGATTTAATATAATTTAGCGGATGATTAATGTAGTTGGGGTACTTATACTCATAAATCTGTTTAAATACAGATTTATTGACTTTTGAACACCTACAAAATCTCTGACAACTTATTCTTGTTTGATAAAATGCATTGCTGGTACCAAAATGCCATTTCTAATATAAATAATGTTTAAAATGTTGTCAACCAAGTGATGATGAACGGCAAGAATGTTTAACTGGCAAAATAACGGATAAAAGATTTCTCTTTTCCGTTTATTCAGTATTATTCTTATTAAATGATGGTGAGATATTCTTAGTCTACTCGTATAACTTTTAATATCCCTACCCCAACAATGTATGTCATAATGTATTCTGGAATCAACTAATGCAAAATATAATATCCTCAGGAAATTGGGGCCCCGAAAAGTTTTTAAGTAATAGAGTAATCTAATTGTAAATATAATTTTTTGTGCACGATTGAAATGTTTTTCAAAAAAATATTGTAATATATACTCATTGCGCAAGTACTAACATATTGATTGAAGAAACGTCTATTCCTCGCATCACGTATCGTCATAATATCGTTTCACGTGATGTGTACAAGAGCTTTGTTTATTAAATGCAATTCTCTAATAACTTACAAAATGTCGATTCCGAGAAAATGCGTTTGAAAACTATTCTTTGCCTTGACTTCAATAAGAAATATTACAGTGAATCTCACATTTTGTTTCTTTCGCACTTAAAAATACAAACGACGATTGTATTTTTACAACAACAACAACATCAACATTAAGACATCAACAAAAACAATAATTACGACGATATTACATGTAATAAACGAAATGGTGCCAGTGTCGGCTAAAGTTCTTGGAGTATGTTTATATTTTTCTGACTGTTTTATAAAAATATTTTTTCCCAATAACTTGTGTCCCTTTATTTCCTTTTAAACAGTCATTTACGTTTCAATAAAAATTACCACATCATAAAGAATATTCTTTATTATTAATTTTTTGGGGTTCATTTCGTTATGTCACCCGTGCCACGGACTCCCGTGGGTGGTATCGACCTTCACCTCCCTGCTCTGCGCTTTCCTCAGGCGACCGCGTGGGAGTTCCAACTTGAGTCGCGCCTGCCCAGACGCCTGCCAATTAACGCCCGGTCCTGCACGCCAGCGCCTTCTTTCATCCGCCTTTGCCCAGCGCTGCGAGTCATCTCGGCTTCGAGGCGCTGATCCAGAAAGGCAGGCAAGCAGACTTTAAAATCCTTTCCGACTTTCCAGTCACCTGGTTCAAATTATTCACTGTAAATGTCTAAAAACAGCACTTAAGTTCTGCAGTCGCCTAGTTTGTAGTTCAGGCAGCGAATCAGAAACGAACACTTTCAGTTAATACGGACATTCAGGGTTTGGACCACTGTAAATGCAGATAAAAGGAATTGAAATGCAAATAAATCTTTATTTTTTCCTTTTTAAGTACTTATGCCACTAATAAACAGAGATGCAGCATTTATGCACAAGTAATGATTTGGATACAAGCGCAGGAGTGTAATATGTGTAATATGTTGAAGAAAGAGTCGTAGCAAAAAAAAAAAATATTCAGCTTCTTGAGGCAAAACTATTAAAATACTATTACTTCTAATCATAGTGGCATTTATAGTTCTTCTTATTGGTTTCCCCAAACAAACCATCACGCACTGACAATGTTGGGGAAGCACCAAATACTCAAAATTCGAGAACTTTCTGTTTTAACGTCTCCCTCCTGAGTGAATGTCTTTGCGCGTTTGAAAGCATTTCCCACACGGTGTCCCGACTCGTTTATTATTTCTTTAGATGTCATGCGCATTCTTAAGCATGAAGAATACACACATTTGTAACAAAGAATGTGTGTTCTGTATTTCATCTCTTCATCTACCAGATTCATATCGTTACGCGGTCCAAAATTCTTACATTAATGAATATTGATTTTTATAGTATTTTACATATGTTCTGTCTGATCAGAATTATTAAATAGTAAATATATATGAAATTTTAATTTGTGACATGAATGAAACATATCTTGACGTACACGTGGACATTGCTAATCGTGAATATAACAACAAATACATTACTTTCAATATGGTTTCAATGGTACTTGAAATTATGTTCACAAAGAAAGATATATTCTGAAATAATATGATTATTTGGATTAAACGTGTTTTACGATCCTCTTGTATTCCACCTACTATACGGAACATCTGTGATGACCGACTAGCAATTGTCAGCAATTTACTCCCGTTTACTAGACAACGTTTTTAGATAGTTAACATTTACTGATGGCAATGTTCACTATGTCATTCCTCACTACTCTACAAAGTTTAGGAAATTAGTAAATATTATCATCTAAAAGTTGAATATAAGAAGCAATTTCAACTCTTGATGTAAATAAGATGACAATAACGGTATTTCAAGGCTTTATTGTCTGCCCTTTGTTTTTCAAAACAGTGTTTGCGCCTTCCCAAAACGTTTCCACGTTTCCTTCCCAAATCACACAAACAGTTCTCAAAAGCCTCATATTTAAACATTTGTTGAAATTAGGGAAGTCAAAAATACTTCTAGTTAGATCTTTTTCGCATTAATTTTGAGTAGCGTTGTAACTGGATATTTGACTGCTGGTTTATTGAGTTCCAACTTCTTGTCGATTTAAGAGAAGTAGGGACGGAGAATTTATCTCTACATGCTACTGATGGTTTATGAGGATTGGAAATAGTCTATGATTTCTTATTTTACAAGCCCGGATGGAGAAATCACAAAGGGAGCTATACTTTGAATGATTTTTTTTGGCTCGATGGCAAAAGGCAAATGAGATGGTGAATGCCATCGATTCATGTGATTCAAACAATCGAAAATGTTAGTGTGGCAAGTTTTGTAGCAGATATGTGACGTCCAACTCTTCATCAGGAAGGGGGAATATTTTTCCAAATTTAAGTTTATAAGCTTTTCTTTTTATTATATTTCTTCAGTGAATAAAAATCGAAACTTTCCCACAAATATTACACTTGGCGAACTTGTTGACACTTGTAAGTATTAAGAACTGTCGAACTTGAATCATGGATCCTGTTTTATAAAACCATTAGAGGTTACCTGTTTATCTGTGAATGACACATCCCTTCAGCCAATATGATTTCTGAATGATCCTGTCAGACGGTCGAGCTACCTTCCCTGAATGTTGGAGTCGCATTACATGAATTATGTACGATGCGTCTATGCTAATTGTATGCGCTTGGTTAATAATCAACAGAGAGCATTTCACACAATTGCGCGCTCATGGTCTTGAGAAATAGATACTCTGCAACTGGATGCGTTTAGGTTTAGATTTGCAGAGCAGTTACTATACTAAACAACGTATATATTCTGAAAATACCACATTTTTAGCTTATTTTCATAGAATAGTTTTGAGTTTTAGCAAAAATTCACGAGAAATTGTTTGAAGAAATTATACTCTCAAATGAAATGAAGTAGGTACATTCGTTATATAAATATTAATGTTAAGAGTGATATTTAAAAAAAACTTCATTTGTGTATTTTTTGACAAATTAACAGCATATTCAGAATGGTGTTTATGTCAAGTTATTCAATGCATTTAGCACTATCAGTACCAACAATTTTCAAAATTAACCGTTTTTGAGAAATCTTGTTTTGAATATTGACGATATTTTACTAAGAAATGCGCGAAAGACACCAATATTTTCAAAACTGTCATCACAATAGTTAAATAACTATTTGTGAAGAATAAATTTCAACATTGAAGTGGTTGGAAGACGTCGAACAAAGGGGAAACTTTTGTAATTTACCGATCATTTAGAGAAATATAGCGAAATCAGGCCAGTCATTTTTATATGCATTCTTATGATTAGCGTTCTATTAAAAAAAAATTAAAAAATATCCGAAGGCTCTTCAACATCAGCCAGAACGTTTGGAAAATAGCAATTTTGTAGGAAACCCTGCCAGATAGCCGGACAGATACACTTTTAGGCATGCATGAATTTTTCGGTATCAAGAATCTAGAAAAAGTGGATTGTAACTAGTACATAACTTGTTAGAGAAAGTAATTTACGGGAAGAAGATTTTTTCCTCTTTTCCGGTATCAGAGCCCTACAATCCGGGTTTTTCTTTCAAAAAATCGTTGATGACCACGGCAACGCTATACTGTAAGTCGTATGAGACGAAAGTAAAATTGTAGGCTACATCGACTGAGGTAATAACTGATCTATTTCTCCGTTCTTGGTCCATTTTTGGCATCATCTATTTACTGTGCAATGTAATACGATGTAGATACAGTTAATGTAAGCGATATCGTAATATTCATTCGAGTTTACTTTGTACCACAGTTTATCGCCCGTGTTTACTCAAAAATATTTTGAAAGCGGTATATGACTGGTTTATGATGATCACCATGTTTTTGTAGACTCACGTTTTCATATCGTATAACCAATATTTAGCATCAAGCTGGAGCATTTGTTCATGGACTTCATCAACATTTCATTTTTTGTGGTGCTAGTTACAATGTTAGTTCATTATTAAGGAATACTCGTAACTACTTTGATCTGGGCTGTCCGGGTGACGCCGCGTCGATGGCTGATGTGCCGACGTTTCGACCGACAATGTCGCGGTCCTCTTCAGGGGCTGTACTGCCAAATGTAGGCAGTACAGCCCCTGAAGAGGACGCGCGACATGTCGGTCGAAACGTCGGCACATCAGCCATCGACGCGGCGGTCCACCGGACAGCGCCAGATCATGACTCTGGCCGCGGAAGCGCTACGACATCACTCGTAACTATTTATTATGTTCAACATAATAATTAGACAAAAATAATTTTAATTGCATTAGAATACTGTGACAAAATATCTTCTCTTTAGCAATATATATATATTATATATATTATATTATATATATATATATATATTATATTTGCAGTTGATAAAAGAATAAAATCAGGAGCTGGAAATTATTGTAATTTTTAAATTGCGTGGTTTTGAAAATGCATATATTATATATATATTATATATATATATATATTTATATATATATATATATATATGCTCCACTGCTCCTTATGTCTTCGTTGCATTTCAAAACCAGCAATTTAAAATTACAATTAATTTCCAGCTCATGATTTTATTCTTTTATCAACTGCAAAATTGTTCTATAATAATTAATAAAATCAAAAGCTATTTTTATGTTTCTACGCCTTGAGCAATTTCGATTAATCTTTCGATATCGTGGAGTCACTTCGTGGAGTGCATTCATTCGACATTTTTGGCGTTAAATAAAAATAGAGTCAACATGTCATAAATGCAGAAACTGAAAATGTTCAAAATATTGACTAATGCCTATGATAGAGAATGGCACAGACTCTCACACACTATTTGTTTTCTAATATATCTATCCTAGGCTAGGTTTTACGTATTGTCCTATTCTCTTCCTATCTTATACCTCTCGGTGCCGACACATTTTTTCACATTTTCTCGCTCCACTTATAGTAGAAATTATGTCTTACAATAATATTTCAAGAGAGTTAAAGATTGTGATATTTGCAAAATTTCAATTAAAATATGAAGTCCTTGCGAAAATGTTGTTTGAGTGTTTTTGAGAATGCGCAAATTTGAGTTGATTTTCACAGAATTTTTGTATTTATAAGAAACTTCATAAGAAATCATTTGAAGCACATGTATTCTGAAATTCAGTAAGTATAAAAATGCCGGAAAAGTAAATATCAAAGACGTGAGTGATTGTATATAAAAATTACATTTGTGTAATTTTTCAAATACTTCATTTTTAAAAATCTAAAGAATCAGAACCGTGTTTGTTATGTTATTCTGCGTATTTAGTTCTATTCATATAAAAATTTTGAAGAACAAATCTGGTGCCGTTTTTAAAAAATCTTTTTTATACAATTACCTTTTTCAGGCGAAATTACTAGAAAACAATACTTTGAAAAAATGTATATATCCTCATTGAAGGATCTAAATATGAAGAACAGATTGTATTCAGGGGGAAAATATCTTCAATAATGTAATTGTAGTATGACTCTGAAGATATTTTGAACTTTGAAAATCCTAATATTGCAACGAAACAGATACCTGCGCTATTGTTTTAAGCATCTTTATGCCATTGGAGGACGAAGCTCAATCCAAAACTTTGGAGGCATTTTTGAGAAAAAAATTAAAATGATATTGAGGCAGCGTGTAACGAACCTCCAAAATTAAAATATACGTTTGAAATTTACCGCGACATAAGCCGTTATTTGCTGCGGCATCACATAACTTTTTCTACACTACGTATGCGAAAAAGTAAGAATAGATATCTTGAAACCCGAAATTAAACCCGATATTTTTATATTAAGTAGAGAATCGATATTTTATTTTTATTATATGGCGATACAACGTAGCAAACGTAATGTGCAGTTTTACTAGAAATCGAAAAAAGGGACAAATGCATGAAACTAATACATTTTGAGATCTACTAACCACAATACCTCGCGAACGGAAACCAATCATTCGGTTGATTTTTGACAGCCCCTTTGTGTTCTCAGAAGCGGTTCAGGGTATGTGCAGTTCAGGTTATGCGCGTGCAGCGATGCTCATCTGTAAGGAAAGATATGTCGAATAGCATGAATCGCTGTTGGGCGATAAGTATTGATAACAGCGATCTACACTACTGATCCAGCGATGCGCGAATAGCACTCGAGTATCTATCCCCTCTATTGAAGTTATTATAAACCCTTACCCGCTTCGGAATCGGAATTCTTTTCTGGAGTTTTCCGGTAGCGGGCACCCCTCACTGCCCAATTGGCGGAATTTCGCCCAATATGGCATGCCTGTTTATGTCACCAAAGGAAATGGACTATCTCGTTCTTTTCAACTATTTCAACGAACTAGGTCACTAAAATGAACGATTGCATAAAGAAATGTTCACGGAAAATAACGTTTTTGCCCATTCCTACGGTTGACTTACTGTCATACAGTCTATAAGCCTATATGTTTATGGGTTGACTATAAATAAGATATATGTGTATTGTTGGGATATCAAAAGAGCAGGAGTAACAATCTCCGTGTATTCTTTTGGTCTATTTTCATTGTTTCTGGTGTGAAATTTTGAGGCTATTTTTCCGAGGCCTCAAAACACGATGCATAAACTCTAGTACAGTCTAAAACGTTTTTGCACTCGGTTTCATATAGAGATGGGCATATTTTTTGGCAATTGTAATCAAACTTTTTTCAAAAAGTAACAAATTAAGATAATGTAAGCAACGGCTTTTGATTTTAAGTACTAGAGCTCAATGCTGATTTAAGACCTGTTATGTTATGTTATCACTCTCACACGCTATTGATTGATAAATATTTTTAATATCTTGAAAAAAATCTAGATATGCCACAACATGAGGATTGGAAACTTGAAGGGAAATGTATTGCAGTTCTTTATGCAAGGGAAGTCAATTGTCCTCTCAGATACGAGTTTACAAAATCGCTTCCCATAAATCATCGTTACACTTATTTCGATTGTTATACTCGTTCACTTAAAAATCTCTATTCAGCCGATTAGATTTTTTATTATATTCTCTATTGCTCCTTAAGAAAAGAAAGCGTTGTAATTGTTTACCGGAAAAGGGTGATTGTGGAGAGACTGGGGTGAGGGGTAGGGACAGTGAGAGGGCGGGAGAACTATTATTAATCGACGTTCCTACAATATCTTGAATATTAAATGACATCACAGGAAAAATGTACTATATTACAAAAATGAAGCATTTTACGTTTATCTGCTTGCAACCACGCAACCTAAGCAGGCGCCGCCACTGCTGTTGATAATCCACCTGCATAATTGACGTTGTTTGATAACTCCTTTCAACTTACAACATAACACATCGCATTTCTGGATTAAGTTTTTATACATGTAATATAAGTTGGATTTATTGCAGTTTCTCAATCATTCGAAGAGTTTTGATAGAGGGATACTATCATACGCTTTTTTCTAAATCAACGAGAATGACGCTCAGTGGATTACTAAATTTCTTTCAACTTTTTTTAAATTTACTGATTTAATTTGACGATCTTTTTGAGATAAGATATGCTCCTCTGTTCTTCGGGGTCTTCAAATGAAGATTCTGTTCTTATTTTGATTATACTGTCAATCAACTTTCCAACTGAACATATGATTTATTCTCTGATAATCCGCACGCAAAATTTTGTATACTTGTAAAACAATGTAGATTTGTGTAGCATTTCATTCCTATGGCACTTCTTGCCCTTTAACTAAAAACATTTTAGATTTCAGGAAGCGATTTGATTTTTGAAATCTGTATCACCTCTCTTTTCACTTTTTAATCATACTTAGATATAGTTTTCAGTTTTCTTCGTGTTGGGATTTCAGTGAATTTCGATACCATCGTTTTTATATGTATAACTTTTCCAACTTCTCTTTTACATCTTTCCGGATAGTTTTGGTAGTTTGCACTCCCCTCATGCTCCATTAGCTGCTTCTTGAATTGTTAATTCGTATGTGTGTAGCTCCTCTGCCTTTTCTTTTGGAGGGTATTTGATTTTCATTGCGAGTCTCATTGTGTATGAAAACTCATCGAGTATTGTTTCAGATTATATTTTTTAATGATATCTTCTGCTTCTCGGTTTCTTGTTTTGACCTGTATTTAATGTTAATGGTATCTTTAATCATTAAATGGCCTTATCCGCATTAATCTGCTGTAATCTCTTACGACTGAGATTTTTAGACTGGAAGTTTGTCGTCGTGTAATGTAATCAATAGTAGAAAATGGTGAAAGTATCCATTCATTATTGTCAGACAAAAGGTTTCACATACTTTGATTAAACGCTGGCTGATTCCATTAATAGTAGTATCTTATTCATATCACTCTACGATGCTCCGTGAAACGTGCTTGCCTGTTCTGACATTTAAGTCACCTACAGTAAATATTTCCTGTCAAGGCCTTTTTCTAATAAAGTTTCTGTCCAATTGGAGTAAAACGCAACTTTAATAATACCCTTTACCTCATTTGCAAGTCCTTGAGGGGGATGTTCTTATGTGAAATAATTATGCCAACACGCAAGTGTGTTAAAAAACGTAATGTATTCTCCTACATTAATGGAAATTGTGTTGTAGTTAAGTAACGAGTGGATATGAGGAACTTTGTAAAAAAAAGAATGTCATTAACATGAAATTGATTAGGGGAGGGCCGGTGAAAATGTAGCTTTAGCAAAAAGAAGCGAATTCTCACACTCACGGAAGCAGCCAAGCAGTTCACATGGTAGGCAAATTATGAAATTGTAATTTTGCGATAATAGATTTATGTTGTGGGTAAATGTTTGCATTGATTTAATTATATTTACATATGTTAGTCGTATATATATATATATATATATATATATATATATATATATATATATATATATATATATTGCATTTAACTATATTTTAAGTTCGTTTTCCTGGTTTGATATGAGGTTAGTTGCATAGGGAGAATCATAAATTAATAATTTGAAGGAAATAGTAGTCGCAAATAGAGGTTTCACCCAAAACCTCGTGAGGGAAAGTCGCGACGTGCCTACAGAAGATGTAGGGATTTTCCGAATTGCGGACAGTATAATTAGCAACAGTCTGGGGACATTACAAGTTTACAAGGACATTAGGATCATAAATTACACCACAGGAGGACCCATGACATCCTCTTTTGAAGAAGATCAACCGAGAAGACATTCCCTAAGCTTACAAACTTGATCAAAGCTGTACGGTTGAATAATGTTTAAAGTTCATAGAATCATGAAGTAATAACGAGCTCGAGACATGTGATTATAATGTTACAATAAATGATATTTGTTGTTTGAAAAGAAAAAGCTGATATTTCATTGAATTGTCATAAATTTAGTTAGTAGTAAATTCCACAGAAGTTCTAGGAATAATGATTTCTTTACAGAGTCACACAGGCAACCGGTAAGGTGATGTATGTTGTGCATTGAACTCATGCAAGATCTTAATAAAAACGGAGCTAGCTAATCTATGAGTAATTAGAGCAGTAGATTTACGAGCATAGCAGGGCAAATTAAATTAGAAAAATCATAAAAACCTTACAAATGGTTACCCAGCTTGGGGAATGATAAAATAAGTTCAGTTAAAGATAGTTAATAAATTAGAAAGGTTTAATTACGTTAAAAATTGGCATTCCCAACGCGGGGCAGGTTCATTTTGGTTACAATACATATAAAAATATGAAGGTACTGTTAAGTGTGAAGTATGAGTAATACAAGTAGTGACTTCAAACTGAAATCTAAAGAAAACGATGCAGCCTCTGGCCATGTGTGAGGTGAATTATTTCGTTAGATTCCAAGGAACTCGGAAAAATACCGACATTCATAGTACTAGTTTTGAATGCGTGTCGAAATTCACAGTTATAATGCATTATTATATCTTCAGATATAATTTATATGTAAAGAAAGACATAATGTAAGTAATGCAGCCTCCGACTATGCCAAAAAGGTGTCTACGGTTTTGATAGATACCCAGGAACTCATGAAATATACAAAAAACATCTATATTACTAATTTACAATGCGCTCAGAAATTCGAAGAAAACTATGCAGCCTGCAGATACATGAGAGATAACTATGGTTTTGTTTGAACTCGGGAAAAATCCACAAAGAATGAAACATATTTCGATTTTAAATGAATGCAAACAACAATTATCGTACTGAGTGCGGTTCTACTTACGACACAGATGACGTCATTCGACAGTAAAGGACCGAGGTAGAAACCGCTCTCCATTATATATTTACTTTTTATGTGGCGAGTTGTGGGACTGCAACATTTTTTCTTAATATTTAAAGGACGGATGTACTGTGTATCCGTATTTACCTACCATGCTATTGCAATATTCGCAAAACCAATTTAATACAATGGTATACGAGAGTATTTTATTTATTGTTCGTGGTCAGTGTGCGAGCTACAATCTGGAAAACCATTTCGTATGATTTTTTTCACAGCTATTTTGATGCTGCGCGCCAATTGTTTATATTGACTTTTTCAGGTGTCCGCAGAAGTTAAAAAAACAACAACTATGACGTCTCTGGCCTATTGAGAGGTGTCTATGTATTTTTTCGATACCCAAGAAATCCGGAAAAATTCCCGGACAATGAAATAATTTGTATTTTGTCTAAAAATGCTCACATTTTAATGTGATATTTCATCTATTCTCATGCGTCCTGGCCAGCCTCAAAAACAGCGTCACTGCTTGGGAGTCACTGCTACTAAGTAACAGCTGCAATATAAGTGTCAATGATACGGAAAGAGCTGGAGTTGGATTGAAATACAAAGGCAACATCTTTTTTATTCTCCCCCCTGAATAAAGTAGAGGGAGCTTGTAAATACTGTATACATTCTATGTTCATTTAAACTATCAAATTTCGGAAATTTACTTTAAAAATATTAATTTCGTACCTCCCACGCTTTTATGTTGAGAACTTGTCAAATATAGCTGAAGAGTAAATATGATACAACTTTCAGAAGAATATTATTAAAGTTTACTTATGATACGAGAAAATAGATAGTAGCACTACTAGGAGTCTAATTTATTCTTCTAAAGAGCCAAGGTTTTATATGTAACTAGACAATATGTAGCGCAGATAACTCTACAGAAATTTTTCATTTTATTGTCGACATACTTAAACCTTTCGGTAATTTTTAGGTGTATACAGAGTGTCCCATTTAACTTCACAACTTGAAATAACTCAAAAAATACGCGATGTACGAAAAATTGAGCCGAGACCAAATCTTAACAGTTTTGAAGGGGAAATCATTCTATGCTAAAATCAGCACTCCCCCTGTCCCCAGCAGATGGGGCGGAGGGCAACATTGAAATCTTAAATAGGAACCCCATTTTTTATTTCAGATTCGGATTCTATGGACAAAAATACATAAGTTTTGTCTGAAACTTTTTTCTGATTTGTGATAAGTGGTGCTGTAATTGCAAAAAATTAATATCCGCAGATTTCTGTCTGTAATTGGAGTGGCTTTGAGTGTGGCCTCAGGGCACACCCGTCAATTTGTTGGTAGCGTCTCTCCATGGTCCGTGCCTACAGTACTTCAAAGGCGATCCGATATTTATTAAACATTTACCTTTCTGAACTAACATTCCTCCTTGTTGCATCATCACCTTGTTGCTCCTTGTTGCATATTATGTAAATGTGCCAGAAAAAATTGAAATGATTTTCATTTACGGCGAAGTTGGGGGAAAATTTCGACGCTGCTGTTAATTTGTATGCTCAACGTTTTCCTAACAGAGTACGATCGCGTTCTTCTTCCGTTAGAAATGTTCAACAATTATTTAGTGACGGAAGTGTACAACCGAAGAAAAGAAAATGTAGAGTTTCTGCTACTGGAGAAAATAATCAAATATCATGACTGGCTGCAGTAGCTCATAATTCACATGCGAGTGTTCGAGAAATATCTCAACAATCAGGGATTCCTCGTATGAGTGTTTGGAGGATACTGAAGACACATAAATTTTATCCGTATCATGTATCCTTGCATCAGGAATGAACAGACATTGACTTTCAAAATCGACTACAGTTTTGTCAATAGGCAGTTCAGAGGATACAAACATATCCGAACATTTTTTACTAAAGTACTATTCTCTGATGAATCGATTTTTACAAACCACGGTGAAGTTAACCGCCATAACATGCATTTTTGGAGTGTAGAAAGCTCACACTGGATTCGTCAAGTAAATCATCAGCGACCTTGGTCGGTTAACGTTTAGTGTGGAATAATTGGCGATAAACTTATCGGACCATACTTTATTGACGGTAATCTAAATGGTGACAAGTACCGAAACCTTCTTGATAAAGAACTACCGAGAATGTTAGAAGACGTAAGTTTGGAATTGCGACAAAACTTGTGGTTTCAACATGATGGTTGCCCAGCACATTACTCATTCGTAGCACGCGAGGTATTGGATCGGGATTACAATAATCGTTGGATCGGTAGAGAAGGATCAATGCACTGGCCAGCCTAATCACCAGACCTTACCACACCAGATTTCTTTTTGTAGGGTTAACTAAAAAATGTCGTTTATAAAGAAACACTTACTACTCGTGAAAACATGATGCAACGAATAGGGGACGCTCGTGCCGCGATTACTCCAGATATGCTTATTCAATGTGTTCGTTCATTTGTCAACGTCGTTCATTTGTCATTTGTCATTCATGAATAAATGCATTGAGGTTGAGGGCCATCATTTTGAGCACTTACTTAAAATAAATGCTGAGGTATTTGCAGAATCATCTAAAACCAGCACCCCAATAGTGAGAGGCAAGGGGACTCACTGAAAACAAGCACCCCAATAGTGAGAGGCAAGAAGACTCACTGAAAACAAGCACCCCGAAGGGAACAGAAAACTACTACGTCTACGTCGTTGTTCCTGGGTTACCTAAAAGTCGTTTATCGACTTCCGTAGAAAATACTGATTTTTATTAACCACTCAGAAATAATCGAGCACGCTCAAAACCACTCAAATTACAATCGGAAATCTTCGTAAATCAAATTTTTGCGATTACAGCTCCACCTATCACAAATCAGAAAAAAAGTTTTAGACAAAACTTATGTATTTTTATCCGTAGAATCCGAATCTGAAATAAAAAAAATGGGGGTTCCTATTTAAGATTTCAATGATGCCGGGAGCAGGGTGATACTGATTTTAGCAAAGAATGATTCCCCCTTCAAAATTGTTAAGATTTGGTCTCGGCTCAATTTTTCGTACATCGCGTATTTTTTAGTTATTTCAAGTTGTCAAGTTAAATGGGACACTCTATATACTGACTAAACGGCTAAAGTGTACCAATCTCTAAGAATACATTAATGTCGAGACACAAGACACAAATATATATTAGAATATTGAGATGTTTATGACATATTGTGTACTAATTCATGTTTAACTAGAAATATGTAATATTCTTACTTACATTGTCATTTCGCGGCCCAATGACGCCCAACTTGAAGGCAGTCTCAAGGCAAGGAATGCTTACCTGTAAAGTAAATCATTCGATATATTACTATGCAAATTACTGCGGTGGATTAAAACTATTTCACAAAATACACTTGAATAGAAAAATAATATTGACTTGGAAGAAAGATAATATTGACTAATTGAAGGAAATAATTTCTCTCATAAAATCAACCAAAATACAAAAACATTTCCTTTGTAGCAACCAAGTAGAAATCATCGATCTGCTTAATTGTCTCGCTATCGTTTGTGATTTAACGTTATCGCCTTTAGTTCCAATAGTTGTTGTGAGAAGCAATCATATTACGATATATTCTATCTCATTAATAAAGAAAATATAAATAAGCAATGATCAAGGGAATACTTTGCAGCTTTTCAAAATGTATTTTGACCGTTTTAAAATAAATCTATTTATTTATGAATTTTGTTAAATTAATTAAATTTACTGGGGTAACTGCAAAAAGAAACTCTAGTGTGAAGGATTTTTTTTTCTTTTTTTTCTGTTTGAGCTTTATGTTGCATAGTATACTTAATTGTTGCGGGAGTATACTTAATTTTGTACATTTTCTAGAAACTGAAAAACAATTACTAAGCATTTAGGGGTAGGTTGGTATTCAACGAATTCAGCCTGTGAAATTCACTACATGAGGAAAATTAAAGTAGAGTTTTCTATCTTCGGATCTTTTCTTTGAGATAGAATCGGAGAGGACATGCGGAAGCAACACGCCTGATCCACGCGTCTGGCAAATTGCCTACTTCGCGAAAAAAATAGTTTTTCGTATGTAGTGCAGGTGCCCTTATTCCTGAATGTACTGCATATTCAATCCTCTCGGGATTTTCATATTTTCTGTCAGATCGTTGTGTTTTTTCATAACGTGTCACACTTCCTCCCCTTATTAATTCCAAGAACTGAATTCTTCGGAAATCTGTCCCTGGAATTCACCGGGTCACTGGTAAACGAGCATACGGACTAGTGCAATATTGGACTAGTTTCATGACATAGTTCCTTCCGATTAATCAACAGCAATATAACCTAGGAATTTCAGGAAAATCGACAAAACTGTTCATTAATCTTGTTTCAATGAATTATCTGTATGTTACACTTATGGATGGATGTACTGCTTGTGGCAACCGTTGATAGCTTTGATTTTTTCCAATATATGGCGTACACAACGATGATTCCGTAAACTTCGCAACGTAAGTAGAACGATTCGTTGTTCAGTTTGTAAAAATTTAATACGTAGAAAGCAAATTTCAATGGTTTTTATTAAATATATGAAGAGTCTGTGTATTCGGACAAATTAATTTTTCTGTCTATAGAGTAGGCTTCGTATAAATTCATTTAGTAGTAAATTTAATTGATTAAATATTTTTCTAATATTTATTTAATAAACATCGAAGTTTGATTAAGTTCTGTAATCGTTGCGTTCTTTAGTTCATATAAACAGGAGGCATGATGTGCCCAGTATTTCGCTCGACTACTTACGTTATAAACGGTACAAGACTACTGAAGAGGTAATCTTCTCTTGCCTTGCCTTTCCTTTACGTGCCATAATAACCGCAACTAAAAATAACCTTGCGCTATATGAAACTCGAACCTATTTTCCAAGTGAAGACAGAAATATTTAGGCCTTAAATTCATCTACACTGGTAAAAAAGTAAAATTTTATACAAGGACAAAGTGCATCCATTATAATTTTGGCCATTGTTGCGTAATAAGATTCGTATTTCAGTCCTGAACACAGGCGGGTTAGAATGACAAATACGTTAGCAAATCAATTAAGGAAACGTCGACTTAAACGAACCAATTCAGGAAACGCCTTAAACGAACTCAAAATCTCTACGCTATACTTTCTGTCATTTTAACGAAGTACTGTAAATGCTCATCGTTTGAAAATGCGCGGATACTTTAAAAAGCGAGCCATATTGTATACTTCGCATCCGTGAACAACGAAAAAGTGCTGAAAAAACAACATCAACAAACGATTATTCGTAAACATTGAGCACGCGTATAGCTTTGTTTGTAAACTAAAGAAAGTTTCGTCAACCAAAAAAAAAACACGCTTAAGCTTCAATGTTACTTACTCTTCTTTTTGTTAATCCATGCGTTAACCGTAGACTGTAAATTGATAACATTTCCAAGTTGATTTCCTGACGTCCGTAGCTAGCCGAAAATTGACGGCGATGCGCATCGCGTCGTTGCAAAAGCGACGTTGAATTTTACGAGAGAGGCTGCCTGGCCGAGGCCGCGCCCGGCGGTCGCTTTGCTGCGAGTCTACTTGAAAGCGCGCGTTCCGCTAACGAGGTGGACTCGGGTTGACGAAGCTCTGCGTTTCCCATTGCAGACTAACGCCTCGCCCTCTCCCCTGCCGCCGTGAACCCTCTGCTCCTGCCCTGCCGCGCCGCACCCTCTACCGCAATTGTGGCGTATTGGACGCCGCGATGCGCCTTCCAAACCGTTGCCAGCGAAGTGAATTCTTCGAAGCAACATTTTTTCATGTGGGGTTTTACTGCCTTGTCGATGTGTGTTCGGATATCTGATCAATGGTATTTTTATTTTACTCTGCCCTTTGGAGCGAACTGGTATTTTTTCTCTTTGGCTTTAAATGAAGAAAAGGCGATGGTGCTGGCGTTCTTCAAAGCAGCATTTTTTGGGGGGGTTGTGCACGTCACTTTGTCTTTATTTTACACCCATATCAAATAACAGCGTTTAGTTCCCAGGAACCAGACTCGCCAAATGGTGAACATTCGTTTTGCTTAGGCAGGCTTATTGTAAACGATTCGATAACAATTATTGGACGGCTATTAAAACCACAAGTCCACTGTTTTTTTTTTTTAAAATCTTATTAAAAACAAATGCCCGTTTAGAACAAAATTCGATATTTTCATATAAAACAAAGTAAACATAGTTAAGTTTAAAAAATAGAAAATTAAAATTTGAAAAAATGTAGCCTACGTTATATCCGCAAATATACTTTACGTTTCAGTAAAATCCGCATAAAAATCTGTGTAGCCATTCTCGAGAGATGCGTGGCGCGCGGGGCAGGCCAGCAGGTGTGACGACATCCACACTGTTGCATGCCCCGAAAACGAAGAGGAAAAAAATAGCTCATGGGCTTCCAAATGCCTTAAAGTGTTTTTAAAGTCTAGTAACATCAAAACCCATTTGATTTCTCTGCAAATATGTTCAATGCAGCCTGCACTGCAAGTCTACAGCCTACAATGCAGCCTAATAAATACAGGAATCAGTTACAGAAGTGTGGTACAATTGTGGGTCCTTTGTGATGGCGCGCGGTGCCAGTTCAGCCGATTGTAGTCAAATAGTTAAATTGTGCCAAGCAAAGTTCTTAGAGTAGAGATTGCATTTAAATTAAAAGTATTTTAAATACACTTTTACGGAGCTGTGACCATTTCTATAGTTTTATCATAAGATTGGCCATATGTCAGCTAATGTGGCACACTGAGTCAAACACATAATGTTTGATGATCATAAAATTGTTGCGGGGTAACGTGGGCACCATCTCAGTCAAACATATGTTGACAAAAAAAACTTTAAATAATATTTATTCGTGGGTTTCTAAAAAGTACCGAAAAGCCCAAAAAAATGGGGTATTTATCGGTTTGTGGCCCAAAAATCATATCTTTGTCTAAATATTGATGAACATGATTTTGAGGAACCATTATTCCAAACTAAAGGAAATTAAAGAGACGGAAGTAAATCAAATTACAATAGTGGAAGACAAGTGTATAAAGAACGATATAAATTATCTCAGAAAGTGAATTTATCGTAAAAGTGATTAGGGAAGAAAACGTAGTGGCTTGTTGTCAATTTGGATCAAATAACAAATTCATCTGTTGACGTTATAAAACCTATCAGTAGAAGGTATATACTCGTAATAGAGTGATGATAAAATTTTGAGTGTCAATGCAAAAGCAATTGTCACTGTGTAAAAGGAAGAAAGAGGATTATGATTGTAAAATGGGGTAACAGATATCATTAAGTTGCTCTTTATGTATTTGTATATGTTAGTGTGCGAGTTATACTTTTAATAAAAAGCATTTTGGTAAGTACTCTTTTATGGTAGTTCTTTTCTGTATCAAGAATGTAATCCGAAATGAAGTTATGATTATATTATATTTTGAGTTGTGTTTCACACTGTTGCGATGCAACCATTTTATTATTATTAATATACTCTGTGATGCGAGTTTCTATGGCTCGCTTGGTCTTACTATCGTACTTACGTGTTTAACACGTCTTCGCATGCAATTTCACAAACAACAGTATGTAGCTGTTAATTGGATGTAGATTTCCAATTACTTTTCTTAATGTACTGAAATTACTAGTGGTCTTAAAATTGGTAATGATTTATTTCACAAGTGATTTTCTTCACGAGTTGGATACTGAAGATTAATATTGACGAATACTCATGATAGCTTTAAAAACAGATGTGATAGAAGAGGCAGAACGAGAATTTTTATTTCTAGAATATGCATTGTTGATTGAATGAAGATGAATATGAATTGATTTATTGATAAATTTTGGGGAATAATCATGTACTAAATGAATTGAAAAAAACTGTGTTCAAGTTTCTTGGGTGAAATGCAGGGTTAGAAAGGTTAATGGCTTTACCTACTAAATTATGCATACTATATAATCTGTAGTATAACATTGTTTACGATGTTGACAATGGAAATTAAGTAGTCTCCTAGAATATGTCTTTTGTGCTCTCCCAATAAGCGAATAATTGAGACCTTCGATTGACGATGATCTCTAGAGAGTTGATAGCACTTTTTCATGAATAAAAATTATTTTAGGAGGTTTCACGAGTAAAAATTACTATAGGGTGGTAGGAATTAGACATAGGCATGAATTTAAAACCAATATCAATTTCTTTCTGTGGATGCACTTATAATTTTATTGAACTCTCTGAATTGTTTGAAAATTGCACAAGTTAGAAGTAATGCATGAAAATAGGTTCTTATGTAGCACCGCTAGTTTACTTAAAATATGACTTCTTTTTTGTATTGTAGAATTAAATTTCCTCCCTTCCTTCACACGTGGGTGAATCACTGCAAACGCCTTGGAAGCGCCACAATTATTCAAGGAGTTTTACAGACAGGAATACGATATTGTATTCACTAATGACCTCTATATGACTGCGAACTTGCTTAGTATGCTATATTTCTTGTTACTGTGACCGAATTACTTTTTCCAAATTCCCTCGTAAAGAAAGATTTTCAAATAACTTTCAAATATTCATTTTCGGATAGGTGATATTTTATTTCCACGTACTGTAAATAATGATGGATGGTTTCGTGTTTGACATTAAACGTACAACTGTGATAGGTGTAGTGCTTGCTACACTCATAAATCTTTGACATTTGCTTGCAAGACTCTGAATATCGTTTAACATGAATTGTGTTGTGCATATTCATACCAGTGTTCAAAATTTTGCACACTCATGCTGATTCCCATTGTGTTGTTCTTGTATGTTCCAAACTCGAACTCATGCAACACATTATCATGAAGTGACATTTATTTATTTATTTGCATAATTTTAATTGAAATTTATATTTGCGATTCTCATGAAGTTGTGCACTAGCATGATTAACCAGTTATATTTGTCTTTCTGTGGTTATCACGTGTCTTGTGAAATCAATGTTTATTATTCTTGTTTTCCGTCCGTCCGTCTGTCTGTCCGTTTCTCCGTCTGTCCGTTTCTCCGTCTGTCCGTTTCTTCGTCTGTCCGTTTCTCCGTCTGTCCGTTTCTCCGTCTGTCCGTTTCTCCGTCTGTCCGTTCCCCGTCTGTCCGTTTCTCCGTCCGTCTGTCCGTTTCTCCGTCCGTCTGTCCGTTTCTCCGTCCGTCTGTCCGTTCGTCCGTCCGTTCGTCCGTCCGTCCGTCCGTCCGTTCGTTCGTCCGTCCGTCTGTCCGTCCGTTCGTCCGTCCGTCTGTCCGTTCGTCCGTCCGTCCGTCTGTCCGTTCGTCCGTCCGTCCGTCTGTCCGTTCGTCCGTCCGTCTGTCCGTTCGTCCGTCCGTCCGTCCGTCCGTCTGTCCGTTCGTCCGTTCTTTCGTCCGTCCGTTTGTCCGTTCGTCTGTCTGTCTGTCCGTCAGTATTGGCAATGAAGATTTTTTGTTAAAATTAGATCTTTTGAAAAAAAATGTTCTTTATATAAGTACTACAATATCTTTTGCAATATCGAGTAGTTTTTGCGGAATTTCTATGTAAAGTAGATCAGTTTTTAAAAAAATGTGTAAAATGTCATCAATTCCCCCCCTTTTTTGCACGGATATAGCAAAGGACGCTTAAAAACCTGTCACAAAATTTGAAAAAAATAGCGCAGTTATTGAGAAAGTAATTGTTGTCACGCGTCCTGCAATTTTGAAATTTGTAACGAATGGTAATAATGCGAGAAAGTACGTGCCGTTACATGACCACAAGATTTAAGAACCAATTTCTTTAAAGGAAAAAGTCTATCAACGATATTGTACTTTTTTTAATGATATTATTTCGCAATTTTCGAAATTAGAGGGAGTTTGCCGAAAATGTGATCAGCCCCAATGTTTTACCGTTCTTCTACACATACAAGAAGAAATTTTGAAAATAAATAGTGCAGTTAGCGGCGGCGATGGTGTAACGGTTAGCGTACTGGACTGTTGTATCCAAGATGGCGGGTTCAAACCCGATCGAAGCCGTGGATTTTTAAGGGCGAAAAAATCCTTCGTACGCCTTCCTTCGGAGGGGAAGTAAAGCCGGCTGTCCCATGTTCGTAGATTTACTTGCATGTAAAAGATCCTCAAGCCTAAATGACGCCTCTGAGCTAAATTCAAATCGCCTGTTCCTCGCCCAAGAAATACCTCCTTTCTCTCCTAGTTGGTGAAAGGAGCGTAGCGAAATTTGCGTGGTCAGACGGAAGAGCGGGCCTGATGGCCCGAGTCTCGCCACGTAAAATAAGGCAAATTCAATTCAATTCAGTTATTGAGAAAGTAATTGTTTAAAAATTGCATATGTTTAATGCAAAATTACGTGATATCTACTCATACTTTCGAAAAAAACCTTCATGACTTTATTTAATGAACTGTGTTTGAAAAACAGATTTCCCGTAATAAAAACCTATATTTAGGGGGAATAAAACTATTTTAGTAAATATTGAGATTGAGAAACCTATTCTAGTATGAGAAACGCATCAAAGAAATTTTGAACATTTGTAATTTTCAAAATTTTAGTGACCTAAACGAAAATGGGATATGCACTATTTTTTAAGCATCTTTCGCCATACCCGACGTAAAAGTTTACAAAAAATATGGGGCTTGAGAAAATTTTGAAAAAGATAAAACCTTATGTAAAGCATCCCGAAAAGTCGGAATATCTCTTTGCAAACTCGCAGAGCTTCGAGTTTGGCCCGGTCAATGAAGGAATAACAAGTTTTGTGAGAATCATCTGAAAGGGTTACGCACTAGCATTGATACACAGATGTGGTGAAGAGCTGCCGGACAGACTGACATTTCGCCGACAGCCAATACTTCGATATCAAGATGCCAGAAAATGAGACCACACAACTTCTAAGAGGAAGTAATTTACCATATGTAAAAACAATACGCATTATTTTTGATATCAGTGCGTCAAAATACGAGTTTTTCTTTTGAAAAAAAATATTTTTTTTCACAACATTACGATACTCTCTCCATACTACGTAAGTAACATGAAAGAAAGTAACTTCTTGCTGCGGAACGGCACAGACTTTCTTGTATTTTTTATCTTTAGTCTGAGTAGCGTTTTCATTTTTCCCCAACCCTTAAATCTTCAATCTGCAGGCGTCTAAAAATTATTTTATCACATTTTCTCAATATTTCGGTTTTCTAATAATAGAAATTAGAAATGACTTTAAGAATCTTATGAAGAGTAAAGCATTGTTTTGTATACAAATTTTCATTCAAAACTTTTTCGAATATATAGCTTAAGCGTTTCTGAACTTGCGTAACTTTGAGCTGATTTTTATGCAAAACTTTTGAAATTTTGAGATACTTCAGTTGAAATCACTTGAAGCACTTTTAGTTACAAACACAGTAGTATATAAAAACAGGTAATGTTAATATAAACGCCGTGCGAGATTTTAAAAGGTTCATTTGTGTAATTATTGAAAATTCAAAAGAATACTTCAACATGTTTTTTAGTTATTCAGCAGCATTCTTTTCAAAAGTTTAAAGAAATAATTTGGAACTATTTTTGTGAATCTTTTAGAAATGCTTATATATTACTCAAAATTAAACGCAAAACCTAATACTTTGAAAGAAAGGCATACGACATTAATTAAAGAACTAATTTTTGAGAACACACATTATTTGTAGAAACAATATCTTCAATAATGTAGTTGTACGAGGGTATCTGGAAAAGTTCAATCTTGTGCAATATTCGACAATTCAGACTTGGCAGGGAAAATTGGACCTATGTCATCTTTAAAAGAGTAATATAAATATGGTTACACGCGTGCATTAATCCTTCCATCTATCCAAATATATATGTACATGCGGGAATGCATGGAGACATACATGTAAGTATGCATTCAGACAGACATACATCCCGATTTTCAGGCACAAAAGTGCGTGTAACCTCCCTCCTCCTGCACCAATCTTAACAATTTTTGGAACTCCACTACAAACCTGAATGTCATTTACAGTTGAAAGGAATATTAAACAGAGATTTTACAACGGAACCTTCGATAGAATATTGTTAGGTGATTCCAAACTTTTTCTTTCTATAATACAGGATGGAGGAAAAGTAAAAATATTATGATTTGTTGGATCATTGTATTTTTCGATGCATATAAATTAATAACCGGTCAAAGCAATAGAATCATTGTCAAATAATTCCTACAACGAATTATGCAAAGAGAAACCACGCGTATTGTATTCAGAATTCGTAATGAGGGGATTTTTTCCTCTTCCCCCCTTGGACTTACAATACATTTATCTTCTTCAATTCTTTTCGCATTCATTAAACCTTTTTTTCATATCCCAACATCCTATTGTTGATATGAGATTGAGCAAGTGAGAAACAAATGGTGATGGAATGTTCGCAACTGGATGATAGCTTCACAAAAACTTAGTTTTATTTGTCAACTCTTGAAAAAGCTCCGGATACATGTAGCTAAAAACCTCTGAACAATTTAATAAATACAGAAAACCCGTAATTGTACCTTCACTTAGAAATGGAAAAAAATTAAACTGTAATAAAAACGATACACGATTACACATTTATTCAAAATATTGCCTTGTTTTAAGTCATCATCAGTCCCGTTTTACAAAAACGAGGGAATAAAAAAAGGTCAACAATTCTATTCCTTTTGTTGGTCTTTGCTCTCTCCATCAGACATCTATCTGTTTCTGACGGAAAACAATAATGACCTAATTAAGTGAAGTGTGTAACATCACACTACAGGATAACGGATGCTCCCAAAGCAGAAACGAAATGCTGCCACCCTCTCTTTATCCTTCGGTGAGATGTGAACTATTTAAGAAGTTGGCGGGTTTTCTGAGAGCGTTTTTTACTATTATTTGTTTTCTCGTTAAAGAGAAAGAGGATAACGTTAAAATCCAAAACAAAAGTAAATTTTATTTATTAATTTTTTTAAACATTTATTCTTCCTATTCAGCACAAAAGTTTTTCATCAGTGATACATATTTTTAAGTGTCTTAACACTATTCCAATATAATGAGATATTGTCAGTATGATAATGTTAAAACTGTACGTGTACCTGCACGTGTACAATGTTAAAATTGATTCGCGAATGCGCAATCGTGAGGTACGACTTTTTTCATACTGAATGAAAGAGGCAAATTAAAACAATAATAGACGCAGGAATACTATTCATAAAAACGAAACAAAATATGATTAACTTTTAGTGTTCTCCATTTTTTTCTTGTTTGTTGCTATTAAAAGTCTTGAGAAAAATACATTAGTCCTGAAAAAACTAGTGGTGCAAAATCAGCACGTATTTCCCCGCCCATCTTTTCACGCAATATTTGGTAGAAACCTCTCAAATTTTCGAAAAATTGTATCTGATCTTATTTGAAAATATATCTGTAAGAAACAGATTTTATTAAGGGGAAAAGCTCTATCTTCAATATTTTAACTGTGGGATGGGTCCGAAAAAATTGAACTATTGCAATTTTTGGAAAATCAGGGGTTTTAACGAACGAGAGACCTACACTCTTCACTTGAAAGTCCTTCACAATTTCCAATAGCAAAATTTAATCAAAAACTATGGACCCATTTTTTGAAAATTTTGCACAAGGTTCCAGAGGCTTCATGTAAATTCAAGAAGCCGTGACATCAGCCAGATCAATTGGAGAATACCAATTTTGGAGAAAATAAGTTGACCGGTTTTGCCGATAGCGTTCTTCACAGTCAGACGTTTTGCCGTCATTCTATTTTTCGGACCCACAAAACATGGGTTGTGGCTCCACCATGTGTTAGAGGATTTTTTTCTAAATTTAAAAACTGGATTTTTTTAAATTCTTTGTTACTAGGGCCCTGTAATAAGTGTTTTCTTCCAATAATTCGCCGTTTTTTCACATAGCATTTCAAAACGTCCTCTCTACTCCGTAGTGAAAAAGTAATAGAGGTTCAGCCACAGTGGGATACGTGAGAGTGCATGTTGACTACCTCCAAATGGCGATCGCATCAGATATTCAGGTAGTGTGGGATAAAATATGTTAATATAACATGTTTTTGTTATTTTTAATGTTATATGCGGTTTTACCTAACGTCCCCCTCCCACGGTCAGATTTTATAATAAGGTAATGTCGCGTGGCAAATTATGACCAATGAAGATTGCAATCTCAAAAAGCTTCCTTTGTATTGTGACCTACGAAGGTTGTTTCGAAGCAAAAGAAGAATCAGTCGTAGTTGCCATATCTGGCACGTAGTCATAGGACTCCACGAACCATTCTAAGACTATATCGCACTGCATAATTTCGTCTGTAATCTCAAACAAGTCTCGAGGTTACTACATGAACACATTAAAGCGCCACATTTGTACAGTAATGGCTCCGCTGTCAGGGTTTGCAAGATCTCACTGTTTACATGGAAATCGGTCCATTAATTTGCACTAACGAAGCGTGCAAACCAGAGCAATTGCCGCAATGAGATGGCGTGGAGGATTTGCAGGAAATAATATATATTTCTTGGTGTAATGAGATTCTGAATTGTAATATTCACGTTGAATGTATCTCTATACAGTATTTGAGTAAGTGCGAGTGTGTGTGCGTGTGTGTGTGGGGGTGTGCGTGCTTGCGTGCGTGCGGATCCGTCACTGATTGGTTAGGCCACTTCTCGTGCACCAATCGAGACATATGAGGTATCATTCGAAGCGTCTCGATCTCCTGGTGGGGAACTGATAATTTTGTTTTCGAGTACGGCCGGATATTCCAAGAAATTTCCGAAAACGTTGTTTTTTCTTATTTGAGCGCTTCGATCTTAATGGGCAGACAGAGAATTATGCCAACACCACGTAGAACATGTAAAATACGTGGCAGATTTGTCAATAGTGACGCTGTTTGGAACATAAGTGAAGAATTTCGTCCATATTACCGTATATTTAATAATACATTTGCAAACACCTACGTACAGTATTATCTTGGAAGTACTATATAAGTAAATTTGAAGATCGCCAAGTGAATACGGAGAAAACCAGAACTGTGAGTCATTTTTAGAGAACGGAATCAAATGCATATTCGACGTTGCCCATTATCGTTCTCAAGCGTGCAAATACGGTGGAAGAATCTAATGTATATAGATTTCGTGACAGAATTTTCAGAACTAATTGAGAGTGATCTTATATTAGAATTGGAGAATAACGCTGAAAAACATCTTAGGGGTGATATTTCCTGTGCATATCTGTGCAGCGTACAAAATGTAGCTGCATTAAATTTTAATTACTTGTATCATCCATACCTGGAAGTATTTTCTACAGCTGATTACAAAGTTGAAATTGCAATATTATTAGTTGATATTCCGTATGGAGGACATGAAAGCTCAATGGGTGTTGGGAATTTTTGAACAGGAGTATAGCATCAGCTACTACTATTCATTGGTACGTGGTGGTTAAAAGTATAGTTCGCCGAGGGGAAAATGGTACTTGGTGAGGTGTGATGTGGCAACCACAACCACTCAAATTCTTGAAAAAAAAATCCAGGCTTCTGTTGTAGCCACGTGCGATCACCTTCTTGGTATATATGCGATTTAGATTATTGCATAGGATATGTGCCTGACTACATGATGCACGATCAGGAGGCACCGACCACATATGCCAGATTTTATGGTGACCGATAAAATGCTCGACATACCACACGAACTGTTAGTGTTATTACTGCCGCGTCCAAGTGAAAAATCTCGACTCCTCTACGCTCCGCCTCAATTTCTAACTTTTGGCCTCTGCAGTAATTACACTCATAACATTTCTAGGTATGTAAATAGCAATAATATATTTTCAGTTTTTGAAAAGATAAAGAAGTTATCCATATAGCCACAGGTTATAGGAGAAAGAATAAACGAAAATCATCTAGCCAAAGTACAAACCACGTAGCAGAAGAGAACATGGTCCAGTATGACCATGTCAACATGGAACGAAACCCACGAAATAAAAACACATTAGCGACCCTAATCCGCAAAAGCAAGAAGCTGAAAAGGAATAAAACGTATATGGTTAATAAAAAAATCCATAAACCTATTGTGCGAATATTTGCAGTGCTAGTGAACAAGAAGTTTTCTTCATCAATTAGTCTTTCATGTCTACTAAATTCGAAAATAGATAAAAATGCACTTATGAATTTTAACCATATATATATATATATATATATATATATATATATATATATATATATATATATATATTAGTTTAATAAATATATTCAGTCTAGCAACATCTAATTATCTGATGTTGCTAGACTGTGCTATATTCATCGACACAGACGACATGTATCGCATTTTAAACTTCCTTGTCTTAGCGCGTTTCGACCCTATTCAGACCAGTGTGCAGTGGGCGGCGGCGCCAGGCGGTCCCCTAGCAGCAGTGTCGGCTGCTTTGCATGCAGGGCGCCACTTGGCTCCGCTCCGGTCCGCTCCGCTCCGAGCTAGCTTGGCCGGCGCGGCGGCTGAGTGGCGGGCACAACAGGGGACGCCGCGCCGCACTGGCTCGGCGCAAATGCGTCACTGCCGCCTCACAAGCTACGCGGAAGTGGGCCGAAGGCGCGCGCCTCACACAAAGGAGGGAACGGCCATATTGGGAATGTGTGTTTTTTGGAGGTTCACGGGAGATGGAAGTGCTTGGTGATAAAATGAGCCAATGATGCGTGATGCTCAAAGGAGGGGAAATTCCGTGGTAGGAATTAGTTACCTCAAAATGCGTGAGTTTGGAGATTTACGTGAGATAAGAATGTTTGTCGAGGTGGAAATATTAAGTGATAAAATGATCCAATGGCGCATGTTGTTCAAAAGGGTGGAAAATTGTGGTACGAATGCGTTACTTCGCAATGTTGGGAGGACTACGTGAAATAATTAGTGCTTGACAAGACACAAATATTTAGTGATTAAATACAACAAAGTTATAGATTGTTATTCGCATCTCGTGGGTTAATCATAAAGAATCAAGAGAATAATTTGGTACTACTAGTTGTATTACACACCACATTCTTTCTCAGCTCAATTGAAACGTTTATTTAAAACGATAATAATTAAATTCCAAATTACTCGCTTCTATTATTTTAGTTTTCACGTTCAAATCTCGATTCATCAAACTGATTAAAAGGCAGCACGATATCTATTTTGTTCGTGACAAGCGTTTAATAGTGTAAAATTCGTCCGCAGGGCTGCGTGGCCAATTACAGATTCATAGTGCGCTCTCGTGTCAGTGGTTGTGTTATGGTCAAAGTATAAATCCTACTATTTTCAATACGTACACATTATGTATGATATCTTACGAACTCGATTGATGTGAATAATGAAGCTCAATTAATAACGAGATCTAGCCATTAAAAATATATGATCAAAATGTGTAAAAGTGATTCTCTTTAAATTTTCTTCAAAATTACTTTTCCTAGACACAAAAATAATACTTAACCATTCACTTGTAAGAAATACACTCAAAGTAATTATTCTCTGATTTGTGTGACGGAAAGTTTCAGGATGTCTTGTCGGTAAACTAGACGTTAGACGGAGGCATCGGTTCCGATGGCAGTGCTAACGCCAAAACAGTAAACTGCTCGCGAGCAAAATTGAAATTATATATGATCTTATACTTTTAGGATGCAGTTTATGCTTCTTTATGTGTGTCCGGAGTAGGTGGTGAAGCTCCAGGCTTCCACCGACGTATAAACATAAAACATCCTTGTCTGAGCAACACAAAATTTCCAACATATTTTGTGCCAAAAAACGTTTTATCCTGAAAAAGTTTTGTAGGGGAAAAACGTTACTGTTCGTCAAAAATCATTTTAGCATAAAGTGCGTTGGGATGAGTCAAGAATGTTTTCTGTTAAATGTATAGGCTGAAGACAAGAGCCTCGTCACCGACCGGGACATGCATAATGAAGTTTCGTTGAGCTCCAGTGCCTTGTCTATGAATATTATAATGTCTAGAAATTATTGTAGAATCTATAGTTCTTAATAAAACTAACGTAGAGCTACATAAAGGTGGAAGCATTTTATATATCTACATTTATGATGAATATCTATGTATACAATACACGTCGTCGGAATCATATTCCTCCGGTGAACAGATAATAACAATAAAACTGACAGATGACATTAAAATATTTAAATCGAAACACAACTTGAAATGCCAAGAAAAATAGTGTCTGTTGTATTACAGTTTTTGTAAAATTATGAACAATGAGTATTAAAATCTAAATTGATATTTGTTTTCTTAATGATATGAATGGATTTGCACTGAATAATTTCTGCAATAAGTATTAAACTTCTTTTGTGGATCAAGGAATCCAATCTTGAACAAATTTGTCGTTAAGGTTTGCGTGATTCATTAAACAAAGGCTGAAGTAGACCCTCATTTTGCTTCTGAACCTGAATGTAGGTTCTCAATGCGTACGTTTTGTTAAGTTATTGTTTCGCTAGCTGAGGGTCGAAGTTATGAATAGGATTATATGTTGTTTATTTTGCAAATCCATAAACTCGAATCATTAGTTCGTTTGCCGATGTCCATAATTTTATTACTCTTGAGCAAAAATTTCTAGTTTTAAAATGTTGCTAACCGCGATTTGTCACTGCCTTCATTCACAATTTTACCTAGCGAGCCACGTGCTGACAAGTCTTCTCCCTCACACGTCACACAGTGTTCTATTTTTAAAAAATAAATAAATAACGTCAACGATGCCATGAAAGTATCAGTATCTGAAGTTGACATTTCGCTGGCAGCCTGTCTGACGGTTTGCAATTAGCGAATTTTCAGAGAGTTCAATGAAAATGGAAGCTAAGCCAGTTTTATAAGCGTATTTCGTTCTAATTAAAAAAAACAACAACATATTTTCCAAACATTGTACATGATCTTATTTAACAAACTAATTTTTTTAGAATTGATTTCATTAAAGGAAAACGTATCATCTATATTGTAGTTTAGCAATGTTAATTTATTGCAATTTTCAAAAAATTAGAGATTTCGACGATCATAAAACCTGCATCTTTAAGTGTCCTTTCCTTTATCCGAGAAAAAATCTAAAAATTTGGAGCTCTTTTTAGACAATTTAGATAATGTTGAAAAGGCTCTATATGAAGTAATCCCCAAAATGAATGTGTGTTTTGAAATCAGAGGACGTCGAGTTCTGCCAGATTGAATAGGGGATTTCAGTTTTGGGGAAAAGCGTCTGAACGGTGTAGGGCTAGTATACGCCGGACGGATGGAAGGACTGAGAGACGAACGAACGAACGAACGAACGGACGAACGAACGGACGGACGGACGGACGAACGAACGAACGAACGAACGAACGAACGAACGAACGAACGAACGAACGAACGAACGGACGGACGGACGGACGGACGGACGGACGGACGGACGGACGGACGGACGGACGGACGGACGGACAAACGGGGCGAGCGGGTAGGTGGAGGGATGGACGGGCGTACGGGCGGATGGATGGAAGGACGAGCGGACTGACTGGCTGACGGGAGAACACACTAACCAATTTTTTGATAATAAAAACACACAAGAGGATATTCTGACTACATAACGAGATTTAAAACAAGATTTATCCAGTTACGGATAATTTATATCAATGACCCACCACACAAAAATTGCTACTTCTCACTACAGCATTACGATACTATATATTTACTGTTTATGTATGTAGTAGGTGAGAAAGTAGAAAATTGGTATATTACTTTCAGTAACTAATATTACCTGTTATGAATAATATACAAAGTGATATTTTTGTGAACAATATTATGACTTCAACTAAATTGAACTAGATATATTGTATAACGAATGGTCAAAGTGATAATTTAATCACTTTCTCTTGGTGATATGGTAAATATTCATAATGACCAGCAATTGTACATAATCAGTGATTAATCACCATGAACGTGACAGTTACGTCTTGTTTAGATTCATCCTCGTAAGTCATTATAAAATGAACGTTGTACAAGAAATATTTTAAACTGTATGTTGTTAAATAAAACTTCAATGAAAGCTGAATAAAAATCCTTTTTAATAAGAAAAAGATTGCAGCGGAAGCATCTGTTGCGTTAGATATTTTTAATATGCATAAACGATTGTCATATCTAACAGATACCATGCCTGTTTTGGGGTTACCGTTTATTTTACGTAGTAAATACTACCGGATTAATAATATAATTCCCTAACGTTTAAAAGTGAGGTACAAAATAGTATTAGAATTTTGTGCATTAACACAATTATTTAGTTTTCATTCATGTAACATTTAGTAACACGTAGTGTTATTGAAATACGTAATTAATTTTACGTTTTGTCATTTTTTTTCCGATCTCTAATAGTTTAATTGAAGTGAGGCTTTTCGAATGTCGCGCAGAGAGAACCTCTTTCCTTATGCAAATTTTCTATAAAATATCGTCTGAGCGTTTCTGGAAGTACGCTCATTTACATTAAAAACTTTTTAGACTTCGAAAAACTTTATTAGAGGTCATTGAAAACATTGTATTCATAAATGTCCAAAATTTGAGTACTGAGCTTACGAGTGAGGAAAAATAAAGAATATAATTCTTCACAAAAGCCAACGAGAGTACTGGTGCGTTATGTGGTATTCGATCGATTCTCATAAATAAGAGCAATTTTGAGAGTAGTTTCAGGAAGATGGGTCTATTCGGTTCACCATGCTTTATTTCTTCGCGTAGGTACATATTTTCGAAGGTAAACAGCTGCCCGGAAGGATATTCATGAGATTCGTGGAGGCAAAACTCCTCTACGTCCTGGTTTCGCCCGCACGTGCTACAACTGCGGCCAGCATCTCATTCCTTTCACTTGAATCACCGCTTGGGTCATGTTTGACAGATTGGGTGTTTGCAGCCACCCTTCAAGACACAAGTTGCAAAAACTTCCCGATTAAAATACCGGTTCTTCCACTCCTCTCCGGATTCCCTGAGTGGACCGGCAATTATATATTTTTTTTTGTGATCGTGTTTTGTGTGGCTCCGGAGCACTGTGCGCCGTCCCTTACTTATGCAGGCGGGCCCGAGCAGGCTCATTGTTTTTCCGGCGGCCGGGCCGGGCCGGGCCGGGCCGGGCCGGGCTGGGCTGGGCTGCTGATCGACGCGCGGTGCGGTGTTGAGGCGAAGCGTCGCCGGCCCCCACGCAGCCAAGCGAGGCACGAGGGCCATTTCGGCGGGTCCTGGAAGAAGCTCCGTCAGCGTCGAGGAAACGCCGATTAGTTGCAGATAAGCCAAGATTCTCTGCATTCAGGGATCTAGAGGATGAAAGGAACTTCCTTCTAAAAATGGATGTGAAAGCGAGAGTTTGTGTTCGTAATCCGTGAAATGTGGGGTAATGGGAACAGAGAGTAAGATTCCCTAAACGTAGGTCAACGTGTGTGTAATCTTGCGATTTTTAAAATTTATTTTTACTTATTTATGTTAAACTTTTACTCGGATTTCAACTACTCATAGTTATAATGACGGGAAGGGATTCTGGAACTCAAGAAAACGTGCGCAGTAATCTTCTCTTTACGTCACATACAGTTTTAAATGTTTTATGACTGAATGAATCTAATCTGTTTGAGAACCCCACGAATATTCACCAAAAGTTAAGCTAATACTGATTAAATTTAGGACAGGCTCAATCATTGTTGAACTGACCGTATTTTTGAAAATAGCAAACGTTTAACATTTTTCAGCATCTTCAATTACATAATTTGTGATATAGTTTTTTTCTGAATGAAATCTGATCTTCAAAATTTGATATTTTAATAAGGTTATGTACACTTTTATGAGTAAGACTAGTTTTCATATTCAAAAAATATGATTAGATTTCACGTGATTTTGAGTGAAACAAAGGCAATTTTGAATACTCGTACTTAAACAAGATTTTTCTGTAAGTTGATAAAAAAGGCGTAAGTTGATACAAATAGCACATGTCCAATTTTTGTTGAACTCTATTTCCAAAACGATTAGCAGAATTTTAAATTGTTTTCGGTGTCTGAAACTACCAACAAACTGCGAACAGAGCAACTCAATCTGGATTAATTTCGCAAAAACTAACATTAATAAAATGCAAATCTTTCAAAACCAGTTCCTAAGGATAATCATCAAAGCCCCTTGGTTTTGTCACCAACGACCAACTCCACAAAGAACTATCGATAGCGAATCATATCAATTACCTCGCCTCCAATTTTCATTTTTCCATTCCACAAATTCCCACATTAAATGTACTCAGCCGTGGCCAAAATCCTACACAAGCAACCTGAATCCACAACCAATTTTCTTTCCATGTATTCCTGAAAATTATCAGAAATTGACCATTATCAGATTGCTTAATTGGCTTCCTCGCCCATATAATATATTAAGCTTAGTTTATAAGTTAGTAATAAGTAAGCAAAGCACGTGAATAGTATAACTTATATTTACTTATCCGTGTATTAAATAAGAAAAAAATTAAATAAAAAGAAATAAAAAAAGGGCAACTCCACCGATACTGTCGAGAACAATCGAGTTAGAGGAGTTCCGATAATGATGGTCGTAGTCAGAGACAGATATCGAATTGAATTGAATTGAATTGAATTTGCCATATTTTACGTGGCCAGTTTCGGGCCATCAGGCCCTCTCTTCCGTCTGACAAATTTCGCTGCGCTCCTTTCATCAACTAGCAGAGAAAGGATGTATTTCTTGAGTGAGAAACATGCGATTTTGAATTTAGCTCAGAGGCGTCATTTAGTCTTGATGTTTTACCTGCAAGTAAAACTACCAACATGGGACAGCCGGCTTTACTTCTCCTCCGAAGGAAGGCGTACGAATGATTTTTTCGCCCTTAAAACTCCACGGCTTTGATCGGGTTTGAACCCGCGAACATTATGGAGCTTTATGGAACTTTAGAGAACTTTATGGAGATATGGAGCGCGTGCGCCCGCCCGACCTCCGAAGCTGCGAAAACAAGTCAGCGAGAACAATCAATAATGGATTTTTCCGGCTCTATCCAATTTTGTCCGGTTCTATCCAACAAACGAGGGCGGCTCCTTACGTTTCCGGCCTCTCTAACTTCTATTTGCGACACAAACAAAAAAATTATGTAACTTTACAACTGAGTCACCCTGTGCTCCAACCCACGTTCATATGTATTTATTAACATTTCTGAGCTATTGAAAAGTATTTCGATGTTTTGTACATAAAATGTTTAAAAAAATGCTTCTTTCACCTCTCACTCATTTGAAAATTTCCTTCCCCGAAGGTTTTGCTCGTGATTTGATAAGGGGTTGTAGTAGCTGAATCCCCAAAGTGGATTGTAGGGTGAATGGTCTAACTCCTTGAAGTCACAGTCCTTCACAACATTATTTGCAATATAGGCAGTAAGCACAGATTTATTGTCATGGAGATTGCACGCACCATGAGATTTCACACACTGCAACCAAATTAAGTTCACACCCCACGAAACTGAGTGGGATGTCGATGTCGGCTACAAACTTATAACATTACTAGACTTTCTACTGGTCAGAAGGTTTTCCCATTGTGCGTTATCTTCGCGAGGCCGGAAATTTATGAACTGTTATTATTAAATATGAACGATCCTGTTATTAAACTGATAATATTTTTTTTCACCAAGAAAAGTTTAGCATTTTCCGGCGTGCTTTTTAAAATGAGATTTTGTGCTTAATTTCAATATTTGAGCTTTATAAATTGATTTCTTTTCGGCAAATATTCTTCTTCCCCTCAAAATTACAGAACATATTCTCCTGTTGAAGTGTTATTCATTGAGTCCCCATTCTTCGTTGAGTTCCGAGCAGAAAATTGTCACTCTTGTTTAACAATCCACCCGTAGATTAATTTTTACACTGACGCAATCAGCGATCTGGAAATTACATGAAGATCAATATTTCCTTCGTTTGTTACAACGCCTGCAGTGATCTCCGTGACAGGATGTTCCGGGATGCTCTGTGTTGAAGTAAACTTCTTAACTATTGATGTTATACCCGATAATTTCCGATGTATAAATTTGTATTTTCAGTACAATTTATGTTGTGAAATTACCATTTATAATCGAATTCAATTAATAACTAATTTATTTCTTCTCTTGAACATTTTTTAATTAAAAAGAACTAGTACGGAATAAAAGATCATTCCTATTACAGTAAGACAGTCCATTATTATCCAATGTTTATACGAATGTAACTAGTGACCCACCAGGGAACACATGCTGTGACCAGTGTATGATCCAAGGCTGCCGTATGTTACCCGAAGCAAATACATGTTCTGCTTGCACAGCCGGCGTTGCGCATCACAGAAGGACATTGAGTACCGCTTGTGATTGTAGGTTTTAAATCGGCTCTCGACACTGACGATGTAAGTAAATTCTATGATTTTAATTTAGGTTTTCCAGTGAATGTGAATATCACAATAATAAAACCTTAAATCTCTTTACATTTTCTTTTAACATACTTAGTTCTTAGACAATAATTGATGTTCTTCTAATCTGGAATGCTTGTAATACCGTATTTGTATATAACCTAGGACAAACACGGCGTATATTAGAGGTATAGAGTGAGAAATGAGAAAAATATGACCGTGAATCAACAGTGTTTAACTGTTTTGTGATTATTTTATGCTCATTGTTTGCGGACAGATAATTAAAATATTTGTGTTAAGAAGAATTTGTGAAGTTTAAGTAGGTGCTCAAAGATTACCCCTCAGATTAAGTACATTCTTGTACTGACATTAAACAGAACATTAGTTTCAATTTTTATGCAGTTCTGTTCGCTGCAGGTATTTGCAATACCTGCCTTTGGCAATCTACCACAAATGTGTGCCTCAAACGAGAACATTCTTGTTACTTGGACGAGAAATAAGAAAACTAAAAACATATGAAATAAATAGAACGGGGTAAAGATAGATAAGAAAGGAAGCAAGGATGTTGCCACGAACAGCAACGAATAGTTTTTATTCCGTTTTTTCAGAAGAAATGTAGTACAATTTTCTATAAGAAATGTAGATTTTTATTTTGTCCGCACTTCATTTAAATGTGATCACACTGAACTTGCTTCTTAAAATGTTGTTTTAAGGGCGGGAACTAAAAATCTACTTTCAGACAATTGCATCATGTATATTTTTTCCTCGCCGAAAGCGACTGAAATAAAATCTGTGGTTTCTTCTCTTCTTGTCGATGATTTGAATAATAAATCACACACTGGCACCCTCAGATTTATAAACAAGAGATACTTAAAAGGGTAGAAATATTGTAAACGCTATTATAAAAATTAAATTGTGAACTTCCTTCTCGAACGATTTGTATACTTTTTATCAGGACAAGCCTTTGTCAGGACAAGGTCGGCGAGTATGAAGATGTGTTTGCCACGTGATGGATCTTGTAAGTAAAGCATGTTAAAAAGGAGTTGTGAAATACATGCGTGTAATGCGCAGTGGCTCGTGGTGAATTATGAGTGAAAGAGGCGAGAGCGCTTCTGAAAGCAGCCAGCGAGCACCGCCCTCTCCCCCCCTCCCATTACGGGATCTCTGTGGCACCGCGATAGCGGCAATCCCGACCCCGCTGCTGCCACAGCGCCCTGCTCCCCGGCCTTTAGCGTCGCCTCCTGTTGCCAACCCTCCCGACGCTGTCGCCGCCACCGCCGCTGAAAATGCAGCCCCTGCCCGTCACCGACGCTCCACCGCCCCCAACGTC
>BOPP01000030.1:118154-173010 GCA_017312745.1 Gryllus bimaculatus
GCCACCGCCATCGTCGCCGCCAACGCCACTGCCACTGCCATCGTCGCCGCCGCTGCCAATGCAGCCCCAGCCCGCCGCTACCGCCCCGCCGCCACCATCGCCGCCCCGCACCTCTGTTCCCGCATGCCGCTATCTCCCCCAAGGCCACTAAAGGATAATGCGCCCACCCACCTCAGCCTTGCCGCCTCACTGCCTGTGTGCGGCCAGCGTTGTACGCATAGTACGTTCGTCTTGCCCTGACAGCCGCTAGCCGTAAGCCCTGCTGCCGATTGTGCTCCGTCTTTCACTATTTTGCTCCGTGTTTCCCACTGTCCGTCTTCCCTTATCTTATGACCTTTTCTTCCAGCTGCGCTACCCGTTGTCTGGAATGTTCTAAGGTTAGAGTTCGAACGGTGGCAGATTTTTGACAAGAACTACGAGTTCAGTCCGCTGACTTCAGGAAAAAATCTAGCGGCAGTTTCTCTGTTCGGTAGTTTTTATTTCTTTTTTACGATCACTACAAGGCGAATGTCGAAGAAGTATCTTAAGCAACGGGTCACGGACCAGATGCGACGTTTTCTTCTATTCCTTGTTTTCTCCTCTCCCTTACTCACGCTTTTACACACTATGTTACCTCACATGTTGGTAACTTAGAACTTGTTCCGACTGTGACGAGTTGTTTCGTTAGAGGAGATAGTAGTAGAGGAAAACTGACGAAAGCTGACGTGTAGATCGCGGAAGTAAAGCCGGCTGTCCCATGCTAGTAGATTTACTTGCATGTAAAAGATCCTCAAGCCTAAATGACGCCTCTAAGCTAAATTCAAAATCGCCTGTTTCTCGACCAAGAAATACCTCTTTCCTCTGCTAGTTATTGAAAGGAGAGTAGCGAAATTTGCGTGGTCAGACGGAAGAGCGGGCCTGATGGCCCGAGTCTCGCCACGTAAAATAAGGCGTTAATTCAATTCAATTCAATTCAATTCAATTCAATTCAATTCAATACCCATCCCGATCAACCGCCTCCCATCGCCCTTTCCGACTCCTCTGCTCCCGTCTCCGCAACCATCCCCACCGTAGGAACCCCTCCCGATGTCGCCTTGTGTTTGTCGCTGCGCTATTCCATCCCCTCTGCCACCTCGGTCAACACTCCACCCTTCGACCCTTAACGTCTTCTCTCATTAACGTCGTTTATCATCTTCTATCATTAGCAAGACCGTCGTCGATACCGTCTGTGCATTCATAGTTTAGTCGGTCCCATTTCCACTGCCTCCAACGTCAGAATTGACGTACCAGTCAACATTTGCACGTTTTCTATTTTGTTTCTACTCTAAAACTTGTCACTGTTTTTGTTCCCAACTTCCTTTTTTGAGCTCAGATTGTTTCCTTTGCAAACTGTCGCGTACTTTGTTTGCGAACAACTTCTCCGCCCATGTTGCTTATCGGAGACACCAGCGCCCTCTCCGTTTGCAGTGCATCTCGGCGGAGGATAGTAAAGCTCTGTTGATCCCTGCCGCATGGAAATTACTTCCGCTCAGTTGAGGCATGTGCTGTGCGTGCCCTCGGAAACGATGGGACGAATTCACTCTGTGACGTCAGACCGCAATCAACCCGTCTTTCGAATGGGTCACAATGTTCAATAAAGTTAAGTGTTATATATTTTTTTAAATATATTGTGCAAGGTATAGATTGTCATTATATTTAGTAATAATTCTTAACGTAAGGTATGGTAATAGTACCGAAAACACAATTTTTCTTCCGAGAAATAGTGTACACATTCTTTACTCGGTACTCGTGCTCGGCGACAACTATTATCTTATTGCATTCGGCTGAATCATTTACGCTCATAGTGAGTGCGCCACGCATAAGATAGCAACGCTATGTACTAACAATGAAGTGACTGACCTTCAAGTCATAGCTTAGGCCTAAGGCACAGCTTTATATCTTCATAAATAGTGCACGCCTGTAGGAGTCTCTACGGACCCCTTGCAAACAGCAAAATGATCACCTAAGTATAGAAAAGGTTCCATTTGTCCAACCTCGATAAAATGATTGTTTTAAAGTCTTAATGATAAGTTTAATAAATCCTCCCAACTCTGGCAAGAATTAACGAAAAATATTGGAAAAGTGCATGTAAGAAATTCGCGTAAGAAGTCCGCAAAAGATTGGTGGTTATACGTAAAGTAGAATGGGATTGTTCGTGGTATCATCTTCCTTATCATTCAGACATTTATCACAACGACTGTTTCCACAGAAAGACAGAACACGACCGCGCTTTGTAGTTGTCCAGCCTTGCAGGTATATACATCCAACTTGATAGCGATCGTTGAATGGAGAAAAATGAGCAAAATATTGAGGAAAAAATGAAGCAATATAGCTAAAATAGGTATTACAAACTAAAATAGGCAAAAGACAAAATGAAAATCTTCTATTAATGAGGCAAAAGGCATAAAAAAGCAAAAATAAGTCAAAATGACAAAAATAGGCATCAAAAGCTAAAATAGGCAGGAATGGGCAAAATAAAAGTGTATTAAAACAACCCCAGAAGTTCAATTAAATTATTCCTATTGTTAAAAGTTATAAAATATTAACAATAACAAAAAGGAATTTTGGCAAACGTTCGGGCTCTAGATAACGAATAACGCAATGTCATTATTTCTAAAGCTAATGTAAACGCTGTTTCTAACGACTGAGCAACTTGGTTCGCCACGTGATCAACAGAGTTTAAAAATGTCTTCTCACGTCTGGCGCTAAAACTCCGAAGCTTCAGCTATGCCACGCGGCCTCCCCTCTCACGGCGACATACATTGCGGTTTTGTAGTTGCAAACGAAGTCCGGTCGGACAACGTGTGCATCTATTCGCCCGGCCTACGTCTTATCGACGGAAAACAGAGGTATCAGGACGCTAGAGCGACCATTGCCATGGTCTGTGACTGGACCATCAACAAAATGCAAAAAATTATTCACCGCATATTCGGTAACAAAACGTGTTCTAACTTCTGAACGCTATAAAGTTTTCATGCGCAGCAAGGAGTAATAGGTGGCGAAAGTTAACGTATTGCCTTATTCCTGCGAGTTTGAATTGAATTAAAACCTTTTGTACGTAACAAGACTCAGAACCTGAAATCTGCTCTTCCCTCTGACCACGTAAATTTCGCTTGGCTGCTTTCCTCAACTAGAGGAGAAAGGGGGTATTTCTTGGGCGAGAAACAGGCATTTGAATTTAACTCAATGGCTTCATTTAGGCTTGAGGATCTTTGACATGCAGTAAATCTACTAACATGGGTCAGACTCACAGGATACTACTTTAAAGCAGATAGCAAGGAAAAAATGCAACCCGACTTCATGCTCTCGTAGATCTGTGAAGATTCCTACACCTATAACATCAATATCGATGAATATTCCGCGATGATTGGCGAATAAATAGGGAATGGTGGACCATGCCTCTCTCAAACCCAACATTTTGTAAACATTTCACTTAATTTATTTAAAACACCACGTATTTATTATTATTTTGTTAATTTTTGGCGAGTATAAAACATTGTGAGAAGCAGACTCGAAATACTAAACCACAACTAATATAATATAAATAGTTCTTTTAATACCTGATAGAAATTCAATAGCACGTAATTATATGTAAATGATATTTCATTTTAGTCATAAAAGCGCGAGCTTCTAAATCACCTCTGCATTTCGTGTCTCAGTGGCCAGCAGGGATTGATGTCAGCAGTGTCTGAAGCGTCTAGACCGCCACAATGTGCATCCGCCGATGGAGAGAGGAAGTCATGTTTTCTTTACTCGGATGCGCTTTCGAAACATTTGTGTGGACAGGAGCTTCGTTTCAAACGCTATTGCTTGTTCAATTGCCGTAAACACATGCCTTTAATATGAGAGTGCTGGTCGCTTAAAATAAACAGGATGTTAAATGGACTATTTGCCAATATAGGCAAACTATTCAGTCTAATAATGTCAATATTGCTATGTTTCGTTGACGGTTTCTTCCATTCCACATGTGACATAATTGTTAAAAATATTGAAAAAAAGCGAATGCACAGTAGTGAAATGGTAGTACTGGAAAATATCTGTTTATTTTAAAAGAAAGGTGTTCGTTTAAAAAGGTGCTTCAGCTTTCTATTCAACCAAAGTTCATGTTTCTTTTCTTTAAATGTAATGTAGTGGAGGAGAGATACGTGATTATATGCATGTATTAATAGTTTTGATAGTAAAAACACTGCATTTTAATTTGCATTTCCGTTTAAATTTCGAAATCAATTTTCCGCAGCATTATATGATTTTCTCTACACTACGTATTTTAATGCGAATATACGTATAAATCCGAGAAAGTACAGTTTTCAATACAATTTAGGAGAACAGAGAAATGTTCTTTTTTTAAATAGTACGCTTCAAATTCACAAAATAAAACTTCGAAACTAGCACCAAGAGACTCCAATTCGGATAGTAAACAGAACCTAAAACGTCTCGGATTAAGAACAGTCATGCAATTGTAAATATCGGAACCCTTCGAATAAGTTCAATTTTATACTCTCCAAATCGAACTTATTCAATTTTGGGTTTATAAAATGTTCAGATGGGATTGGCGTCGGCGACATCAGTGAATATTAAATTCTTGTGCCTGCACGTCTGCATTTCTTTAGTCCCGGAGATTAGTACTGAAGGAGAAGAAGCAATATTTTTGGGGTTTTCGGTTTTATGTACAGAACCTAGTTCATGTGGTATTATTGTTTTTGAAACTTTCCACAGCTCTTTTTTTTTTGTGTGATGTAATCGCAAGGATTCAGCGACTTGTCAACAAAGTAGTTATTTGAAGGGTACAAAACTTTTGAACTTTTGCGATTTTCGAAAATATGGAAATTGGAGTGAAAATCTGACCTTTGCCACTACTAAGAATATAAGCTTACTTTATACTATTCTAGTAAAAATTTTAAATGAAAAAATCGGAGACATTTTGGAAAAAAAATTAACTTGCCATGAGGCTTTATGTGAGGGAGTGCTACTCCCCAAAACTCAAGGTTTCCTTTCAAATTTGCAGGACATAGAAAAATTGTTCATTTTCCACACCTCGATTTTTAGGTCCTTTAATAAATAAATTGAATTGACATTTTGAGAAATTCATAGAAGAAAAAAACAGCTTTTTTATCAAAATTTTGGAATGAAAAATTGGAAGCTGTCTTCACGAATATCTAGTTTATGCATTAAAAACTGTCATTATTTCACCTAAAATTGTAATGTGTAATACGTTTTGGAAAGTTCTGCAATAGTTATTTGAGCTTCTTTTAATGTACCGCCGAAATTTACAATATCCCATTCAAATACGTAGGCAATATCGATTTTGAGAAACATGAATCGTTGTTAAGGAAATATGAAATCCTGCAAAAATGTGAATTTCTGTTAAAAAAGATTCTGGTGTCTATGACAATCAGTATAATTGTCCTAAGATTATTAGATCACAGGTATTTTACAAATGATGATTGAACATTCTCAGTTGCAATTCAGTTCGATGCGAGGAAGAATAATAATGGCTCTTCTTCATTCAACTTTTAGAAGGAAAGCTTAGTGTCAATGAATAAATCCATGGCGGAAATGAATAAGAAACTGTAACCTCATCTAAATGCCAGAAAGGAACGCTAATAAGATGCCGCACAATACTTAGCAATTGGTCTTTGACACAAACCAAATATTTCCCCTTAGAGGTCAGAGCCATAATATTGCTGTGATGACATCAAAGTGGTACTCTTGCGTACCAAAGACCCTCTCATTTGAATTAACAACCCGATAATTAGAGGTTCTGCAATTACCCATAATTGCACTATTTGTATTAGCAGTAACCTCATCTCACTGATAATGATTACACGTTATGAAATGATTATTTTATGTTTCTCGAAAGTAAGTGGGTGTACCTCTAGTTGTGCGTGCGAACTGCTGTGAGTGCTTGTGCATGTATGTTTTAGCTTTGTTAAAAAAATTCTTAAGAAATGTTGCAAAGTGACGAACCAGAAAATATAGGACATAATGCAAAATAAATTTCAATTGCTATTAATTTACATATGTGATTTTAAAAGAACTGATACATGATAGTACTTGTGTCTTCAAAACCAGCTGCCGAAATACGTTATGCAATACCCTAATAAAGAGATACGGTGGTCGTCTTATTGAAAAACATTCTACGCATTATAGTTTCAATAATACGAATTAGTTTCAATAATTGAGAAGACCCGGAAAGATTGTCTTTGAAATAATTTTTTTCAAGTAACCATTTTCATCCAAATGTAATTAGTTTAAACTTTTTTTACTAATGAAGAATTCAATTTGCCACGCAGATTTTGTCTTAAGTTCCATCGTGAAGCGAACACTTCGAGTGAGTTTAAAGTTTTATTGCATAAGAATGTGGCACTCACGTTTCCACCTGGATTAATGTTTCAATTTTTCAAGGGTGCCTTCTGGGGTGCACAGTCCACTGTCAGCTCCAGCACCTGCCGGCGGCGTGAGAGATGATCCTCGGAAGTTGGACTTTACGAGAGTGGTAGTCTGAGCAGAAATGAAAGTTTCAACTCGAATTTAATAAACTCTGAGAAATTTATACAATTTTTTACAGGGCCAAATGAGGTATTAAATTCCAGAGGTCATTCTGAAATAAGAAAATGATTTATTTATATTTAATGTAATATTTACACAGAGGAGTTCAGGTCCATTGGCTGCTTCTATATACCGGTCATCTCCATTAATGGCCATTTCTTTTGGGAATCGAATTTGCCATACGAAACTTATAAATTTTTTTGGATTAAGCAGCCAACTTACCCTAAGTCCAGCCACATTTCGATCATTGACCTTCATTTAGCGGTCACCTCTATCAAATTTATTTCTTACACAATTCAAGGCGGAAGAAATGTGGAGAAATGTGAGATTTAGTATCTTTTTGCGATGGGACTCAGTGTCATATTATTAAGAACAGGGGAGTGTACAGTCGCTTAACTTCCAGGGGGATGGCATTTTGTTTCAGGTTACAAAGATAATTTTAATAGCAATGTCTCCATGAAATAACAACGGGTTAGTTTCACCCATTGATCAATATTCTCGTGAGGTTTGCAGGCTTTTGCTTTCCTTGCGTAAGAAATTGTCCACAGCCTGCGTAGGAGCCGCATGCATGAATCCGATCAGGCTATTGTCACAAGTAACTCCTCCATAGGCAACAGTTTTCAGAGCACGTGAAATACATTTTTTGCTTAGTTTTCGTGTGGGTTTGGTTTAGTGAGAACGCAAAGACAGGTTTGCGGGTAAGAGAATAAATGAGAAGTTGATGGTGTTTGACGCTAGTCAAGAGAAAGCCGATAATCTCCAAGAAGGGTTTTCGAGAAAAAAGTCTTGCTGACAATTTAAGTGAGGACGGACAAAAATTAATGAAATTATGAAAAATGGCATTCTTTTAGGAAGTTTGAAAACCTGTGTTGCTAAAAAGAGAAGTATACTACTATACAAAGAACTCCACAATACATTTTTTGTGAAAAAGCGAGTAAAATCAATTCGTGAAAAGTTATTTCATAATTCGAATATAATTTGTTGTGTACGTTGTATTTTGTAGTTTAAGGTATTTAAAACAGCTTCGTGGAAAACATATTTTATTTAATAGCAGTGAAGATAAGCTTCCTGTCGCCATGTGCGCTTCCTGTGTCCTCGTAACCTTGAATAAGCGACCACCTCAGTTAACCGACCATTTTTTGATGGAACCGTTAGTATTCTCTTCAAACAAGTTTGACTTAACGTATCAAAAGTTACAATAATATCGAATTCAAGACCCTAGGACAAACATTAATCACTTATTACAGTAGAGTTAGGAATCTCCACAGGCCGAACAGTCCATGCGTGAACTGTGCCTTAGGGTTGTCACCTTATTAATGTCAATGTCGCTAAAGTATTCTGTTAGGAAGATGGACACCTAAGTCTTCCAATGTCGGCAAGAAGTTATAAACACCGACTCAACATCGATCATCGATCTGGATTCGCGTCACTGTGTGAAAATAGATCAAATCCAGCTGGAAATTCAGTTCACGAAACTGGTTAACGTTCTTTACACAGACATCGTTGATACATGGCTTGATCGGTTGCACGCCCTATGTGTTTGCGAATCTGTCGCATCTCGTTCGTATCAGCATCGCAGTCTACCGCAACACTACCATTCGGTATCAGTCCGGCTTACGGCGCCAGTTGAAAGCACCGCGATACACTGCCTTCTGCGATGGTGCCATGCAGTTGTGAATCTTATTATCACTGTCTCCTGCGTCGCCTTCCCACGATGTTTGCGCATCATCCATATTCAATTGGATGGTCGTCGGTGAACATATTATTGACTAGCTGCGTACTTGTGTTGCTCATTGTGAGGTCTCTTTTCCAACACTGTCGTAACTCTTGCATTCGTCGGCCAGAGGATATTTTAAGATTAGTACATTTCTTTCGATTTTAGCTTTCCTCTTACAGTTTTTTTTCTCTCAAATACCAACATACTTTTTATTCACAAGACGTCATCGTAAATAATTTAAAGATTAATTTTCTTTTTATTTTGGCGATTATTTTTATTTATTCATTAATTCATTCAATGACACATCTAGTTTTCTTACATTCACCGGTTGTGCGCGAATTTTTATTGTTGAAGATTATTTTGTGACGTTTTATTGTTGATAGGATTACAATCCTACGACATTTTGTCACATTAAGCTCAAAACGCCACCTCGTTATGAGGGGTAAGTCATTTTCACAACTCACGACAAAGAATAACAAACTAACCTATGTACCTTCAGATTGTAATTTTTCCAAAAGTTTCTTCACGTTTGTCCAGTAGTTTTATTTTTAATTACTCGTATTATCAACTCTCAAAGCATCTTGAGGAATGAAGGTGCCCATGAATAATAATATTTCTTGATAAATATGAATTGAGACACTCATAATAGCAGATAGTATCCATAACTGTCATGTGAACAGATACAAATTACTCTCAATGTCATAAACTACTAGTATGTCATACTAATATTTTAAGCAAATGTTTTGAGATTCGCTACTTGCCAAGTCTGTAAGAGTTTTGCACTTTTATGTTAATGGTATCATTCTTTTACAAAATACATTAAAATACTAAGAAATCTCGAGAGGTTCAGAGAAATTATACGTCCGTCATTTTTGAAAGTTCTAAACAAAAATTGAAAATAGAACCTTGTATTAATATGAGCTTTTAATTCAAAAATTTAAAATGCAAGTGTTTGTCAGTAGAAAATAGAAATTTTACGTCAGTACTGATACCACCTTAAATAATTTATTCCACATTTGCTGGTTTTAAGGTTGAACAAGCGCACAACATAGTTCAGAAACTGATTGTTTTCAGAGAAGTAATATTTAGGGACTCATATGTTTGAATAAAAAAAGGAAATGAGTCGATTTTCTTTCAGTATCATTGTAACGTGTACTTCCTTCAAAATACCATTTTTTGGCACGGTAGTAATATTTTTTCTACCATTGAAAGTAGAGTTCACGAAACGAAACATTGCCCAAACCTAAAAAAATATTTATTAAAGAATCCATAGAAATATCAATCATTGTAAACCACGCGACAAAATTGTGCTTTTAGTCTAGACTTAAACCGAATATTGAAGAATGTGAATCAAGAATGATTTTTTATGCATATACACGTTCGCGTACTAAAGTTACATTCCTCATAGACATGCACCAATTCCAGGAGAATCGGAACGCACTGATACAAACACAGAAGAGTAGATACGTTTGTACTCTGGAACGTGTGTGTTATGTCAAATCACTAGACTTGTATCAACTGCCCTTTTACTCGTACATGAAAGCGACCTTTTTAGCCATCTCTTCATTAGCAGGAGCTATTTGTAGAAGTCGTTCCCCATCGACATGAAAGTATGTGAACTCGACGTTCCGCTGAAGCGGAAGTGGCCCACTCCCCGCCGCGGCACAACGAAGCTAGTTATTCGCGGGGAAATTGCTCTGTCCCCCTGGAGCGCTGCCGGCGTGAAAGGGCACCGCCAGGGGCGTGCCCACGCGACGCAGGGGGGGGGGAGATGTCAACGTCACGGGGGCTGTGGAGCGGTGACGGTCCCGTCGACGTGCGATATGATGGAGGCGGTGGTGATGTGAGAATCGGAGACAGGAATGCAGTTGGAACCGGTGAAGGGTGAATACACCAGTGGCTAATGCGGAATGGTAGTGACGGAAAACGGATCCACGAGGGGGAGGGCATGGCCACCGCCAAAAGGCCTAGTGGTTTCGTTTGTTATTACTCGGGCAACTTTTCTTGGACGATGGATTGACGATTTCGGGTGGAGTGAGGGTATTAGTTACAAAGTCGGCCACTAGAGTATTTTAAGTAATGCCAACGTGTGTGAAATGAAAGTCAAAACTGCATCTTGTGCTTAACTTTTTCGGGAGTTTTAGGGGACTCCCTTGAAGGACCTGGACCTGACTCAGTCATTTCTTTCGATATTGACAATAAATCTGAACAGGGGTTCTGCACTATGAAAGCAACTGGCTTTGACTAGCTTCTGTTTCGCGCCAACGAAGTTTTAATGCTTGGAAGGTTGTCATCAGTGCCCGCTGCGAGCTTTTGCCTTCAACTGTTTATTGCACAAGGGAGGGGGTCAAGGTCATCGTTCAAGAAAAGTGGCGCGAGTAATACCTTCCTTTGTTTGGAATAATTGAATTAAATATTTATGTTAGAATTATGAAATTATTTAAAATATTAAACTGTATAGTATTATACTACTAGCTTCAAAATGTTCCCGGAATCCGGGAATTATTCATTTAATATGTATTCGATAGCCAATATTTATTTATTAGATGTTGGTAACGTTCATGACATCTCTTCAACAGAATTTACATCATCGTAACGAGTTTTGGGTCCTGTTCGTCCCCGAGCTGCCTCGTCAGAACTATCTGCCTAGAAACATTGGCGTATTACAGATCTGCAGTAACACAAAATTCGGGGTGTACCGAATTTTGGGTAAAATTGTGGGGTAGCAAACCCCTTTTCTTTTTTTATTGGTTCAGAAAAGTCTTCTTAAAACATTGAAATGCAATCGTTCCAACTGCTATTTTGGAACAAAAACTCTCACGTGCACTCTTTATTATATATTAAGATGTAAATATATTGAAATATAATATTCCATTTGATAGTGTTTATATTACATTCTAAACTGGCACCGGGAGACGTGGCTCTGGGCACCAAATAATTTCACTGCAGGGTCTCTGACCGGAAGATCCTACGTTCGAGTCCCGAAGTTGGCATGGTTTTCGACCCTAGCTGGTTAGCTAGGTCGAGATCAGACGCTGTCTGGAGGAGAATTCTAGCGTCCGGCTACTCTGATTGGTAGTTTTCTGTAGTTTCTTCGATCAACCCGAGGCGAATGCCGGAGAAGTACACTAACAAACGGGCCAAGGATCGCGCGCGATCATTCCTTCCTATTTATTATTCTATCCCTTACTTACACACACTTACACTCACATGCACTACACTACTGCACATGCCGGGTGACCGGTCGGGAACTTAGAGCTCTTCCCGGCTAGTGGGAGATACCTGTTTGAGGGAAACCTCGCTAGCCGACTGTAGGACAGCGCCGAATCTTGTCATCCAGCGGGGGAGGATCACAGCTACAATCAGAGGGGAAACATGCACTACACTTACGGCACTAATGACCTTAGCAGTTGACGCGCCGGCAATCACTAACAATCAATCAACAAGCTAAACTGCCAACTCTTGTATACTCTAAATTTACTTTCAAATCTTTCATATCTTCAAATGGCACATGTTTGTTTGTTACACGTGTACACGTTAAAGCTGTGAATCATTTCCTCGTTTAGTTGTCGGAAATTGAATGGAAGAGCGACTGCGGTCAACTGCAGCAATGTGGAGAGCGAGGGAAGGGGTGAGCGTGCGGTCGGGGGCGGGAGGTGAGGGGGAACACGGCCTCCGGGCGCCAATCGCCCCGCAGGCGGCGCCCTCTGAGGGCTGGCCTTGTCGCCGCCCGCGGGCGACACGCTTGTGCCTTCACTCCTGTAAATCAAAGTGCTGCGGGGCGGAATACCCCGGGGCGGGGGCGATGTCCTCCCCTGCCACCCTCCCGGCCACGCCCCCCCCCTCCTCACCCCTCGTCTCCGGTTGCAGAGAACACCCGCGATCGAGTTGACCGTCTAGAGAGGTGGGTAATAGAGAGTCCTCATTTGCTAAATGAGATGAAGCCTCGCGTGTTTGAGCAGGTTGCTTTGAATTACGGTTCGTGTTTCCTCGGTGGGAGGAGATTGTGGCCGGAACTTCATCGGAACTGCATGATCTAATTGCAAGTCAGCTCGAATGATGACAGGTCAGCGATAGTGAATCCATACGTTGGAAGGCCGTCACTATATAACGATTTGGTTTGTCTTGAAAAGAGACGGCATTCCATGACAAAAGTCAACTAAGGACAGTAAACTCTCGCTCGATCGGTCGCTTTTCCCCTTTTCTGAAGACTACCAATAATCATCCAACTTTCTTTTCAGGTGGGAAGTACGCTGTTGTTGAAGCATAATAGATTGGAGAGAGGGGAAAGGACCTGCCTAAATAAATTGCCTGTACTATAACAAGGTCCATGGTCCATGCTAATACACGTGTTTGTCAAAGATATGTTCAATACGTATATCTGTAAAAGAGTAAAATAACATATTCTTAGTCATGTGAAGAGATAAAATGTCTATAATTTGTACCCATGGGAATGCTAAGTCAGTGAGTTTCTGATCATCTCAAGAGGATTCTTTGCAGTTCGTCATTTTCTTCCAGCAGTTCAAGTTGTGATTCGCTTCGCTTCTGTGCTCTCTTCATTCCTCTCTCCGTTTGCCATAAATAGGGAGCAATGCACCGAAAGTTGCCTCAGTGTAAATGCAGAGGGAGCATCTTACAATTATTCTCCGCCGAAGATTCTCAACCTCTGTGTGCAGAATCGTACACTTAAATTTAAGGGTGGAATCAGTCATTTTCACCACTTCAAAGCGCATTTATCCCACATTGGTTCATTACCAATCTTTTTTCCTTTCTCTACAAAATAAGCAGCTTTACGCCTCGCGTCGCAGTCATTGGCTTTAAGCCATATGTCAGTACGAGGGAACCTTACAAGTACTGTTATTCACCCGAGTTTCAAGGTAACGCTACCATTTGCCTTCGAAACGGTGAACTAAGTTGTCAGCTCACCGCAGTTCATCAGAGTTCGCTGCACCTTGCTAAGATTCTTCGCGAGAGAATCGGGACCGTTCGTCACCGAAATCTCAAGCTATCGACTTCGCAGGCGTATTAATTCGCATGTTATAGTGCAATTTTACTTATGTTTTAGTGAAATGCGCTGGGTTTGATGGAATTCAATGGGATGTTTTTTTCAGCCTTTCTTGGCTTCTGATGTCATATGGTAAATACATTTTTCACGTCGATATTGCCTCAAATTTCACCCTAAACAATTTGCTGATTACTCTTTGCAACCATGTAAATGCGGTCGTTTAAGTTTCGTCCATCAAATGGGGCTCATAAATGTTGTGTACGTATCAAAACCCTCAATTATTTTTCTCTTATTCTTCTACGAATTAGAGTTCAAGTGCAAAGTTTCAGGATGCCAAACTTGAAAATTAGATCTTTATAACGATGAGAAATGAAACTTAACTGTCCGAAGTAGCAACATTAAGTGTAAAATTAAATTACCGTGATCATTTGATTTGCTTCCCACACCAAGACACTATGATACTGAAAGGGGAACATTAAATTACACGCAATGTTGATTTAAAGTTTCATCCTTGGAAATATATATTCCTGTTTTTCATCCACTTAACAACGTATAACTGCAAACGTAAAACAAACAATTAATCTTGTAATAATATGAAATAAACATCTGAGAATGTTATAGTAAAACCGAAAAATCTGGCGAGAAATGGTCGCGCTCTACGGGAACTGATGATTGATTGATTAAATTATCGTTACCTCATTAACATTGGTCAGATATTGTTTTCAGTTAATTTTATGAAATGTGAAAGGAAACCAGTCAGTATTAAGGTACAAATTCCATTAGGATTTCGATTAGATTACAAATGTTTCCATTAGGATTTCGATCTTAACGTTATCGCCTAAAATGAACGCCGATGTATCAGTAATAAAATAAAGAAAACATTTGGATATTTTTGTAGGTACCAATCTCTTTTTGTTTTCGAATATTTTCTTAAAGAGTTTGCAAATAAAAGTAAGAATACAGTTTCCCAAATCTTACTAATAAGGATTTATTGTTTTTAGAAACGCTAGAATTTATATTGGCAATATGAATTCTTCACCGAATAATATTTTTAATCAAGACTTTCTCCCCTAATACCTATAGATAGTGCGTAATAGATATTAAAAGTCAAAAAATGTTCATTCGTCTTATTCTCTAGAATAAACATGGATTGTAAATAATGTTGTTTGTGATATACTCGTAATTTGAATGCACAGCAACCTCCAAGAATGTAGATACCTGTCCCTCTTTTCACGTATTATCTTGTGGTAATAATTTCCATTACGAAAATAGTTTCTCTACAACATCGTCAACAACATCAAGTGTCATCGAGTTTTTGTCTGAGCATATTTGAAAATTCTATGGTCGTAATGCGAAAGATTCTGTATTAAATAAGCATTAATTAATATCAGCCTACAATCAATTCAAATGTGCCTGTATTTTTTATTTAAATTATTTACTACAATGTCGAAGATAATAAAGTTGCCTCTTATACTCACTATCGAATTTCTCAGAACTCCGGTTGATGAACACGCACAGAGCTTATGAAAAGATATCTGATAAATCAGGTGCAGGAATTCTGGAAGATAAACCTCTTTGCTATTCTCTTCATTAATAATAACATTAATTATCTCGAAAGCGTGACACGCGAACAAAATACAAGTAACGTCTTACCTGTGGTAATTTTATTCCCTTGGGGCATAGTTAAGGTATATCTAAATAATAAATATAATACTCTTCATTAAAACCATGAAGTGTAGTCTTACAACAGAAAGCGAAATGTATCTCGTCTCTTTGTAGACTACTTTAATCGATCGTATGTAATGATATAGCATTAAGTCTTATATATTTCAAATATATTATTATTATTATCAAATTTATAATTATAATGATCGTGTGTAAACTGAAAAGCACATTTCGCGTCAACCTCCGCGATTACTCGGTTTTGTCCAGTTTTTCTTAATTCTTATAGAAAATTCTGGAAGGGATGTTATTTTATATTGCTTCCGGACAATAATATTGCGTTTACGAATTGCCAGATATGACATTAAACGAATTTGAGATAAATGGATAATAAATAATCATGAATGTAAGGTAGTAAAAATTTGAGGTGAGTTAATAGAAAGAAGATAATCCAAGATCGCAAATAAATTACAGTTTGGAAATGTTGCGGACGGCCCGAAAGATGAATGGAGGAGAAGGATTCAGCACGTTTTGTTCTTGAGGGTGTAAGATGTCTACCTTCTGTGTCGTTTCTCTAAGCTTGGAATCGTGCTCAAATATTCCGAGTACATTTCTTTCAAAGTCTCCCCAAGACTTTATAATGATGTAAATAAATAAAGAACTTCGAATCTTTTCAAGAATTGCTTGTTATGTATTCGTAAGGTGTCAAATAGCTGACTAGACAAGGCGGGGGTTTACCTGTGCCCACAAGTAAACACCATTAAAACACCAGTAATGCCATCCTGAAATGGGAATACCCGATTTGGGTCAAAAGTCCGCAAGTCCTGCTCTCTCCCCCCCGTAGTGACCTCTGGGTGCTCTCTAAGGTGAGAGCTTGGAGAGCAGCTATTGAGAGGGCGAGTCTCCGGTGCCTGAAAACGGGAGCATTGGGATAAAGAAAGGAAACCCTGACAGAAAACCAACCTGCTGCCTTGCAAGGAGGAGAGAGGTCTTCAAACGCCAACGGAGACAACCTGAACCAACTCTTCTGGAAAGGGGACTGCCCCACTGGACAGAGTGACATAGGGACAATCATCCACTCGCTCTTATAGCGGATTCACAGAAACTTAAATATCCTCGGACAAGAAAGACAATTTAGACAAACGCGCAAGGAATTGGACATGAATATAGGCATATGGAATACTACATCAATAACAGGAAAAGAAGTGGAAATAGTAGAAGAGATGGAAAAGCACAATTTAAAGATTTTTGGGATTTATGAAGTTAAAAAGAAGGAAGTAGGAGAGGTGGATTTGCATAATGTATGAATGCATAAATGAGATAAAGTAGAGTGGATATTAAAATAAGGGCAGTTGAAGGAGTAGGCATTATCCTGAATCCGGAAATTAATAAGAGAGAAAGATTTTTGCTTTGTTGCCAAATTTCTGGTTACTTTCTCTTTCTCTCCCTTTCTCCGTTAGACCCGTCATTAGGAATTTCTAAGAAAGGGTTGTAACACCTCCTTACCTCCAGAAGTTGACAGCAATTAGAGGCAATATTTCTGGAGAGTTTTTAAAAAAATTTACTTGTAGGAAGCCATATTTTTGTTTCATTATTATTGACTTAATTGCAATATTATTCTCTTTTTAAACTACAATTGAATGGGTATAAGTGACATTTTATAAATTCTGAGAAAAACGTGTTTATTTTATGCTATATTTTAGTGGCAATGTATTTTCGTGGTTTTAATGAACAATTGAAATGCCGTGGTTTTAATGATGAACAAAACACCTTTACAGTAATATTGACAATATTACTGTAATAATAGCAATTTCGTTTAATTCGTGCTGCTTTCGTGGACTGGCGTGAATTATACAAATTTGGAGTATTTCTGCTCTGGTCAGGGATGGGCCGTAATCAATCCCATTCTTCTGCAACCAATCACATATTTCTGGCTTGCGTATGTGTGAATTCGGTTCCATATTCAAAATCGTGGAATGATAAGGAGCGTTGTACATAGCATCTACTGAATGTGGACGCAGGTAAGGCAGAAAGCTGTTCTTGAACCATTCTCTGAACGTGCCATTCATTTCCGAGTCGTAATCCGCACTCCTTGAATTTTTGGAGAGGAAAAGAAGTTTCGGCTGTCCCTGCGTGACAAACAATAAGCCACGCCCCCTTTCCTACCGGCACTTTCAATCATCCATCTCCATCCCGAGTTTGCCAAAAATAATTTCTGGAATCGTTCTATTTTACTCAGATTTCATCGATATAATAAATGCATGTGTTGGGTTCTTGAGGGCGAATCTTGTGCATTTCTCTCAAAAATCTAACACGAGCTTCCACAATGTCAGTGCGCTCCATGAGGACATTTCTATCATCTTTGCATTTAACATATTCATAACCTATAGATTTTAAAATGCGGTATATTTCACTCACTCTTGCCTTATATTCCATGTCTTTTCGCAACTTCTGGGATATTTTTTTCTGCAGTATTCACCTCCGTTGTAAATTTCTAATACAATCCGCCGCACTACTGTTTTGTCGAAATTGTCCAGATTTGTTACCGTACGTGATTTCCTGCCGTGTTTCTCAGGTGATTTTAGAAGCATGGCTCCCGAAGTAGTAAGAGGTGATTTGGCAGTCTTCAAATTGCGTCCAACACTTTTTACTGGAATGTCACAAGCTGCCGCTGTTGAACTTTGGCAACGCCGAAAATAGGGTGGTCTGCGTCCACTTCCTTCTTGAAGAATGAATAAACTGCACACACCACATTTCGCGCTTGACTCTCAGCACTTCACGGTTACGTATTTCTTCACACATATTCAACTTTAACTTTTGTTCGAATAAACAACGCAATGACTCAAGAAACGAGTCGATATGCGTGAGGCAGCACGGGAACTGCGTTCTCTTCTGCAGTGAATACGAGATTGAAGCCCATTCGCTCGTGACCGTCATGTGGTTTTTCCTTGCTATTGCGCATCTCCGGCCATCGGACTTCCAAACTAGCGGCCAGTGTAGGCGACTGCCGGAGTAGTACTCGAACCAACGGGCCACGGACCGCGCGCGATCTCACCTTCCTTTTCCTTGACCTATTCTCACCCCTTTCACGTACACTTACACAAACACATGCACTGTCGCACTACCACACATACGAGGTGACCCGTCAGAAACTAAGAGCTTATCCTGGCTGGTGCATTTCCCCGCTGGTGGGAAATACCTGGTTGGGGAAAACCCCGGTAGCCGACAGTAGGTCGGCGCGGGAGCTGGCCACACAGCGGGGGAAGATCACCTCCACCTCCCGAGGAGAAAACATGCATTACTCTAACGGGACTAATGACCATGGTAGTTGACGTGCCAGAAATCACTAAACAATCAGCGGATGGGTTGGACGGGCGGTGAGTTGGACGGACGGACAGACGATGGTCAGATGTATCACGCATAACTTGGTCAGATTAGGAAATTCTTCGCCAAATCTAGGTAAACGCATCAGAAGTAAGATCTAGTTAAGGGATTCGGTTTAGACATTTAAAAGTTGGTATTTTTTACACAAAGCACCTGAAACATCAACATTTTCTGAAAAATAACTGCATAACGTAAATTTTTCTTTTCTTTTTTTGTTTAATGGAAGGAAATTTATCTATAATTATGATGCAGACATGATTTTAATTAATTTTCACATTTACTCCTCTAAGATTAAAGCCAGAGATATCTTACTCAATGCAATTTTTTCCTTAATTTTATATTTTTAATTGATGTCCTGAACATTTTTTCAACAATATGAGTAGTTATCATCAGCACGTTTACTATGCATTACAATATCACAATGATGCATTTCATAACACTAAGAGGTGGAAGAGGTTGGATATGCCTGCATCCCGTATTTTCTGAACAGATTCCAGTAAAATATTGTGGCCAATCTGTCAAGGCATTATTTGAAATCATTCTACAAATAACGTAATGATGAAATGATTTCTGATAAAATGAAGATTAAGTGATTCACTCCAGATTAAGTGACTGTTCCGTTCTTTATATTTTTATTTGTCGTATTCGATAGTTCTATAATCCTTGCTTGAAAGTTCTTGATCTTTCAAGCCGATTCTTGCATTGCTAGGATCAGCTTTCGAATCCTTTGTTCAGAAACCTATTCGTCATCCATCTGCAAGTGATGAAGTCTTTAATATTGATGTTCCGAAAATACCGTCGGGGGGGGGGCATTCATATTTATTCGGTGTCCTTGGTTTTTCTAATCTCTATTCACATCTAAGCTTAAGGTAATCCTCCTTTATAGATCACCAACACACATCTTCTTTGAATTTTGTATGTACTCTGCGAGTGCTTCTATTTTCGAACCGTTGCTTTTGTTCGCTTAAGTCAACTGAATGCAACCAATGAAAAATAACAATTTTCAATGTAAGGTTAAGAAACGATATCCCAATTGACACACTAAATTGAAGATTTCGCTGAAGAGAAATGAAATACAGAAATCTTTGAAAATAGACTCGAAGTCGGTGATTATACCTCACTAATCATACACCACGTGACAGGCACAGAAAAGCAGACCGCAGATCTTGATTGCCTATCATTAGCTGGCAATAGATGTTCTATACTCATCATGAATAATTTATTGAACCTCAGTCAAAATGTAAAAAAAGATTCCTCATAATTGCCGTTGCACTTGGAAAATGCTTCAATGTTACATTTTGAATTTGCATTTTTTCCTTCCTCAGTAGTAATTACTTTTATAATAAATAAAAAGACTCGGACTAGTAGACCCGGCAATGCTTCGCTATTGCAGTTTAGTACACATCATGCACTACTGGTCACGTGATTGTTAATCGCGTTTTACGCTACGCTGTGCAAAACTTTTAATAGATCAAAGGCTTTCTTGCAAGTATGGGTTTGTTCTACATCCTGGTTAGAACATAAAACGTATTTTAACACGTTCTCGCTCAAATTTGGGCATGCGCTTGCTATGACCCTATTTTGCAGCAATTTGATTTATTTGTGTGAAATCCAAGTAATAATTCTTCCCGATATTTCACAATAGATGGGGCTGAAAACTGCCCTCACTAAGAAAACGCAGTATCTGCCAAAAAATTGCATATTCATGTATGCATATCACTGCAGTAAAAAAAATTAGCTCACTCTTTTTAGCTTAGTTAGAATGTTGTATCTGTAACGCTACAGACGTTATTTGAATTAAAAAATCAGCATCTACACATTATGGATGCATGTTATTATGTGTGCATAGAAAGAACGTAGTGAACAGAGCATGCTTATTAAAAACGCAGTATACATCTGTAATTAACCGCATGCTAATATTATTGTTTTAATAGTTCTTGTGTATCTCTCGTCCTACTAGCTACCGTACATTTTGCTACTAGTTTCCGTACACACAACCCTCTGATTTCCTTCTTACGAAGAAGCTAGAAGTTCTATTTTGAAGCGTTATCAGAATGTTGAGAGTGCTTGTAGTTTAGTTTACGTGTGGACAATTCCTGGATTACGTATTATGAAACGTCTTCTGAATAGAGACGTTTGCAGTAGTTTTTCCTTGAATGGAGATTATTAAGCGGAAATATACAACTGTAATGGAAGTATCATGAGCAATTGTTCCTACGTTGCTGATTCAGTGATGTTCTGTTATAGAAGTTGCTGTACCCTGCAAACATCTTGCGTTTTGCCATTGTTTTCAAAGTAAGAATACTCTATGCACCTTACTCCCACCATATTTCTCGTGCCTTCCCTACGTGTTTCTCCACATGTACTACAAATGTGTCACGCGTATACCATAAATGTTTCTCATCTCCTTAAATTATCCATTACATTACATTATTATGTTAACTGCATGCTTCACTGCGTATTATCTTGCATGTTGCCCAAGTATACCCTCACAAGTTCTTCCATATGCTCTCTTTATGAACACCATATTTTCACCGCATAATCCTGCAAAATAAAGAAACATGCGCTTCTATAATAAAAGCCTTTTAATGACATTAAGGCAATAGTTAATGCAGTATCCCCTGGAAGATCAATCGCAATGTTTTGAATAACAAGAGTGCCTAGAAGAGCAGAAACTACAGAAAGTGGAATAGAAGGCAATCGAGTATTTTTCGTATAAATCTCAACTTTGTGCGTTTTTGGCAGCACGTGTTATGCGACGAGGAAACCTTTCAAAAACGTAATAGAACGTTCAAAAGAGGTCTCATTTTGTTAGTTCCAGCATACAAAAACTTGACGCAGGTCCCTAAAAAGGAAAAGAAAACATGATTTCAAGTCCGTAGATTGCAAATCTGGCAGAACAATTCGATGGATTTTGTGGCAATTTTCTTTGTTGGAATGAGTTTGGAGTTAGGGGACGGGTAGATAGAAAGGAAATTCGTCGAATTTTGGGAAGGAAGAAATTCCTGACAAAACATTTCAGAACGACGGTTTAAGGGCTGCGATAGATCATTTAATGTTTTAATAAATGTCTTCGTTCTCGTAAAAAAATTAGAAAGATAATACGTTGACCAGTGACTGTGTTTTTTATGAGAAATCTACTTTGACTACGGTCTTCTTCACGTAGCTCTCTCCAGAAAGCTCTCAAAGAATAAAATTGCCACCTGCCATCACGGTGGGCTCGGTAGCAATGAAGTAGAATAAATTACCATTAAGCTTTAACATAGAAATAAAATGTTCAACAATGACTCAGTTAACAGAATTTATCAAATTAGATAAATCGTACTTGTCATTAATACTAGAATGATACCGTTAGGAATGATACCTAGAACGTATAGATTACGTTTTGTCCCTCCATTTCGAGTTCACATAAAAACAATGTAATTACGCCCTAGTTAGAAGCCACTGAATTACAGCACTGAGATTCAAGTACCCTCATATAAGACGTCCCTTCTAGGCAAACCGAGTAGTTTCACGCAACAACATCACTAAGCGATTGACTTGGAAATGGCGTACGGAAGCCGCTGGCAAGATTAGGTATTCTAATAGCTTGGTTCATTCCGTCTTCAAGCAAATATCGCTTGCCGTTTCCGATGGCCTTCAGTTTCATACGTTTAAAAGCCTTTTTATCAATAATTAATTTAAAACTTTAAGTTTTAATTTAATAATTGTAACTCTATGATAATAAAAAACATTATTTTGGAGAAGTAATAAAATATTTATTTAGATTACTCAAAATATTAGGGATGCGTGGGAACTAACTATAATAGTCTCAGAGGGGCAGTTTTGTTCATAACATGTGGTCATTGATATACGCAGATGAAAGCACTTTACGGTGATTACAAATTAATTCGTTATGAGAACATGGGCCAGGAAAGCTACAACATGATACAGAGTTTCGCGTATCATTAATCCTAGTGACCGGCTGTTTATCGCAGTTGGGACTTCTCTTTGAAGTAATCAGGGGAAACTTGCGTAAAATTATTCTTACTTGTCTGTAACATATTCTGCTAATACTGTTACAGTTGTGATTAATCATTTGTTTGTTTTGTAGATGCTATGAAATAACAATTTTCTTAGAAGTTTTTCAATTGCTGAGAAATGTTAGAGCAGAAATTGCAATATAATATTTATTTAGTCAGAAAACAATAAAAACTGTATGTGACGTATAGAGGAGAAAATAAACTGCGCACATTTTCTTGAGATCCAGAATCCCTTCCCAACATTTGAACTATAAATTGTTGAAAAATGAATAAAATATTAAAACAATAATACATAAATAACATAATAATACTAATATGTAAAAACCGCGATATTAGCAACATTTGTAGAAAATAGACAATTTCGTTCCAATGAAAAAAAACTTATTTGCATAATATTAGGTTCATTTAATAAAATAATATAATAAATAATTCAATTATATTAATTTATTATAGTTTAATTTAGTTAGTTAATATAATAAAATTCGGTTCTCTGTTGTCTCTAATATGAAAAAGTATATTCTACTTCACCTCTACTAGTTCATTTTCTCAGAAAATGATAAACCTTTTTTCAACCTCGTGACAATAATTTACAATATATTTGAAGTATGCAAATTCCATAACCTTTTTAATTTTAATTATTTATTAATTTCTCGAATACGTACGTAGTATAGAGAAGGTTATGATCTGCTGAGCAAAACGTTATAGCTTGTAATGCTCTAACAGCACATACTTTCTAGCCATTAACATTTATAACACCTTTGATGTATAAGAAAGCAGTGCTTGATTAACAAGAATTTTGGATCGGGGAACGCGCCCCAAATTAATAATTGATTTAATAGAAATAGTTACATATTTAATATAATTTAATAATTGTAAATCACACTTATAACAACAGTGATAGCACTGGATATATGTGAAGGAAATAAAAATACTAACAGTAATTGTAAATAAGAAATAGTATATAATGGTATTTTGTTGTTTTGTCCTAATAATTTTATTACATTCATGGAATGAAACATTTTAAATGTAAAGTTATATAATTTACGAAAGGTCGTCGCATTAAAAACCGAAGTTTCCAAGTATTTGCCCTGTGCTTTTTGTTTGTTTTCCGATTTCATTCCGGAGGTACTGGAACTCCGTTCTGTCGCGTTCCGGCAAATATCAATCCCGGTAAATAACTGTTGTTAAGTGAAATACTTTTATGTAATAATAATATTTTTGTACATTTTAATTATTCCTCAACAACAAAGGAATACACGAAACAGTTTGGTGAGTCGTATTATGTAGTGTAGAGAATACGATAGATCTCGAAAAAATACGAATTTAAACTGTTATTTTTTACAGATCTACAATATCTCTTAATATCAGAACTTTTAAAAAGAATTTTGTAATATGGCTAATAATAACTAGTAGGGCTCATACTACAAGAGAAATAAAACTTAATATATAAGACTGAGATGTAACACAAAAATAAATATACATTAAAATTTGATGACTATTCATAAATAAATCAACAGGTGCCAAGGAAAGTAAGTGAAGTTTGTATGTGTTTGTTGGTCTTATTTTCGACACAATTCTCACGGTGGAATTAGAAATTGTTGAATCAATTTTGTCGGAACTATTGATTATCAATACATGTTCATTTAAAGAAATTAATATCTGAGTATTGTATATATCCAAAGAGTACAAATGCGAATCACTTCTCTATTAAATATTTACTCGCCATTAACTGATTCTGTCAGTATTAAATGACATATAATTGAAAGTTCCCATATTCATTTATTCACTGTACACACACTTTTGGTGACACGATTCGAACGTGGAGTTAGAATAATGTGTTAGATTACGTGAAGTACACGTTCTGCATTTCAACAATACAGCTGCAAACACCAATGCATGTCTGTAATGTTACGTGTAACATCATCGATGTCTGTAGAGGCAAGAGCTATTATACGGGCCCTTTCATTGGTAAACGCGAAGTCGTTCATTTGCGCTTTACCCTTCATGCGTTATTTCGACACTCCAATCGATCGACACGCGGTTAATGCATCGTACGCTCTAATTCGACGTCATTCATTATCTTTCGGGTCAGTTGCTACAGATTCGCTGCTTCGAGGTTGGGTGTAATAATATAATCCTCTGGGAATTTCATTGACGGACCGCCCGGGATCCCAGGAGGCAGCTGTGTAATTCCGCGAGATTTATAGTTGACCGTGAGCTGTAGGCTACCTGGGACGGTGAAATCCTACAGCACCAAACTGGAGACAGCTTCTCAGATGGGCGGTTCTAGCGAAAGGGGGCGTTTGGAACGATTGCCCTTCCTGAAGACAATGATTGACCCTCCTCATATCGAACAAAATAACAAGCGAATTACAAACATTGCCTACTTATTCTTTTCACCAATTTAGGTACGATTTTTATGGACGGTCTCGGTTTCTTTAAGCCGTACAGTTTCAGGAGAAGGAATGAAATATAGAAAATATTTTTATTAAACCTTTTACGTAAACAGTTAACCGTACATCAGAATGTTAAATGAAGGGTACTTAAACTTCTCAATGCCACGGATAACAATATAAGAAAATCGCAGCCCTCTCTGGATCAATATGACTGCCGCATAAACTATATGACATAATTCGGCCTCATTCATGTTTTCTCGTGTTCATGATCTGGATAATTAAGTTTGTTTTTTTCTGGTGCATCACATCACTTTGGATAATGTTATAGGGAACAATGTGCATATCAAAATGAAAAGATACCATGAATTATAATAATAATTTGTTGAATTGTCATGATCACGCCAATGCTACTTTGGTTTAGCCGTCGGCCTCATATGACGTTTTTCATTTGACAGTTACGATGTACGAAAATGAATTTTTAAAAAAAATCATTCACATTGTTTTTACGTGACGTTTGCTTTCATGTCGTGATGTGCGCAAATCGTCGTCTAGTATTACGCACGATCTCTTTCATCCGTTTACAAATCTGAGGCGGGGGGCGGGGGCGGGAAAGCTTGCGAGTATGGCTGCGGGACGTGGTTGTTAGGGCTTTTCGCCGGTGACGGGGATGACGAGTTGCTGGGGTCAGCCGCACCGTTGCGCGCACGTCGCTCAGGGCCCACGCGATGCTGCGAGCGCGTGGGCGGCGCCCGCGGCGTTTTAGCAAACGGGCGTCAGGGCGGAGGGGCGTTGACGTGGAGCGTCGGTTACAAGACGCACGGAGTAAGTTACTCGCCGCTATCAGATTCCGGCTTGCCGCGCGGAGCGGTTTAACGTTTAATTACGGTAGAAGTATTCGACGCGATTCTTCTTTTGTTCTTGCAGTTAGTGACGTTTTGGTGGAGGGTTGAGGATTACGGGTGCAATCTGTCATGCTTAAAAAAGTTTTACTGTCCTGAAAGTACAATGGACCCCTGGAAGGAAAGGGATTTGCATAACAAGAGACAGTTCCATCATGCGTATCCGAGAAAACAGCGTGCTGTCTGTCGTTGGAAACCAGAACTTAACTGCCAGCTGTTCACAAAGTTAGGCCAACCAAGTTCCTAGAGTTATTACCACTCCTTGTTGTGTAACTTTCTCTTTCAGGAAAAAGATTACAACTATTAAATGTGCTAGGGTGTACAGAGGTCTTTATAAGCTAGGGATGGGAAGTAAAGCAATAAATGTTTTCAACGTTGGCGTAAAGAGGCTTTGGTAAGTGCAAACTTATTATTCCTCACACTTTCTCACATAACTCTCATGCTCTTCTCTCGGTTTTTTAGCGTAAATTCGAGGTTCATTTAAAGACAAAATAAATATAATATTGAAATGATAACTCTCTAACTAGGCTCAATGGACCTTTTCGAGGAGATAAAACATAACGTTAACTTCACGACAAAACATACCCTTGAAGAAGAAATCCAATATTGTGTTATTTGCCTGGTTTGAAAACATGTTTTACACAAAGCAAAAAAAAAGTGTGATCTGATTTACATGCCAACATAGTCAAGGGAATGTGTTTGTCTGTACTCTGTTACTGTAAAGTATCTTTTAAGGAACTGTATGAAAGTTCCATGCCGATCTCAAAAACAAGAAATATGGAATGACAATTTTTAAAACTTAACAATTTTGAAAATTATAGCACTTCTTAATTAATACTATTAATTTATAATATAGTTAGCACTATAAAATGCCAAATCAATGTTGAACATCCGCGAACAATTATGCAAACCGCTAGTTTTCGCAACTGAAATGTGGAGGATTACGTGCGACATGGTGGCAATTTTCTACATGTAGGGCAGCTCTTCAGGGTCATTGTTGTTAAGGTCAGAAGGGCAAACAGACCTAACTATTTGAGTTTTAGAAGCCAGATTGTGCTAGCACGGAATTCAGGCACTACCATATCTGAAACGGCTCGTCTTGGTTGATGCTGTCATGACGCTTTTGTGAGCTCGTGTCAAATGTGATGCTATGGTGATGAAACAAGGAAAACATACATGGTTCATTCGTACCATTGATGTGACAGGACAGGGGAGGCTGTCGGGCATTGTTTGGCGTGATAGCATGGCAACAGTGAAATTGCATAGAAGCACAATAGGAATTCTCAGTATAACGTTTGAAAATGTTAATTGAACACTGCAGCAGATAGGGCTGCTCAGTCGAATGTCCGCTCACATCCGAAGGCTGATTATGTGAAAAGGGCCAGAGTTTCCAACAAGTAAAATAAGCAGTTGTCCTTTCTATGAGGTGTCTCGCTTCCCCGAAAAAAATGTTCATAAAGTATTCGAAAACGGTTGTAATAAAATGAGTTTGTATCTGTAAGATTGTAGTTATTTAAATAAACTCTTGTAACAAAAAGTTTGTATTTAGAAATTAAAAAAGGGTTTATTTAATTATTTGATTTATTAGTAAATTAAAATAATTTTTTACGTAGTGTAACTCCAATTCGACTTTGTGCCCAGTACTTGAGCACAAAATCCGCTATCGTCGTGGGAAATGGTTGAACGCATCATATACTATCGCGGTTTGTCTTAGACGCCCGAGCAGTACAAGCTGCTTATCGGCAGAGGCTATGGCATCTGGTGGGCCTGTTCGGCTAGAGATGGAGATTTGATGAATAGCAAACACTTCGGCTAGTTATTCGAGTAACAAACGTTTTTGACAGCAATCCGGCGTCTGAATTCATGTTCACTATGTTCATTCGGCAATGTTTTTTGATGGCTAAGACCACGTTCTAGGGAGTCATACGCCATTACACCCCACCATCATTGTGAAGGACTTGTTGGAGGAACGCGACAGTACATTTGAATTTATGTTCTGACCTCCAAATAGTTTGGATATGAACTATCGAACATTAGTGGGTTGGAATTGGAGAAGCGGGCTCGTGGTACGCCACCTTCGCGACACACTATACACCAATTAGAGGATAGGCAATTACGTTTGGGCGAGACACCCCTGCATTCCTTTACCTGGTTGAATCGATGCCTCGCTAAAGGACCGTGATTCTGCTGGTTAACGGTGGTTCTTCGTATTAGATTGGTCACTCATCCGTGCATGAAGACATCACAAATTCAATCGAAAACCCTCCAAAATAGGTTGATTTTGTCGAGGACTACTCAATGAGGTCGATGATGTTTTAAAGGGGGTCAATAAGGCTGAAAGTTTACCGGTTGGGAGTCAAGAGCCAAGGGATCACCAGCGACTTATAACTATAATCAAGATGCCACTGATTACAATAAATATTAGTGAAGTTCATAATTGAATGGGCAGAAACCAGAACGGTACAAATGAAATTTTATAAACTCTGAGAAAACGTTTTTTTTAATTCAGTGCCACAGTAAAGTAGTGGTGAAACCTTTCGTAACTTTGAGTCATCGTTAAAATCATGGCATTTCAAATGTTCATTAAAATTAGAAAATTACACAGACACTGAAATATTGCGTAATATAAACACGTTTTCTCAGAATTTATAAAATGTCACTTATACAGTTATGGTTTTGACCCATTCAATTATTTGTTTTTTTATATTTAATGTTTGTTTTTATTATGTTTTCATCTGGTAATAAATTAAAACTTTGCTTGTTTTGGAATTGAACGTCATTCAAAGGATGAAAATCGAAATTTTCTAAAGTTATTATCTATAATTTTGCTTCTGAGAACTTGTTTGTACTGAAAAATTAAAAAAAATATAATGAAACAAACTAAACAAATTTCTAATAATTTTTCACAACTGTTGTTCAAGTTCTTTAAGGAAATTATCGTAAATTAAATTACGTATTGGTGCTACAAATATGTAATGTGCTGAATATTACAGAAAAAAACCTTAGAGGGTCGAAGAAGAAAATTATTCTTTTAAAAGGAGTCAATGGCAGAAAAAGTTTGGAAATCCCTGATTTAGACAGTAGGAGTTTAACAATTAAGATTGCGGTAAAAGTAATGAATATCTTGTGTTATATTTTGAAAGATGTTTATACATATTATGTGTATAATCTTGGGTTAACAATATTGGTAAAACGAGAGACATGTTTTGACAGTAAACGTTTTTACACAAATGTATTTATTATGTAAATTCGCATTATGTAAATTTTCGAAACATTTATTGGAGACTTTGCAAATTTGATATAATAAATAAATGTAGTTTGCAATAAAAGTAGTAACAATAGGGCGATTTTATTTGTGGGAAAATGAGACGCTGTTTTCATAAGTTCTAATAATATAGGGAAGAGTCTGTTTATTTTCCCATATTATTTCTGTCAAAGGGGGCAATGGGGATCTTATTCTTAAAGATGATACGTTTATTCGTGGAAGAGGTCGGGCAGAAAACAGTCAATATTTTTAACCACCAGAGTGCATCACATCATAATATGGCAACATACATTCTAATAATCGATTGTCAGTGATTTGTATTGATTGAAATATTATACATATTGTATTAAAACTATTTATAAATGAAGTATTTTCAATGTTAGTTTTCACGTATCATTAGATTTGAGGTAATGCGTTTAAAGTTACACAGGATTGAGAATGACATGAGGAAAAACATTTAGTTTACAAAATAGTTTGATTCAAAACAAGGTATGAATTTTTTTATTAATGCTATGTTGAAAGTATTACATTTCGGCTTTAATAGTTGTGTGACTTTAAATGCCTACGGGGAAAAATTAAATGAAATACGTGTATTTAATTGCTTTTATGTTATCGTAAATATCCATATTGACGGCCAACTGTTATGAATTTTGTTACATGTGCAATTCCATATTTTTCGTTTGAGAGCACTTTATCATTGTGACACATAGGCCGGCAATCAATAAGCTTCTCGTGATCGCAAAAATAATGTAACAAAATTGTAGAAAATAACTAGTTCAATAGATTTTACAAAATTGTTCACGTTCTTTGATCCTAATGAGTAAGTTTACATGAGCTTATTAATAAATTTTTGTTTATCCCTTGAATCTTTGTTATTTCCTTCATGTCCGTAGGCCATTGGTAATGTTTGAACAATATTACTATTATTACTAACCTCTTTAAAATACTTTTACTATACTAAACTATCTTTTAATTTATGGCTGTTTGGTCTTATGTTTTTTTAACCCGAAGGTGAGAACGTGAAAAATCCTGACGACAGCGGAACCGTTGGGTTTAATAGACCCGCTTGTTATTAGAGCCTATTTAATACACTAATTAATTAAACAAATATTTTATTATTAAGTAAATGATGCAAATGAATCATATATCCAATATGAAACACAAAATATTTCTCAATTTTTAAAAATTATCTGACTATTGACAAAAAAAAATTGATAGTAAACGAAGATCAAAGAAAATAAATTGTAGCATTAAGTTAATAACTGCCATGTTAACGAAATATGTCTGCATGACTAAACCAAACATAATGGAAGCATTTTTTATAGTAATGTTTTATACTATGTTTTATTGAAGTATTTTTTACGATAATTTTTTCGACCATTTTGATTTTCTTAACCTTTCCGAGAAAGTGTGTTGAGTCCTACCAAAATTTAAAATAATATGCATTTCTTAACACAAAATATCGACTTTACTTATAAAAATTAGACTGCAAATAAATAAACAAATATATTACAAAAAATCAGGTTTAATTTCGTGATTCTCAGGTTCAGCTTCTTCAATTTCTTGTTCAGAATCGGACAATGCAAACATTTTTGTTCAAATAATGTATGAGCAAGGGTATCACCACTCGATGAACAACAATTTTTTTCTAAAAATTCTCTAATTTAATTATTCCATTCAATACGAATTTATTGCATTAAAATAACTCTCGGAGGAGCCGGACATGTTATATAAAACTCACGTAAACGGGAACGTTGGGTGGCTGGAACTGACAAACGTTCCCACTGCCGGGTTAATAAAAAACAAAATATCAATGAAACATTTTTAACGTCAACTACTATACATCATTCTCGAATACGCAAAGGATAGAAATCAAATTCGTTTCCTTTTCCTAACCTAATTTTAATTTTTGTGACTACTTAAATGTACGTTCCTGGCCTTCAACGCCGTGTGCACAATGACCGCAGGCTTGCGTCCATTCCACGAGACTGTCACTGACGAGTAGTTTATCACTGATGCCTTCAAATGCCAGGGTCTGTGCAAGCGCGCGATCTCTGGCAAGTGGTCCGGGTAACAGAACGTTGCCCGCCTCAGAAAACAAATTCTCGCGACACCCGAAAATTAAATCAGTTTAAATGAACGAACAGAGCATCTCTTCTTTTTGAACGATTTAAGGAGTTTTAGACACATTGGTGAGTGATGTTGCCTCCCTGCTCAACTGAAGTTAGAGCTAACTTTTCAGTAAATAAGGTTACGAAAAGGCGACTGTTCTCTGCGCGACGACAGTCAACTGTTGGACATCTGTCTCCCGTCATGTCTCGAAACATACTGTTTTGCGGACTATCTTTTGAGCTGACTGCGGAGGTATGAAGATGTACTAGACGCTAGTCGCTGTACTGCGAGCTGTCAGTCGGCTAGCTATCCTCGGGCAAAGCGTATTTTAGTTCTGACCTGCACATTCTGCCTCCGTCCTGCCACACGCAGTGTGAGCTGCAAGCTCCCCGCAAGATGACGTCCTCGTACAATGAGATACAGTAGAAAATTGTCTATCGATACAATGTAAACTAGAAAAGCCACATAGTCCGAAACCGAAATCGGGTGAGTTTTTCTGGGAAGGAAGAAATAAGAATGTTTGTTACACTGAAAACTACTGCTGTATTACGGAGAACGAAAACAATTGTTAGGAAATTTTTATTTTATTCAAAGTCTCATGTAATTCTCCGGTTTGTTCTAAGTTGATGTCTTGATCTGTAAGCGTAGGAGAACAAAATGTTTGATTTTGATGTAATTTGCGTAATGGTTAGGATTTGTAATTCGTGATGTTTTTGAATATTATAAATGAACGAAGATGCATGAAATATTTTTCATAAAATTTTATTCTGTGTGACTTGCAAGTTATTTTGATCTGAATTGCTAGTATTTCTTTAAATCGGACAGATATAGTTAATTGAAGATAGAGTATATGATGTAAAAAATAAATTTTCCAGTATCTATATTTCGATTGTTGCAATTTTCAAAACATTTGGAAAATAATCTAATCCTAACGCCGCGTTAAAAATAGCAATTATACAACGATTCCTCATTTACTTAGTATTTCAGTTTTCATTTGAGATATGGTCATATAATATCACTTTTCTAATTGGATTTTTGAAATTTTCTATAGGACTTCCGAAGGAGAAATGAGTCTATATGGCTATATGATACAGAAAAAGATGAATTTTGAAAATTTCCATATCGTCTTTGAAGTTTCGAGAAACTGTAGAATTATTAGTAAATGAATTTTCAAACTATATTACTATTAAATTAGCCTTTTATTCGTCTCAATTTGCAATACTCTGTCCGTATTTGAGTTGAGAAATATTTGGTTTCTGAGTCGGCCATAAGCAAGGAATATTTGGTTTCTAAGTCGGCGAGAAGTTTCTTTATTGTCGGCCAGCGACGAGATAAAGAATGATAAACGAGATAAAAGCGGTAATCAATAACTACTAGTTTATATGGTCCAATAATCAAATAATTCCCTTTAACCCGAAAAATTCGTTAGTACAAAGAGGGATCAGACCATTTATTTCGTATTCCGAGACTATGCACTCAGCCAAACTTTGCCCTATTAACTCGCGACTGGTTGCTCTGTCTTCATGACAAGGCCGCAGCACTAGTGTTGGTGGAGTAGTAGGTGATCGTGTTGGCAATGACTGGTGAAGAATGGAATGCGGTCATAGTCTAGGGAACAAGGATTGGCCATTAACGATAACACTAAGGCTCTTATAAAAATATTCATATTTCTGTCTATAATACGTTTTGTAATGATTGTCTGTTATGATCAAATTTAGAACATGGGCTGAAAGGTTGAAACACATTGATATTATAAAAATAAATAAATAAACAAGTCATGTACTGTTGAAGGAGAAACTGGTTCCGAAACGTTTCAGGTAATAGTGGTTAAGAGCTATGACGTAGGGGGAAGGTAGCACAAACGGTTGTGTTACTGGTGAAATGGATTAATGTTCTTTGGTAGTAATTGTGGATAGTGCGGTGCTTGTAATTGTAATGAACAAAACGGCGGTCGTGATGGCAACCATGATGGCAAAGATGGCGAATGTGGCTGTTGTATTGATTACGCTGCCGTTGGAGGTCGCAACGAAGCAGTTTCTTGCGATGTCAAATAAGGACAAAGACTATGATCACATGACGTGTAAAGGAGGGCCGACGTATCCACGGCGACGACGAGAGAATAACACAGTGACAACAGGGAGTGACTCTGGCGATGAAGACGGAAGCACAGGCGGCCGACAAGGTGGCGAGGGGGGAGTCAATGAGGGCGAGGGCGTAGGAGAGAAGCGACGAAGGCGAGGGTAGAGGCCTTGAGAGCGAGGGCGGAGTCGATGAGAGTCAAGGGAGAGGTGATGCGATGGCGAGGGAGGTGCGAAGAGGGTGAGGGTGGCAGCGACGAGGGCAAGGGCGTAGGCGGAGTGCGAGGGCGGAAGCGATGAGGGTAAGCGCGGAAGCGATGAAGGCGGGGACAAAGGCGATGGGGGTGAGTGCAGAAGCAATGAGATCGAGTTCGAATGCGGTGAGGGCAAGGGCGATGAAGGCGAGGGCGACGGCGGAGTTGATGTGGAAGAGGGCAGAAGCGATGCTAGCGAGGGAGGTGCGAAGAGGGTGAAAGGGGCAGCGATGAGGGCAAGGGCTTAGGTGGAGTGCGAGGGCGGAAACGATGAGGGCAAGCGCGGAAGCGATGAAGGCGGCGACAAAGGCGATGGGGGTGAGTGCAGAAGCAATGAGATCGAGTTCGGATGCGGTGAGGGCAAGGGCGATGAAGGCGAGGGCGACGGCGGAGTTGATGTGGGAGAGGGCAGAAGCGATGCAGGCGAGGGAGGTTCGAAGAGGATGAGAGAGGCAGCGATGAGGGCAAGGGCGTAGGCGGAGTGCGAGGGCGGAAACGATGAGGGCAAGCGCGAAAGCGATGAAGGCGGGGACAAAGGCGATGGGGGTGAGCGCAGAAGCAATGAGATCGAGTTCAAATGCGGTGAGGGCAAGGGCGACGGCGCAGTTGATGAGGGAGAGGGCAGAGGCGAGGACGGAGGCGTGGAGGGCTACGGCGGAGGCAAAGCGAGAGTGAAGGCGGCGGGGCGAGGACGGCAAGCGCGGAGGCGTCGTACGCGTAGGCGGCAAAAGCGGAGGCGCCTCGGGAAGGAATCGATGCGGAAGGCGCGTCGACCGCGGCCCTCTGCATTCCTCGCCGTGCGTCGAGATCCAGCGCGAGGGAGCAAACAGCGTCGCTAATCTACGCCTGCCTCGTTACCCTTACCTTCCCGCGTGTTTTGCGCCGCTATGGAAAATGATGGCGTTTACTAAAGCGAAAGATCAATTATTAGAGAAGATTTCGGCACGAGACCAATGGAACATGGCTGTTGAGGCGCTGTTAGCTGACAATTAAAAAATACCTTAGGCACAAAATAATTAGCTTTCCATCCTGATAAACGAAGTATGTGTACCAGAGAAAATGACAGCTTGAGTACGGTTCATATTATACGTGGGTTAGCGGTGATCCCCCTGTTAAGCTGCACGAATGAAGATGAAAGCGAGTTTTTACACCCACTGCCCATAATTCTAGCTGGCTACAGACTGTAGAATTGCGATTTTGATGATACATTTACTTGTGGATAGAAAAAGGCTGGGTTTCCTTATTGTAATACTCCGCTTCTTCTGCATTCCTTTCTCTGCCTCTTCAATCTTTCCACCTTCCCGAAGGAGCGTCGAATTTCCCCTTTTCCACTTTCTTAGGGATTTCGTGCTCCCTTGGCACCTGCTGTCGTGTTCCAACATTTTCTTACCACACTCCCCACGGACGCTTCACGCCCTCCGAAATCCACCAGTTGCTGAAAAAAAATCCGCTGCTGTGCCTCATACCACTTATTCCTCGGATCCACTCAGCTCGGAAAGCCTTTTTTTTGCCACCGATCCATTGGAAGGCGATAAATATATTTTCGATTCCTAAAAGCATAAACATAATATGAAAGAGACGGATTCTCTCGTTCTGAAGCTTTCACCGAAGTAAGATAGACGTTCCCGCGAAGTGTTCGACTGATACAAAACTATTATATTCTTGAAAGGGGTGATCTTAAATCGATCTTGCTACGTTCGTGGATACAGCAAACATGTTTACATAAAAGTAAAAATTCTTCAATCTTTTACTGTTTTTTCTGACTATCGTCCAATAATTTCTTGTTCCCTTCTATTTTTGTTTCTCTATGCATCTTTTTTTTTATTTTGGTACTCTTCCTTTACGTTTTCTCAGTTTTCTTTCGGGTTTTTGAATTAATTATACAGACATTTTTAATCTCAGCCAGTATTGCTGAGCATTTTTACCGAGAATACTGACTTCCTTTTTTGAGAGCCATTTCTCCGAGAAAGATTCTTGAAAATATCAATTTTCGATAGCAGCACTTGACTGTTCCTTTGAAACTCATTAACTTTTTGGATGAATTGAAACTTCCATTTCATTAAAGATGAAGTTACTTTATAAATGTAAGGGACCTCCGATTTCCTGGAAAAAAGCAATTCGATGTTTATTTCGTAAGATATAGCACATAATTCTTTTATATGGAGAATTATGGGGAAGTTGAAGCCCGTAATTTTGAATTGCAGTCAAGCACGTTCACAAATACTAAAACACTGTTTCGTATTTAGTAAAGTAAAGTGAGGAAAACTTGGGCAACCTATTGAGTAACTTTAAATATGTAAAGCAAAACTGTTAAATGAATAATATAATATAAATTTAATATATAATACAGTAGTATAATAAATGATGTCAAAGATAATACATCTATTATGTTTTAAATTTTTTTTTTAGATTTCAATACATGAATGCGTACTAATCTCACCTCAATTAAAATATGACCTGAAGTTCGCATATTTTTTCAGTACTTATTTCCACTACCTCTCCTTAGTGTACGTTCTGTTTCACGGATTCCTCTCGTTCCTACCCTGAGGAATATATTATCCATCCCTTACCTCGTACGGGGATATTAATGTGAACCCAAATGGAAAAATCCACGTTGCAAAAACCCACGCTGCAAAACGTAGTTTTGAAAAAACATTGCACTTGTTCGAAGACAATTCATTCCTACAAATATCACAAATAAGGGGGGAGATTTGCATATATTCCACCAACATTTTCTGGTTTTGTTTAAAAGAATGCAAGTCATAAATCAGTGACATTGTAGCATTGTGCGAGCACATTCATAGCACATTGGTGCCTTGGTTTAGAGCTACGGTGAACTCAGACTATTGGCACAAGTAAGAAAGAGAGGATACTCGTTGGTTTGAGAATTTGAATCATTATGCAGTTTCGATTGCTTCTCTGCGCATTGTATCTCTCACGTATTGCGACATGCTCCACGTTCACAAGGGTTCGAGTGGCGAGACGGGTTTTTGCAGCGTGGAATTTCTCTCTTGGGCTCGCATTAATATCCCCGTCCGAGGTAAGGGAGGGATAATATTCCTCAGGGTGGGAACGAGAGGTAATCGTAAAACGGAACTTAAACTAAGGAGAGGTTGCGGGATTTAGTAGTTGAAAAGTGTCCTAACTTCGGATCATACTTATAATTGAGGTGAGGTAAGTATGCATTCGTGTATGGAAATCTTAAAAAAAAAATTAAAAGAATGATAGATGCATTGCCTTTGACATATTGTATTATGCTTCTATATTTTTTATTACATTTATATTATATTATTCATTTGACAGTTTTGCTTAGCATTCTTGGCGCATACATATGTATAATGTGTAAGGTGGTTTTGTCAGGGTTTTCCGATGAACCGCCCTTCATCTTATCGCCCATTCAGGTCGAAGGCTTTCGCGTCCAAGATATGTGAATGCTCTTGGATGTCCGGGTAAGCTGCGTTAAAGATTTTGATGCCGGAGTTTCTACAACCTTGTTATGAACTTTCTCACTTGACTTCAGATCTGTAGAAGATCACGAAGATGGTCAAAACGTTGGCTTTACAGCCTTCGGCAATAGAGAACTTCGGAGGACCTTACTAGCGAGTCGTTCTGTGCAAGTGTTCACTGAAGGTCAGAGGGGATGGAAGAGTCCTCACTGAGATCTATCACTCCTTTTTTATTATTATTATTATTATTATTATTATTATTATTATTATTATTATTAATGTAGTTTGAACCACTAATAAGATAAAACAAGTGGTAATAGAGAATGGCACAGACTTTCCCGCATTCATTTTCTATTTCCTTTGGTCTCGGCTTGCTATACGAACTTGCCACATATTTTTGCCAGCTGCCATCTATCGCCGCCCAAAGTTTTATAATTTTTCGGTTACCTAACAGTAGAACGGACATATTATTTAGAAATATTAAAGAACCGTAAAACCTAGCCCTAAATGGCCATTTTCTTTGAAAAAATTTGGTACCGTTCTTAAGAAAATGGCACTTAAACGATACTGTAAATTCAAAATTTAAAGCTCTTTTTCAGGACGATTTTTGAGTTTTCAAAAAATTTATTTGACGTAATTTGCAGCACATTAATTCAGAAATTCAATAGTGTTTTCAAATTGCTGGAAATGTGCATATTAACGGCGTTAGATATATTTCAAAAAAATTACATTGGTCATTTTTGAAAAAACAAAAAATACACCGAAATTAAATTTACGTCATAGTAAAGCGTGCAATTACTTCTATCCCTTCGAAAAGTTTGAAGAAAACATTTCGAGGGTTTTTGAGAAAATGGCATTTGAGTGTTTCGGAAAATGCAGAATTTTGAGCTAGTTTTTACAGAAAACGGTTGAATTTTCGAATTAAATAACTATATATTACATTATTTAAAGCACATGCACTCGTAAATACAATAATGTGGACAAATTGTGACTGGTGTAAATATTAACGACGTGCAAAACAAGATATTACACCCTTGTAATTTTTGAAAAAACAACAACAACAGAATATAGCAATATAGCATTAATGTCGTCTTGTAGAGTACATTTAGCACTATTCCTACCAAAAGTTTTAAGAAAAAGTTTAGAACTGTTTTTGAGAAAATCTTGCATTTGTAATTATTTTTAAAATTGTACATATTGCTCGCAATATTGCGCGAAAATTATTAACATTTTCAAATAAATGTACTTGATCTTTGTGAAAGAACTCACTATGGAGAATAAATTTTATTTGAAGGAAAAACATTTATCTTCAATTTTGTAGCGGTAGGAAAACGCCATTAAAAATTAATTTTTTGAAATTTTCGAAAATTCAGAGTTAACAGGGGGAATAGGATCTATACCACCCTTGTAGGTGTATTTTACTTTATTTTTAAAAGAAATTTAAAGAAAAAATTATCGAGCCTTTTTGAGAAAATTTGGAAAATGTCCCAGGGCTTCATGTAAAGTAACCCAAATTTTAAAGAAAGATTTTCAAAATCTCAATGATTTCACTCGATCCAGATGGACAGGGGCTTCTTCAATTTGGAAAAAATCCTACGCATGGCTTAGGCTCTAGGGCTGTTCACAGACAGATAGACGGGCGTTTGGAAAAGAAGCACTTTTTCGGTATCAGGGGACCCTAAAACGTGTATTTCCGTTGAAATTTCGAAATTGACTTTCCTCTGCATTACATATCTTGCCATATACTACGTACAATACGTACATATACGAGAAAGTAAAACAGGCACGGATTTCGGTTAGAGACTAAGAATCCATCAAAGTATGCATTGCTCACAGGAACCAGCGCAAAATTGCCATCCGTAAATCAGACGATCAGGAGCGATGGACAACCTTCGGAGTAAAGAATATAGAGACAGTTTACAAATCACGGGCTCTTGTTTCAAATCGTCAACCAGAACGAAGTAATTTTGAAGTGAGTGCGCAAAATTCCTCGCCTTCGAAAACCCGCCTTCGCCCTGTCTCGTGGTCATACGAATTAGTCTATCAAGTTAGTGTTGATACCGGATATGGCAAAATTCTTCAACGAATATATAGCCAGATTCAACAAGATTCCAGGGTTTCGCAACCCTAGTAAGTGTTTTTAAATATTACTTCTTCTTCAATATAACCATCTTTCACAGCATGCGAGACTTATAGACTGACACTCAATTCAGGTAAATATTGAAGAACCACGGGAAATAGAAATTAAAAACGCGTATAAATTGATATAAAGTTTGTTTTGCAAGGGTTTATTACGTATTTTGTCTCGTGTGTCTCGTGGTGTATTTCAGCACATAACGCATCTGAGGGTGGGGACATTATATATTTTGACACCCAAGTATGGCGTGTCTGCCGTGGAGCATTATAGTATATTTGACATAAATCACTGCAAACCTGTACAGTCTCAATGAATAAATTATGCTCGTGTGTTTACAAAGAGAGGCACTACATATCCCATACTTCATGAACGGGAATATCCTCTTTTACCTGCGCGTTAATTGTGGAATATTTGAAGAGAATCTACACTTGATAAGTTACGAGAATTGTACCTTTGAATTTCAGCACTGCAAAAGATATTTTTTATTAACACATAAATCAATTTCTACCATACGCCATTATTTCTTCTCTGATATATACTTGTTCAAAACAAATTAGTTTTCAGGATGTTGAATATACGTGTCAGGAAGATCTCTCCGTAGTGGCACGTTGGTGCTTGCAACAACAATTATGTTGATAGCAGAGTGTAACAAAAGAAACCGTAAATACCGCACTCACCACAATCATGAAGCTATGAATATATTTGTATTTCCATTACGACAATCATAACAGATGCTGGAAGTGTTGTCCCTTTCACTTGCTTCCAAGCGATCTGTTTGCTGCGTAGATAAATGCAATTTTTAATAGGAGGCCCTGACTTGGCGCAGCATAGTGAGACTTTCCTGGTGCACTATGTAATGAAATGAAGTTGAACGAGATGAGATGAAATGGTGATGAAGAAATAATTCATCATAGAGAATGTGATAATTATTAATTTTTAGGGAATTTTGAAATAATTATAAAACTACTACTTTTGCGGTATGTATTTAGTGAAATTGTTCATGCTTGATGAAACACCTCCACAAGTTAATGATAAAATAGGTTATTTATCACATTTAGTTCATTTTCATCATAATATCTGAAAGAGAAACAACCCTTCAAGAAGAAATTCTGAATAAGAATGGAAATGAAATGTCCAAAAGCTTTCAACAGAAGCGCCACATAAATAATGGAACAAGAAATGTGTTTTTAGGGGGGAGCCTTTTTATGTGAAGAGAAACATTGGACTGCATCAATATGAATAGATGTGGCCTCTAATTGCGAACAAATGAATTATTACGAATCGTGACAGGCCGAGACACGCCGCGTCCTATAGTATAGGCAGCGTGTAAGCGACTCTGACAGTTCTCTCGCCACATGCTGTGGCACGTCATGTAACCTGCTCTGAAGCAATCAGCTTGAAATGATTTGTTTACTTTCTCAGCTTAGCCAGCTTGGTATTGGTTGAAGAATTTCGCCATAGCCGGTGGCAACACTAACTTGATAAACCAATTCGTATGGCCGCGAGGCAGGTTTCCGAAGGTGAGGAATTTTGCGCATTCACTCCAAAATTCCTTTGTTCTGGTTGACGCTTTGAAACAAGAGCCCGAAATTGTCTCTATATTCTTTACTCCGAAGGTTGTCAATGACTCCTGATCTTCTGATTTACGGATGGCAATTTTGCGCTGATTCCTGTGAGCAATGCATACTTTGATGGATTCTTAGAAAGCTGAGCCATGGTTTAGTTGTTTTTGCTCATCATACTCGTACGAAGTCGCGGAGACGATAAGGTTCGACTTTGGCATAATAACAAGAAGTGTCACAGCCTGTTAGTAAGTGTTAATGTTTTGAGGTTTAATTTATCTGTAATGTAGGTGGTGCCATGTGCGTAGCAACAGTGCATTGAACTGGCAGAGTCGCGAATGCGCTGCCGGCACTGTAGGTAGAGTCCTTGGAAATGGCCTGGGACACGGCGCTTCCTCTCTTGTAATCAAGATTCTTTTGACTCCGGTCTCGGCCAACGTTTTCCAGTAGATTATTTCTGTAGCCCCCAGACATCATGACTGAAACTCTAGTAAGTATTGGATGACGTACACAAATACGGAAATTTCAACGTAAATTATCAAAGATTTTATACAAATTGGAGTTTATCATCTAGCAAAATTACAGTGGTAAAAAATATTCAAAATGTTAAAATTGTTACAAAAGTATTAGAGAAAATCCAATGATTTATGATATTCTGCATCACACAATAAACTAAAATGTGTGTGTTCAACACTGTCAAACGAAGCTCCTAGCAATACAACTAATTATGATTTTTATAAGGTCATTTAATAGGAGTAAATCAGTTCTTTTCAAATGTGCATTCTGTATTTATAAGACACAATTTGACAGTGATAATTAAAATACATGTTCTGGAATGTTTGATAATTAAAATATAGTTTCTGCAAGGTTTACAGGTTAAATGTTGATAAATAGTGTTAAAATGTATGAATTTTTGTTCCAACCTTTGTTGTAGGATGAAACGTATTATTATGCATATTAAAGATCCTCTCATAGAAACCATACCAATAGTTCTAATCATTCGTATGTAAGGTTAATATTGAAATCTTATACAATAACGATTATACGTTATTTTTCAAAATCTCTCTAAAACGCCACTTAATATTGGAATACACAGTATGTAACAATGTAAGTATACAAGTATGTAACAAGCGTTCGTGAGGAAAAATCTTTGAAATTTACATTTAGATGAAGTCCAGATCGTTTCAATGAAGATCGGACTACTACCATTTTTATGAGGTCGTTCATCTTCTTGAAGGGGGAAAATCAGACGTAGAAGTGTTGCATGGTAATTCTACGAATCGAACGCCAACCTGTCGATTTTCAATCTCACGACATTATCAATCAAGCCGAGACAAAATGCGGAGAGACAGTGATACTTAGAGAAGGATTTCTGAAGCCTTCAAAACATTTTAATTTAACTCCGACTCTACAAATACTTCTAAAAATTTTATATGAAATCGTTTTATGATCTTATATTGAAGAATAGTTTACATCAACAACAAATTATAAGTTTAATATTTTTTCTACAATTTGTTGCGTCTTCAATTGAGGCAACGCCTCTCTAAGCCCCTTGGGGTGCGTTAAGTGCTTTCGGAGTAATCGTCCATTAATTTTAGCGCGGTATTAATAATATGTAATAATATATATTATTAATAATATTTATTATAATAATATATTAATAATATTTCATAAAGATGTTTCGTCTCGCCCGGTCCGGATCCGCCCTGTGGTTTAAAGTGTAGTTACTACCATGATCGATGCGATGGGACTCTGAAAATAGATGCATTGTTGCATAATTTCTGCAAACTTTAATTAACAATCCTGATCTTGAAGTACTAAAACTAACTGCTCTGACAGAACCAGAATGCATTCATTAGGAAAATTACTGGGTTTTGAGAAACATTTTTGAGTAATTGGTAGATTTCGTTACCGTTTTCAAAATATTCATGAAAACTGAGTGAACACATATTTTGATTTATGGGGTAAGAAATGGGGATGGAAGTAATATTTAAGGATTCTCATGACGACAGTAACTTTTCTCTTGATCTGAAGTACAGTGAACGAAATTTAATTAATAGCGGAATAACACAAATTTGTATGCAAAACAAACATTTTTCTGTATATAGGGTAAAATGATGACCTGAAAAAAGTCTTCTAAATTATTCCTCTCACAATTCTCTACCTTTCTCAGAAAATTCCATCAAAATGATTTCATCTGGTTCGGCACCAGATGAGCTGAGTATCCGGAGCCATCTCTGGAATAACTAAACCGATTTGGTTTTTACTGAAAGATTATGTTTTGTCGGGTATACTTAAAGATACTTTTTAAATTATTATTTTCTTATACAAAGAAAATTTTTCCATTAAATTTACAGTTTTATTCCAATCATAATGAAATTTTATACATTTGACATTCAACACGAGACAAAAGTTACTGTCAGCATGAGATTTCGTAAAAATTACTCCTATCTCATTTCTCTGCCTCTTTTAGTGTCAATTAAACATGAACTCATTCAGTTTTTGGGGGCACCCATTTAGTTTGTTTCCTAAAGAATGAGGAAATACATCAAAGTACATTAAAACGTTCTTAGAGCTTATACAATTTCCACCTACATGCTTTTTCATCCATTCATATACAGCCATTACACTTTGAGTAATCGCAAGACAAACTGGTTAGCCTGGAGTATGAAACAACACACGTGTTTACAGCCGTTTGTAGCGATGGTGGGGACAAGTGATCGCAGCGCACATGGCAGGGTAAAACGGGGAGAGGCAGAGCTAGGCGAAGCAGGACAGGATAAGTACGATGGGAAGAAGTAGAATGAGTTTGGACAGTGCGGCGCAGAATAGGGCAAATCAGAATACGAGAATAGACAATAGATAGAATTCATTTATTTTCCTATCGAATAGACTATTGTGATTAAAAAATGCCCGGAGAATGCAAGGTACTTCAGTTGTACTTGTATAATATGTATATTTTTTAACAATTTAATTTTATTATTCAATAATTTTATGATTATCATTGCAATAATTATATTTTTATTTAAGTTCCCTTGTTAATAAAGTTCTTTCGTCCAATTCCTTATTATTCGACAGTTAAAATGTTTATGATGGCATCTTGATTTTCTGCTGGACAATAAATGAGTTTGTTCTCCTCTCACTTCTCACTCACGCACAGTTATTATTTTTCACTAAAATACGTACATTTTCAGAAAGGTCATTAATAAGTCGAGTAAAATAGTAAGGGTTATTACGAAAATACAAAGAGCACTGTGTATGTCCTTGAGGAACCCCGTCAATCGCCAAATGTCCAACCGATTGCCCATTCAATGAAGGTACGACAGTAATCAATCTACCCCTTCCCCCGTCGCGTGTATCCGAATTCCTCAATTGCGAACCCGCTCCGAAGGAGAGGATGGGGGCGAGCCATGCCGTGGACGTCTGCCAGGTCAGGGAGTGCGGCGTGGGGTAGAGCCCAAAGGGAGCACGGACCGTTAATTGCCTCTGGCCGCGCGGGCCCGCATGAACAGCTCTAACGGCGCTAAATTATCAACGGCCAGCAGGCGGCGCGACGATGCCGAGTGCAGAAGCGACGCAGGCCATGCTAGCGTACGGGACGGGGAGGGGAGGGTGTGGCGGGGAGGGGCGGTGCGAGGCCATGGGCGATGGTCAATGGATCTAAACGATTCGCAAGTCGCCTGCGTACTTTTCATATATTTGTCCTCCTTGCTTTAGGATGTATGCGGTGTGCATTGTTCATCTAATACTACTAGTGTCACTAAAGCACAAAAAGCATTAGTTTCTCTAAAAAAAAGATAACTCTAAAAAAAGAGTGACTGATGGATATTTTTAATTCATGCAAACAGGCAAAAATTGCAATTTGCATGTTCGACAATATAAGGTTCGTTTATCTTTCTTATTTGTTAATTGAATGGGTGAAAACCAGAACGGTTTAAGTGACATTTTATAAATTTCGGGAAAAACGTGTTTGTTTTAGGCTACATTTCAGTGGCAATGGATTTTCTTGATTTTAATGAACAATTGAAATGTGGTTTTAATGATGAAACAAGGTATCATGACCTAACAGTAATTTCGACTTAAAGATATTTCTTTGAAATTATAGAATGGAACTTCCACCGTTCTGGTTTTCTCCCATTCAATTATGCTATTTATTTATTTATTTATTTATTTATTTATTTATTTATTTATTTATTTATTTATTTATTTATTTTACAGTTTATTAAGTCTAAAAAATGAAATATTTGTTGCGTTGGGAGCAGAGCAAGCAGAAAGTATCCAAAAGGCCTGCGCGGGCATAAAGATCCGAAAGACCTCCAAGAGTATTATGAATATCATTACACGTTTTCTGTCTAGTCCGTAAACAAATGTAATGAAGTAATACACATTAAAATATTTCAAAAACACATTTTATGTATTAATGCGTTAAAGTGGTTAAATAATTTCCTACTTCGTAAGAACTACACTTTTTGTCAAGACATGAGAAAAATCACAATCCTTTTTATTTTTTCCTAAATGCTTTAAAAAATGGAAAAATGTAATCGCAAGCACGTCCGATAACAATAAAGACCATGGTGCAATAAAACTTCCGCGTACATTGGAGACCTTTATATGAACAGAATAGGAAGAGAAAATTTAAGAAATAATAATACCAGTACAATAAAATTTTAATATTTATTAAAAATTTAGTACCCGAAGTCAACTTTTGGGAGCACTTTTCCGATCACTAGTGGGGTTAGACAAGCAACGAGGATGACACTAAAAAGCAACAGCCAGGCAATGTGCTGGAAACAGCTGGGAGTTTCCTCTGTGAAGCTGCTGATCCAAATTGTGAAGGAGGCTCCAGCATCATGCATGCATGCATGCATGTGTTTGAAGTTTTTGTACTGACCTACATAGGAACAAAGTTTTTCCGTGTATTGTCAAACACAAACTCATTACATGCCCTGTGAAAGCATGATGTTTTATTCAGTTTAATATCAATCAATATTTAAATATCCACAACTGAACGGAGGGAAGAAGGTGAAGTGGCAAAATTACGATACTTGGTTCCCCACGGTGCCTTGGAAGTGTCGTGAGTGATACGGTACGTGAAAAAGAAGAAAGGAAAACGATTTGATGAACAATGAGACAAATAAGAGTATAAAGGTGCAGACGAAAAGAGGATTAACGGTGAGACGAAGAATTGGCAAAAAGAGGAACATAGGAGGATGAAACAAAGAGAAATAAAAAACAACTGAAAATTAAGGGAAAAGAGAGGATATGAACAAGGAAAAAGGGAAAATTTAGGTCTTCACGCGGAGTGCCTTGGAGGCGTGTGAGCAATAATAAAAAGAGAGGATTAACGAGACCGATAACAGATTATAAAGATGTAGGCGAAGGGAGGATTAGAAGGTACAGTGATTGACACAAAAATAAGAAATTTGATCGGGAAGAAGGGGGTGTGAACAAAGAGAAGAGGAAGATTTAGCAACCCACGCTGGTGTCCAGAGTTGTGTAAGAAAAAAGAACAGAAAGAAGGGGAATTAAGAAGAAAAAGAGTAGTTTGCACCCACGCAGGTGGCTTTGGAGATGTGTATGAAAAAACCATGCGAAGAAGGAAAATAATTAAGAAGACGAGGGAGGAGGAGGAGGAGAAGAAGAAGAAGAAGAAGAAGAAGAAGAAGAAGAAGAGGAAGAAGAGGAGGAAGATTTAGCACTGCATGCGGGCGGCTTCAGAGATGTGTAAGAAAAAAGAAAGGGGAATGAATAAGAAGAATAGGAAGAAGAAGAAGATAATTTGGCACTCCACGCGGGTGGCTTCGGAGGTGCGTAAGAAATAAAGAGTGCGAAGAAGGGTAATATATAACAAGAGAGTTTTGTGAGTTGCCTCGTGAGGTTTTCGGCGCCGCCTGGCCTACTGCGCGACGTGAGAAGACGCGGGCGGCGTTCGCAATGTGGGGGCGGCGTCGAATGATAAGCAAGTCTCGCGTAATGGAGGTCGATCTGCCGTGTGGCAGCATAAATCAACTCCATTAGCTTAGTTGCGCGAAAGCGGTCACCCTGCTAGCACCGCGTGTGGCGTTGCCCAACGCAGGGAAGGAGAATTTTAGGGTACTCGGGACCATGCCACGGCGCGTCGCCTGGGTACGCCACGCGCGCCCACCCTTACATGGCAGGCACGGCAGAGCGGTTGAGTTGTGATGTGCCCTGGCGCAAGGGTCGGTGTTAGAATTGGTTGATTCATTTATTAGAGTTTACGGACCCGTTAACTGCTGTATTAAGTTCCGTAAGTTTAGTGAATGTTTTATCGCGGGAGGCGGCGGTGAGCTTTCCCTGCTGGTGGTGAAAACCGACGCCGACATATCCGTCGGCTTATGAGGTCTTCCCTTACTAGGTGGCTGCCACCAGCGAGGCACCGTCCCAACAGGGACAATATCAAAGCTTCCGACTGGCCTCCGGGAAGTGTATTGCATTTAATTATAATTGTGTATGCAAGGGGTGAGGATTGGACGAGGAATAGGAAGGAAAGATCGCACGTGACCCGTTTGATAGGGTACTGCTCCGGTATACGGCTGATGTTGATCGGAGAACGGAACGAAAATCACGGAAAACTACCGATCGGAGCAGATTGCTGCTAGAATTCTCCTTCAGACAGTGGCTAAATTTGACCTAGCTATGTAATTAATGTCGAAAATCCTGCCACCGTCGGGACTCGAACGATTGATCTCCCGGTCAGAAGCACTGCGAAGTGTATGGGTTTAAATCATCAGAATTGAAGGAGGCAAAGATAAGAAATTAAAAGAGTGTAAAACCCTTCTAAAGCTTCTCACGCATCTTAAAAGTCTGAGCTTTGTTCTTTTTTCACGCTTACTGCAAAAGATTAAGAAGAAGTTTTCTGAGTAATTCTCGTATTAATTGAATTTGTGACCGCTTTATAGTCGGTTAAAACAATTGAAAATGGTATACCAGAAATTGTTTCGAATACTACGAAAGGCATGTGCGTTTTCATGTAGATGAAAAAAATAATTAATTGTGAATAAAAACAGTTGAAAACAAAATTAAAAGGAAAATAAGAGAGAGGATTAAGAAATCCCGTTATCAACAAAAGTTAAAAATGAATATTCAGAGGCAAAATGTTAAAATTTTTAACGTATGAAAAAGTTCGCGTTTGTTTTTAATGTCATTGATGAAAACCTTTTCACTCACGATTTGGAAGTGTCGTGTGCGATAAGGTTCCATTAAGTTATTTTTTTTTCATATTTACTCTTATCTCATATTTACTCGCATCTCAATATTAATAACTTTTATGAAAGTAACTTACTATAAAATAAATAACACTTTATGCTAATTTGAGGCATAAAAATTGTCTATTCTGTTTCATCAATACATCTTTCTTAACGTGTACGGCACTTCTATTAAAATTTAAATGAAGATAATTCACGAACAAGATTTAACCTAGCCCGGGAATCATTGACACCAAACAGATGTCCATTCGAATTTTGACCTCCATTGCTCACAAACGTCGAAGTGTAGGTCGTCAACAGCACGAGGTTCGGAGACAGAAACGTCGAGCAACTGACTTTATCGGTCGCTGGGGCCGTAGAGATATTGATGGGCGCAGTGACAGCTGTTGGTTTGGCGCAAGTGGCATCTCTGCAGGAACGGCGCCAGGGTAGCGAGCTCTGGTATGAGACGATCACAGCTGCTATTGACAAATTGGAGACGAATGTGATCCTCGTATAGGAAACCTCGGGAAGATGGTTGTAGCAAGGTCTACGATGATATAATAATCATCGATTATCGTGCCGACGCGACATCGACAACAAAACATCGATGTTCAAAATTAAAACATCGTTGTTAATAATACATCGATCATAAAACCATCAATGTTTGTATACATTGATGTCATAAAGCTGGTTTAGTAACCTCTAACATTAAAATTCTTATGCATTTTTTGTGCGCACAATTTGAAAGCAAATTCGTGCGCAAAATTTGACAGCCAGTGTGTATATTAATATATAATTAAAATTTAACTGATAACCAAGTGTTAAAGCACCTCATGTGCGAAAAACGAGGTGAAAGACGAAGGAAGTACCGGCGCTTTAAGGTAATCTCGGGCGAATCGTCTGCTCGATGAAGGTAGTACAAATGGCGTACGTTTGGTTCAAACACTTGAGCAGTCAGTGACACCATCAATACTTAGTTCATATTTTAACTTTTACAAAATTGTGTAGTGTGATTTTCTCATCCACGAACAAAAAACCGAAAACATAAGGACATAAAAATATAGGATTCAATACTTTGGATTTTTAAACATCGATGTTTTGAAAACGGCTGCATCAACGACGTATCTATCTGGTAAACCTACCGGGAGGAGATGTAGGCGAGAAAATATTCTGATAGTAAACCTCTTTCTGTTGACTGACAGTACAATAAAAGAGAAAGCGGATGGATAATAAAGATGATAAAATTGTCCTGAATAGGGTGATGTGAAGAATAGAATAAGAGTGATGGGGTATTATATTCTTGCCACACTATTATTTTTCTAAGGTGACGAATTATATTAAGATATATCATGAATAGTATAATAGTGAGTTTGACAAAAGAGACAGAATAGTGAAAGCGTGATTGGGGAAGACAATGAGTCAAAAAAATACATCTTTTGTGGTTGTTACAAAAGCTGTAAACTCAGAATTACGTAAAAGTTCTAAACGCGATACCACACAAGACTTCAGATATACCTTTCAAAATTATTTTAGTACATGTCATATTTGAAAAAAAAATACAGACAAATTGTATTTGCTTTGTGATCTTTGTATTATTGTTAAAGAGGAGTGTTTTTCATTATTTTATTAGATAACATGACTTCGAAGAACCAACATTTCTGTAAAGAAAGAATGGCAGGAAAAATGCGTGCTTAACCCAGGAAAATTCTTAGGCTTCTTTAGTACACCACGACTGGAAAACCAATAGGAGTGTCGTAACACAAATATTGTGGTCTCATTCTTTCATTCGTTCTCAGAGTTAGCAGCGCCGTCTGGTAACTTTTTGCCGGGCAGTAGGCGTATTATCTTATCGTGTTGCGAGTTGTAAGCCAGAAATGTTCCGCTTTGTGCCTTTGCGTGTTTCGCACTTCAGCGTTGGGGAATCAGGATGGAAGGCCGGCTCGCCCGCTCGCCCACTTCGGGCTGATTTGCCTTTGTGGGTGATATGATAGCGCTCCCCCCCCCCTCGAGTGATTAAACAGCAGTGGTCGTAGACGACGGGAACCTAGTAGTCAACCTACAAGTAGATAAGCTGTTGGTAGATTCTGGCAATTGACTAGTTAAAATAACCTTCGCCGTGGATTTTTAAGCTATGTGTTTGCGATGTACGTTTGAATATATTAGCCCTTAAACATATCTATTCCTGTATCTGATAACTTCTTTTATAGGTGCAGTTCCCCGTCACGTGTTTTGATCTGACATCCTCATAATCATACTTCCGGAGTCTTTTCTAGTTCGTGAGGAATACGCTGTATGGGAAATGGGAGATCAGTTAATCGCCACCCCCAACGAATGGAAATGAACGGGGGAGAGGGGTTCGCGTGTTGACTGGCTCGTTTTGGTGGGAGCTTGGAACTTATCGGAGGATAGATGTAAAGGAGCGTAAGATCAGAGAAGAAGGGACCCAATATATATAAAATACTCATTCCCATTCAGGGGAGGGGTCAATTTTAACATAACCAAACATTTAACCATTTAGCTGATGTTCAAAATCCGCGTCTATTGGCGCTCGAACTCAAGACCTCACGGTTTATGAACCTTCAGTTGCGAAACCACTATCGCTCTCGCTCTTGATAAAAAAATATGCTGATAAACGTGTGGAAAAATGAGCGAGCACACTGGTATTCTTCTCGCGCTCGTTATACGTTTTTTTTTATTAAGAGTATGATTCATTTCCACGTTTGCTTATTTGATTTGTATTGCCGACAAACGCGTTACGAAATTAATTCACCCTGGTTAGCCCACCTTCTGACTGAACATTGTGGCTGAAATGATGGCGTGTGATGAAAGATTTGGGCGACCCACCGTTTTCTGTTCCGCGCAATGGCGATTTAGAATTGCAATACGTGCGCAGCATTTTTGTGACAGTAAATTAAATTAACGCTAAACTTTTAATTCAACATTACAATACAAAATATTTATGTCAATTACAATAAATAATGGACAAATGAAACAACGGTTAAAAATTAGAAAAATGTTGTTTATAAAATTATTTTTTTTCACACCAGAGATATGACTTGCTAACAGCCCGTGAGATTAAGGATCCATTATGTCCAGTACATATTACAGATTGCATGGATAATGAGATTTACGAAACATTTTAAGACAAACGAAATTAGCACTAAAATTTGAAAACCAAGGGTAATTTTAAAATTATCTTAAACATTGTTACAAATATTAAACATACATTTTATTGTTGTTGATTTTCAGTTGTTATACTGTACACATCAGGATTGTATCAACACTATGTAATAATTTTAATGATAATTATATAAGTTATTATTATTATTATTATTATTATTATTATTATTATTGATGGCTACCAGTATTATAATAATATAAAGACAGTGTGGCGCACATTACTTTTCTCGTTCGTGTTTCTTTAAACAAAATTTGAAATTTATACCATTAGAATTTTGAAATTCAAAAGGATGAAAAAAGCAATTATTTACCATGGGACTCCTGCAATCTTCCAACAAGTGACGTTCACAAAGAACTTATGCAACACTGGGGAGACTTTTCATTTCAGTCTCGATGCTTTGGATTATTTTGCTTACACCTTCCTCTGGCTCTTTTCCTCTACTCTCATCTCTCCCTTTCCGCCCACAAAAAAAGAGAGAGAATAAAAACCTTTTCAACTCACGATTTGGAAGTGTCGTGTGCGATAAGGTTCCATTAAGTTATTTTTTTTTCATATTTACTCTTATCTCATATTTACTCGCATCTCAATATTAATAACTTTTTATGAAAGTAACTTCTATAAAAATAACACTTTATGCTAATTTGAGGCATAAAAATTGTCTATTCTGTTTCAATCAATACATCTTTCTTAAGGTGTACGGGCACTTTCTATTAAAATTTAAATGAAGATAATTCCCGAACAGATTTAACCTAGCCGGAAATCATTGACACCAAACAGATGTCCATTGACGATTTTGACCTCCATTGCTCACAAACGTCGAAGTGTAGGTCGTCAAACAGCACGAGGCTCGGAGACAGAAACGTCGGAGGCAACGGACTTTATCGGTCGCTGGGGCCGTAGAGATTATTGATGGGCGCAGTGACAGCTGTTGGTTGGCGCAAGAGTGACATCTTGTGCAGGAACGGCGCCAGGTAGCGAGCTCTGGTATGAGGCGCATCACAGCTGCTATTGACAAATTGGGAGAGAATATGTTCCTCGTATGGGAAACCTGGGAAGATTGGTTGTAGTAAGGTCTGGCGATGATATAATGATAATCCGATTATCGTGCCGATGCGACATCGCAACCAAAAACATCGATGTTCAAAATTAAAACATCGTTGTTCATAATACATCGGATAAAAACATCAATGTTTGTATAGATTGATGTCAAAAGCTGGTTTAGTACATTAAAATTCGTACGCATTTTGGTGCGCAAATTTTGAAAGCAAATTTGTGCGCAAATTTTAACAGCCAGTGTGTATATTAAAATATAATTAAATTTTAACTGATAACCAGTGTTAAAGCCACTCATGTGGCGAAAAACGAGGCGAAAGACGAAGGAAGTACCGGCGCTTTAAGGTAATCTCGGGCGAATCGTCTGCTCGATGAAGGTAGTAACAATGGCGTACGTTTGGTTCAAACACTTGACAGTCAGTGGGAACCCATCAATACTTAGTTCATATTTTAACTTTTACAAAATTGTGTAGTGTGATTTCTCATCACGAACAAAAAAACCGAAACATAAGGACATAAAAATATAGGATTCAATACTTTGGATTTTTAAACATGGATGTTTTGGAAAGGGCTGCATCAACGACGTATCTACATCTGGTAAACCTACCGGGAGGAGATGTAGGCGAGAAAATATTCTGATAGTAAACCTCTTTCTGTTGACTGACAGTACAATAAAAGAAAGCGGATGGATAATAAAGATGATAAAATTGTCCGAATAGGGTGATGTGAAGAATAGAATAAGAGTGATGGGTATTGTATTCTGCCACACTATTAATTTTTCTAAGGTGACGAATTATATTAAGATATATCATGAATAGTATAATAGTGAGTTTGACAAAGAGACAGACATAGTGAAAGCGTGATTGGGGAAGACAATGAGTCAAAAAAAATACATCTTTTTGTGGTTGTTACAAAAGCTGTAACTCAGAATTACGTAAAAGTTCTAAACGCGATACCACACAAGACTTCAGATATACCTTTCAAAATTATTTTAGTACATGTCATATTTGAAAAAAAATACAGAAAATTGTATTTGCTTTGTGATTCTTGTATTATTGTTAAAGGGAGTGTTTTTTCATTATTTTTATAGATAACATGAACTTCGAAGAACCAACATTCTGTAAAGAAAGAATGGAGGAAAAATGCGTGCTTACCCAGGAAAATCCTTAGGCTTCTTTAGTACACCACGACTGGAAAACCAATAGGAGTGTCGTAACAAAAATATTGTGGTCTCATTCTTTCATTCGTTCTCAGAGTTAGCGCGCCGTCTGGTAACTTTTTTGCCGGGCAGTAGGCGTATTATCTTATCGTGTGGAGTTGTAAGCCAGAAATGTCCGCTTTGTGCCTTTGCGTGTTTCGCACTTCAGCGTTGGGGAATCAGGATGGAAGGCCGGCTCGCCGCGCTCGCCACTTCGGGCTGATTTGCTTTGTGGGTGATATGATAGCGCTCCCCCCCCTCGAGTGATTAAACAGCAGTGGTCGTAGACGACGGGAACCTAGTAGTCAACCTACAAGTAGATAAGCTGTTGGTAGATTCTGGCAATTGACTAGTTAAATAACCTTCGCCGTGGATTTTTAAGCTATGTGTTTGCGATGTACGTTTGAATATATTAGCCTTAAACATATCTATTCTGTATCTGATAACTTCTTTTATAGGTGCAGTTTCCCGTCACGTGTTTTTGATCTGACATCCTATAATCATACTTCCGGAGTCTTTTCTAGTTCGTGAGGAATACGGCTGTATGGGAAATGGGAGATCAGTTAATCGCCACCCCAACGAATGGAATGAACGGGGAGAGGGTTCGCGTGTTGACTGGCTCGTTTTGGTGGGAGCTTGGAACTTATCGGAGGATAGATGTAAAGGAGCGTAAGATCAGAGGAAGGGACCCAATATATATAAATACTCATTCCCATTCAGGGGAGGGGTCAATTTTACATAACCAAACATTTAACCATTTAGCTGATGTAAAATCGCGTCTATTGGCGCTCGAACTCAAGACCTCACGGTTTATGAACCTTCAGTTGCGAACCACTATCGCTCTCGCTCTTGATAAAAAATATGTGATAAACGTGTGGAAAAATGAGCGAGCACACTGGTATTCTTCTCGCGCTCGTTATACGTTTTTTTTTATTAAGAGTATGATTCATTTCCACGTTTGCTTATTTGATTTGTATTGCCGACAAACGCGTTACGAAATTAATTCACCCTGGTTAGCCCACCTTCTGACTGAACATTGTGGCTGAAATGATGGCGTGTGATGAAAGATTTGGGCGACCCACCGTTTTCTGTTCGCGCAATGGCGATTTAGAATTGCAATACGTGCGCAGCATTTTTGTGGACAGTAAATTAAATTAACGCTAAACTTTTAATTCAACATTACAATACAAAATATTTATGTCAATTACAATAAATAATGGACAAATGAAACAAGGTTAAAAATTAGAAAAATGTTGTTTATAAAATTATTTTTTTTCACACCAGAGATATGACTTGCTAACAGCCCTGGAGATTAAGGATCCATTATGTCAGTACATATTACAGATTGCATGGATAATGAGATTTAACGAAACATTTTAAGAACAAACGAAATTAGCACTAAAATTTGAAAACAAAGGGTATTTTAAAATTATCTTAAACATTGTTACAAATATTAAACATACATTTTATTGTTGTTGATTTTCAGTTGTTATACTGTACACATCAGGATTGTATCAACACTATGTATATAATTTTAATGATAATTATATAAGTTATTATATTATTATTATTATTATTATTATTATTATTGATGGCTACCAGTATTATAATAATATAAAGACAGTGTGGCGCACATTACTTTTCTCGTTCGTGTTTCTTAAACAAATTTGAAATTTATACATTAGAATTTTGAAATTCAAAAGGATGAAC
>BOPP01000030.1:173035-186335 GCA_017312745.1 Gryllus bimaculatus
TTCTTTCCTCTCTCTCTCCTCTCTCTCTCCTTCATCTCTCTTCTCCCTCTCTCTCCCTCTTACCTCTCTCTCTCCCTCTATCTCTCTCCTCTCCTTTCTCTCCTTTCTCTCCCTTTCTCTCCTCTATTACTCCTCTCCCTCTCTCTCCTCCTTCTCTCTCCCTTTCTCTCCCCTCTCCTCTCTCTCCCTCTCTCTCTCTCTCCCATCCCTCCTCTCCCTCTCTCTCCCTCTTTTTTCCCTCTTCTCCTTCTCTCTCTCTCTCCTCCTCTCTCTCCTCTCTCTCTCTCTCTCTCTTTCTGTCTCTCCTTTTCCTCTATCTTTCACAGGCACCCACATAAATGGAGTTTGGTCACGGTCGACTTCAGAAGCTTTCTGAAGAGCAGAGGGATTTTAGCCATGTAAATAACTGCAGAAGACTGACCAGTGGTCAGCACAATTAAATCTCCGACAATTCTCAATGCAGAGTCTTTTAATGGATTGAATTTTTTTCGTAAGGCACTCTGCATTGTACATATGAAAAATTTTTTTTCAAAGTGATTGTTTTCAGACCCATCAAGTCAGACAGGATATTTGAAAGTAAAATCCATCTCAAGCAATGTGGATGTGGAGACCTAGAAATCTTTCTTGTGTGTTTCATACGATGATAAAAATAAATCTTGGAATACAAGAAGGCGATGCCACGTGATTAGATTGTTGATTACATAAATCAGAGTTAGAAATGAGAAATATTAGATCCTGACTTGTATTTCAAGATGAATATGCTTGAATATGGTTGTATAAATCTATTTAAATCGTCAAAGTTTTTTACGACATTTATTTTAGTAAATTAAATGCCAAAATATTAATTTACCAACATACAAGTATTTTCGCTAACATTATTGAAGTTAAAAGAGATGTTGAACCTCTGGCAATGTAAACAAAGGAGCATATGCTACTGTTATGCATTAAGAAGAAGAAATGGAGAGTAAATACAAATCTTGTAGCCAAACTCTTCTGGAAGCGCAGGGCGCTGGTAGCACATCTGTCGTTGAGACCGCTAGCAAGAGCTCCCACACCGTGCACCCACTTAGGCAAGGATCCTTCGTTGGTACGTGTCACTTCTGTCTCTTAATTACTTTTAGTACATACGTAAAAACCAAGAGAATTCCGGAACGGTTTATTTCTCTACAGTGCCCTGAGCCTGAGAGTATCGTTTTTAACTTACCAATTAGTATAGAAGAGATTCTGATTGTGCGTATTTAATGGAACTTGTTACGGAGTTGAATATAATTGAAACGCGTGTTCACAATGCAGTATGTGTCTCCACATCGCATAACGCGATGATTTTTCGTGTGAATGACCTCGAAGGGTGAGCCGCGTAGCATGTGAGAATCTAGTTATTACTTTTTGAACCACATAATTTTTTTGTTAAGTTGAGCAAACTGATAATTGGGCAGTGTAATTATTCTTCTTCTCGATGAGTATTTTCATACAGGACGAGACTAATTTCTTATGAACGCGTAATGGAAGTGAGAAATTACATTTTATGGCAGAGTAAGAGGTTATTTTTTGTCATATCACCATGCTAGACGACAGTATCAGAGATTCCTTAATGCAATTATTAGACTAGAAGTCGACTTCCTTATAAGATATATCGGTAATTTATGTATAATTCTAACATAAAGTGCTGATATTGCCTCCTGGCAAGCACTAATAAGAAATTATGTTAATTTTAAAAAACTATTTTCTTGCCTACATATTTTTCAGCTGATGCTACACTCTACTACTTTTATATATACTACTTAGTTTCTTTTTAATATAATGTTTAAAACCATAATTATAGTCTATAAATAATCGTTTTTCTATATATGTGATAAAAGATGTTATTTGTCGATGAAATATTATGGTTAAAAAGTGCTGTATTTAATTATTAAACATATAATATCAACATTTTTGGGACATTATTGCAATTCTGGTTATTAAAGACGATCTATTGAGATTTTTTTGTTGTTTAAACAACACGTTTTTTTCTCTATAATTCAAGGGCGCCTTCATTGTTTACACCATAAACAGGGATCAAAACGTCTTAAATTAAATGTTCATAGTCTGTTAAAAATAAGTGAACTGTTTGAATTGGCGCGTTTTCAGTTGGTTCCATGGGAATTCGCTTGATGTCTCGAAGTTTGCTCAGATCTGCTGATTAAAAATGACTGGTTTTGAAAAAATAACTTATTTAAAAGATCGTCCTTTTCCGCAGAATACGGATAAAGTACTGATATTTTGATATTTATTTGGTACTTTGGCACAACAGCTCTTCACTACATAAGGCCTACAAGCAGCGTCCAGCCTTAGGCCATCGGTTAAGGGGGACGTGTGGCCAGTCCGGTTCGAGCCGCTGAGGTGAACGTTTCGTGTCGCGAGGCAACCCTTATCGCTTTCTGGCTGTGGTCAACCCGTAGCGATCAATGCGATAACGCTCAGTTCTAGTGCGTTCGGTTGTGACAGTGCCAGGTTCAGAAAAAGTTTTAATAGTTTAGTCATGGAAAGCCAACTAATCAAATTACACTAGTTAATGGCCAAGTTGGTGCTCCGGTACGAGGCAATTAATAGGTAGCGCAATGAATGCTACTTATAGAGAAAATGGTGGTGACATTTGTTTAACAGCGACCTTGTGCACCCATCCTAGATCAAGCAACAATCCATAGCATGAACATCAAAAGCAATGACATCTCGAACATCAACAACAAATGGTTGAAATGCAACTCCCTCAACTTCTTTCTCATATCATGTGCCTTAGGCAGGGACATGGTAAATGAGCACATACGGAAAAGGTCACTCTCGCAGAAGAGGAAATGTCAGGTACAATATTCCTATTTCAAGTAGATATAAACTTCTAGGGACATTAGAAACTGATGAAAAACCTATGAACGATCCAATTATCAAAATACCCCAATTGTAGTGCATAATGCAGATAACTTCATCTCTTGTAGATGATATAAAAAAGAATGTTTATATATATTTTACAACGAAACAGGAAAAATTTATTAAAATTTCATTTCTTCCATTGTGATATAGAAAGTTTAGAAAAAATTTTGGCGAAACTGAGAAAATTGAGTTCCATTCTTTAAAGAACCCTCTATAAAAACGTTACCCATTGTAATGAAAGACATTTCAACTACATACTCGGAAAGTGAATATTCAGGAACTGACAAGACTAAATTCACAATATATTAAAGTAGCGAGACTTTATAAGGACACAATGCCCTATACTGTATGTGCAATTGATTTAGAAAATACTTATAAAGTAAAGATTTTCAAACTTAACAGCTTTTTGTACAGTGTTATAAGAATTAGAAAATAATAGTCTCGTGTAAACGTATAAACGTCAGAGATTTGGGCATTCCCAGGCAAATTGTGACATTCAGCCTAGGTGTGTCAAATGTGCTGGTCATTATCTCTACTCCGAGAGTACAAAAGAAATCTGTCCCTTAATAACGTGAATTGTGGTGTCGAACATACTGCTAACTATAAAGGCATCAGTATATATAAAAAGAAAAGGATAAAAAAGCAATTATTTACCATGTGACTCCAGCAATCTTCCAACAAGTGACGTTCACAAATAACTTATACAACACTGGAGAGACTTTTCATTTCAGTCTTGATGCTTTGGATTATTTTGCTTACACCTTCCTCTGGCTCTTTTCCTCTACTCTCATCTCTCCCTCTCTCTCCATTTCTCTCCCTCTCTCTCCATCTCTCTCCCCTCTCTTACCCCTCTCTCTCCCCCTCTATCTCTCCCTCCCTCTATCGTTCTCTCCCTCCCTCTCCCTCTTTCTCTCCCTCTCTCTCCCTCTTTCTCTCCCTCTCTCTCCCCCTCTCTTCCTCTCTCCCCCCTCTCCCTCTCTCTCCCCCTCTCCTTCTCTCCCTCCCTCTCTCTCTCCCTCTCTCTTCCTCTTTCTCTCCCTCTCTCTTCCTCTTTCTCTCCCTCTCTCTTCCTCTTTCTCTCCCTCTCTCCCCCCTCTCTCCCTCTCTACCTCTCACTCCCCCTCTCTCCCTCTCTCTCTCTTTTTCCCTCTCTTCCTCTCTCTCCCTCTCTCTCCCTCTTTCTTTCCCTCTCTCTCCCTCCCTCTCTCTCCCGCTCTCTCTCTCTTTCTGTCTCTCCTTTTCCTCTATATTTCACAGGCGCACCCACATAAATGGAGTTTGGTCACGGCCGACTTCAGAAGCTTTCTGAAGAGCAGAGGGATTTTAGGCATGTAAATAACTGCAGAAGACTGACCAGTGGTCAGCACAATTAAATCTCCCGACAATTCTCAATGCAGAGTCTTGTAATGGATTGAATTTTTCTTTCGTAAGGCACTCTGCATTGTACATATGAATTTTTTTTTCAAAATGGTTGTTTTCAGACCATCAATTCCAGATCGGATATTTGAAAGTAAAATCCCATCTCAACAGCAATGTGAATGTGGAAACCTAGAAATCTTTCTTGTAGTGTTTCATACGATGATAACAAATAAATCTTGGAATACAAGAAGGCGATGCACGTGATTAGATTGTTGATTACATAAATCAGAGTTAGAAATGAGAAATATTAGATCCTGACTTGTATTTCAAGATGAATATGCTTGTATATGGTTGTATAAACTCTATTTAAATCGTCAAAGTTTATCCGACATTTAATTTAGTAAATTAATTACCGAAATATTAAATTACCAAATTACAAGTATTTTCGCTAACATTATTGAAGTATAAGAGATGTTGAACCTCTAGTAATGTAAACAAAGGAGCATATGCTACTGTTATGAATTAAGTGAAGAAATGGAGAGTAAAAGACGAAATCTTGTAGCCAAACTCTACTGAGAGCGCAGGGCGCTCGTAGCATATCCTGTCGTTGAGAACCGCTAGCAGAGCTCCCACTCCGTGCACCCACTTAGGCAACGATCCTTCGTACGTGCACTTCTGTCACTTAATTACTTTTAGTACATACGTAAAAACCAAGAGAATTCCGCGAACCGGTTTATTCCTCTCACAGTGCCCTGAGCAGCTGAGAGTATCGTTTTTACTTACCAATTAGTATAGGAACGAGATTCCTGATTGTGCGTATTTTAATGGAACTTGTTACGGAGTTGAATATAATTGAAACGCGTGTTCACAATGCAAGTATGTGTCCTCCCACACTCGCATAACGCGATGATTTTTCGTGTGAATGACCTCGAAGGGTGAGCCGCGTAGCATGTGAGAATCTAGTTATTACCTTTTTGTACCCACATAATTCTTTTTTTTGTTAAGTTGAGCAAACTGATAATTGGGCAGTGTAATTATTCTTCTTCTCGATGAGTATTTTCATACAGGACGAGACTAATTTCTTATGAACGCGTAAATGGGAAGTGAAGAAATTACATTTTATGGCAGAGTAAGAGGGTATTTTTTGTCATATCACCATGCTAGACGACAGTATCAGAGATTCCTTAATGCAATTATTAGACATAGAAGTCGACTTCCTTATAAGATATATCGGTAATTTATGTATAATTCTAACCACTAAAGTGCTGATATTGCCTCCTGGCAAGCACTATAAGAAATTATGTTAATTTTAAAAAACTATTTTCTTGCCTACAATATTTTCAGCTGATGCTACCACTCTACTTACTTTATCATATACTACTTAGTTTCTATTTTATAATATAATGTTTAAAAACCATAAATTATAGTCTATAAATAATCTTTTTTCTATATATGTGATAAAAGATGTTATTTGTCGATGAAATATTATGGTTAAAATGTGCTGTATTTTAATTATTAACATATAATATCAACATTTTGGGACATTATTGCAATTCTGGTTATTAAGACGATCTATTGAGATTTTTTGTTGTTTCACAACCACGTTTACTTTTCTCTATAATTCAAGGGCGCCTTCATTTTTTTCACACCATAAACAGGGATCAAAACGTCTTAAAGTAAATGTTCATAGTCTGTTAAAAAATAAGTGACTGTTTGAATTGCGCGTTTTCAGTTGGTTCCATGGGAATTCGCTTGATGTCTCGAAGTTTGCTCAGATCTGCTGATTAAAAAATGACTGGTTTTGAAAAAATAACTATTTAAAAGATTGTCCTTTTCCGCAGAACTACGGATAAAGTACTGATATTTTGAATATTTATGTATGTACTTTGGCACAACAGCTCTTCACTACATAAGGCCTACAAGCAGCGTCCAGCCTTACGGCCATCGGTTAAGGGGGACGTGTGGCCAGTCCGGTTCGAGCCGCTGAGGTGAACGTTTCGTGTCCGAGGCAACCCTTATCGCTTTCTGGCTGTGGTCAACCCGTAGCGATCATGCGATAACGCTCAGTTCTAGTGCCGTTCGTGTGCACAGTGCCAGGTTCAGAAAAAGTTTTAATAGTTTAGTCAATGGAAAGCCAACTAATCAAATTACACTAGTTAATGGCCACAAGTTGGTGCTCCGGTACGAGGTAATTAATAGGTAGCGCAATGAATGCTACTTATAGAGAAAATGGTGGTGAACATTTGTTTAACAGCGAACTTGTGCAACCCATCCTAGATCAAGCAACAATCCAATAGCATGAACATCAACAGCAATGACATCTCGAACATCAACAACAAATGGTTGAACTGCAACTCCCTCAACTTCTTTCTCAATATCATGTGCCTTACGCAGGGACATGGTAATGAGCACATACGGAAAAGGTCACTCTCGCCAGAAGAGGAAATGTCCAGGTACAATATTCCTATTTCAAGTAGATATAAACTTCTAGGGACATTAGAAACTGATGAAAAACCTATGAACGATCCAATTATCAAAATACCCCCAATTGTAGTGCATAATGCAGATAACTTCCATCTCTTGATAGATGATATAAAAAAGAATGTTATATATATTTTACAACGAAACAGGAAAAATTTATTAAAATTTCATTTACTTCCATTAGTGATTATAGAAAGTTTAGAAAATTTTGCGAAACTGAGAAAATTGAGTTCCATTCTTTTAAAGACCCCTCTATAAAAACGTTACCCATTGTAATGAAAGACATTTCAACTACATACTCGGAAAGTGAAATATTCCAGGAACTGACAAGACTAAAATTCACAATAATTAAAGTAGCGAGACTTTATAAGGACAAATGCCCTATACCTGTATGTGCAATTGATTTAGAAAATACTTATCAAAGTAAAGAAATTTTCAAACTTAACAGCTTTTTGTACAGTGTTATAAGAATTAAGAAAATAATAGTCTCGTGTAAACCAGTATAAACGTCAGAGATTTGGGCATTCCCAGGCAAATTGTGACATTCAGCCTAGGTGTGTCAAATGTGCTGGTCATTATCTCTACTCCGAGAGTACCAAAAGAAATCTGCTCCCCCTAAATACGTGAATTGTGGTGTCGAACATACTGCTAACTATAAAGGCATCAGTATATATAAAAAGGCAGCAGATTCACTGAAAAAGTTAAAACACACAAACCCACATTTTAACATGTCACCTCAAACCAATACTTATTCATGTACCCAATAGACAAATACCATCACATCTTACCCTTCATCGTAACCGAAACCTTAATAGCCAACCGCGGTCTAATTTCAAACATCGTGTCACAAGCCATGTTAGCGATCACTGCCATAATCGAAAATATAGTGAAGTGTGTTCTGATAAATTGGAACTATCGCAAATAAAATAACTAAAATTATTTAAAGCATTTATGCTCATAAATGCAGTAAGATGAATCAATTGCCACTAATGCAACTATTAACGATGTGACAGAGAAGTAAAAAATACTTTTTTGTAATTTTTGAGAAAACAAAAGAATAAAGCAATACGATGTTTAGGCCATCGTATAGAGTGCACTTTGCACTATCTCCACCAAAGGTTTGAAGAACAAATTTGGAGCTGTTTTAGAAAAAACCTTGTTTTTGTAATTTTTGAAAATTGCAAATCTTTCACGCAATATTGCTCGAAAACTACTAAAATGTTCAAAAACATGTACTTCACCTTATCGAAAGAACTGATTATGAGCGATAAATTTCACTGAAAGTAAAAATCTCTATCTTTTGTTTTGTAGTTGTAGGAAGACCCCGGAAATAATTCAGACTTTTGAAATATTCGAAAATTAAGAGTTAACCGTGAAAATCGAACATATGCCACATTTATCAGTGTATTTTACTCTATTCGTACAACAAATTTAAAGAAAAGATTTGTAGTGGTTTTTAAGAAACTTTTGAAAATCATGTAAGTACCCCCAAATTTTAAAGAAAGTTGTTTCAAAATATTAAAGCTTTGACTCGAGCCACATGAACAGGGATATCTTCAGTTTGGAAAAAAGCCTACGCATAGTTTAGGCTGGCTTCACAGACAGATGGATGTTTTGAAAAAAATAATTGTTTATGGTATCAGGGAAGAAATCGATTTTCCCCAGCATTACATAAGTTTCCCTATACTACGTATATAACTCTGTATATATGTTCGTATACAGGAAAGAAATGCCTTTGGCTGAAAAAAAAAAACACGGAAAAATGTCCACTGTAAAAGCAACTGACTTCTTTATTTGTTGACTTTCATCTGTTTTATATTATGAATGTTAAACAGATAAAAAGAGTGCCCCAAAATTCCGGAAGGTATGAATAATTTGAGGAATCCCCGACGCCATTCCCTACAGCGGCGGGGATACATTTTCTCGCCCCAGGCGCCGTTCCGCGTCGGGGCGGACTCTTGCCGCTGGACACGTGCCCAGAAAAAATATTTGTTTAGTCGGAGAAGCAGAGGGAACAATTTTTCTGCATCAATGTGAACGTTGCAACTGAGTTGGAAGGTCAAATGCTTGCCTGTTTTTGAAAACATATGCTGCCAGAGGGTGTTGAATATAGAATAAATTAATACGATATAGTAAGTTACAAATATTATTTATTAACTCTTAATTTACCTTCATTTTTGTTTTTTATAAAAATTCTGTGGCGAGGTGAAGGGAAATGTGGAACAGAAAATGCGTTGATGTCATCGTAAAGTGTTTTAAAATAAAAATTATTTAACTACAATGAGGTTTATGTTAATGTAACTATTTCCTTAAGTGGGTTTAATGCGGATATTTTTATTTTTAAACCATTTGTCTAAAACTATTATTTCATAAATCATACAAGTTTATTTTTAATGAAAACTGGTATCATATTTACAGTCAATTATTATTAAAAATTATGATTAGCTTGTGTTGTTCTTTCTTTTCTTGGTACCATAAACAAATAAAAAATTTAAAAGACAAACTGATATTAAAAACAATACGTAATTTGATTTATATTATATATATTGCCAAGTATGAGCATGCTGGAATGAATGTTATATTAGCAAGACTTGAAGTTGTTACCAAAAATTAAAAAAAAAATAGAGGCGTAGATTATATTGTTATCAACAAAGAATTGTATAGAAAAATAATGCATTAATATTCTCAAACCATTCTTTAGCAAAAAAATATATTCTGACAATTAAACTCGACAATTCTAAGGACTCCTGTTGTAATCCTGACTAATTTACGGCCTTGCTCACCGTTTATCTTCCCTGGTTTACAGCCTAGTTAATGTCTGTTAGCTTGCATACAAATGAACACTTTCGTCTCTGGCATCAGCAATTTCAGATGCAGATAAGTTTACAATCGTCTTTAATTCTACTCAGTTAAAAATCTGAATTCTGTGTGTTGTCGTGTACGTCTCACAAAGACGCGAGTTGAATAAAAATATAACATTACACATTCAGATTCGCTTCCCCATTCACATTTTACTATGGAGTCGTGGTGAATGCTGAATCTTGGATATTTTGTTGTTGGAGTGAAGAAAAGGTTTAACTGGCTGTGCGCGAATCATGGAGTCACTTGCATGTTTTCCGTGTGTGAAACAGCTATGTTGTTCATTACATCTAACAGTGTGCAAAATAGTGCTATGTTTGCACGAAACATCTTTCCCACACGGCGTAATCAGAAATTGTATACTTGTAAACAATTTGCAACACATTCTGGAGGTGCTTCAAGCGCTGCTCTTTTGTCGCCCTTACATACGTGCGAGCGAACAATTGACTCGTGCACTTGTTTCGCGCAGTTGTTTCTTACTATTACGAATTATTTTAACACATCGTGTGAGAAACAGAATATCTTGTACTAGTTTTCCCTGTGCAAAACAGCTATTTTTTTCATTCTGGTTCATTTAGAGTGCGTAACATTACGAAGCATACGCGAAGCGTTTGCATTTGCACATGCCGCGTTAAAAAAAAGGAATTACCAACACGTGCAGGAGGTGATTCAGTCACTTATTACATAGCATACTGCAACTTGTTCATATTTGGCTAACTGTGCACACAGCGTTATGAAGTAATATATATAACCTACGCTGAACCCCGGTGTACATAACTTTCGTCAATACACATGTTTGTTAAGAAAATGTATTTTTTGTCTAAAGAAGCGGATAGAATAAGAAACAATTGGCATTGTGAACGTGGAACTGAATTTTATGTTCTCGTTGAGTAACAGGGGAATTTTAGATTTAAAAAATAAACAGTAGAAAAATAAAGAATTGTAATAATCATTCGAAAGCAATTCGAAAAAGAGGTACAAATCTTAGAAGAAGAATTTATAGGTTGAAAGATACGTACACGAAAGAACAATTGAACATATGCAGCAGGTATAAACAGCTTTCTAAACGAGTTGGAATTTCGGCAAAATCAGGTGAACCGGAGGGCAATAACATTTGAGGAACGCGGCGATTTCAAAAGCAAAATTTTCAGAACTTTTGAAAAGTGCCAAATTAGAATAAATTTAACGAAAGTATAAAAGGTTTCAAAAAGACATCGGTGACAGATGAAAGCACGCGTTGTTTTTTTGAAAATCACAGAAAGCTGATTGAGGAAAAACACAGAAGGGGTGATATATGCCTAGCAGGCAACACAGTGTAACTTCTGCTGGCAATTTTCGTGTTTTTGGAGAGAGTGAAATTAGTTATCGGAGAGAAGGCGTGTTGGAGTATGCGCTGACTTCAGTAATTAGTTGAATTTCAGTGGAAGTACTGAATTTAGTAGGTTTTGCCTAGAAACGCATAGGAAGTGTGGTAATGTACAAATGGCGAGCCCACCTTAAAGAATTTTTTGGTGAAATGGTGGATGGGCTGACGGCCCGTGAATATCATCATATTCCGGGAAGTGGACATCCTGTAGACGTACAGAATATATATTTATGAGAAGGTCAAGCACTGTAATAAATTTGGTTCACACCCTGATGTAACGTGGATGGCCATCAAAATAATAACGTGCAGTATGAGTCCAGTGTACACTCGTCAGAAACACTATGCAGTTCGCTAGTCGCGATTTGAATATTGGAAGCTTTTACAGAGCCTTTAGCATCTAAAATAGATCAAATATTTATATTATCTCTACAAGGAAGACATCGAGGACTTCACTGTGACTGAAGTGACTGTACGTCTGCATCTTTTTTATAGTCACATCTGTACGCATGCGTTATGTAGACGAGACGTCGTTGGAATTGTATTTTAAAGCAGACCTGCATTACTCCGTGCAAATCTTACTCGTATCTTTTGGAGGTCAAACTCATGGTCGTTTAATTTTGTTTTATTGATTCAGTACAATTTCTTAATATTGCAATTCTCCACGTCGCGTTGTATTGATTACCCATACCGCCACAATAGATTTATTCGTGAATTATACATGTGCGCTTTAATTCGCTTGTATAAACACTTGGTTGTCGACCTCAAAGAGTTACCGTAAATAGCCACTTTCATGAAAATAAGAAAGAGAAATAAAGGAGGTACTTAATGGCACGTACTTCCTGGTACTAGTTACATTTCTAATATCATTACATGATGTTTTCTGAATTGAATTTTCTGAAATAATCTGTCTTCTGAACTGTAGTAGAAGGAATACGCCGAAGCCACTTCAAACTTCAATAACTCAGAGGATTAAATGAAAATCAGACCTTGGCCATTCTTATAAGCATACGAGTACATTGCTCTATGCAATAAAAGCGTATTCAACATATTCAGAAGAGCTCCTTTAGGCTTCATGCATTTTTCCTGTTCTGAGTATGTGTTGATAAAATGAAAACTTAGTACATTCAAACTCGAGAATGTCAGTGATTTCACACATCAAATGAATAGAAAAACGTGTGTATTACCGATGTAAATTACTTAAAACCCCAAATAAGGACTTAGTACATCGACGATATGTAAATCTCATTTCTCCGATATGTAAATTGATTGACATGTATGTAAATCTGGTCTGATATGATTTGATTGCCGTAACAAATCAAATGTTTGGAAAACAATAAGAAATGTGTTTCGTCAGTATAATTATCAATAATCCAGCAAAAACGATGACAAAACGCGATGCAAAAATATTTATGATAATATGAGTGATGAAAGTGACGTTCTATTTTGCGTGAAGAAAATATTGCGACACGACGTTGGTAGGCTGAGTGGGGTAACGAGCCAATTGACGATAGGTCTACGAGCAAATAAAATCACTTAAATAACTTTTACCACGTTTAAAACTTTTATTAACTTTAATTTGCTCTACAGCCTTATTGACGTCTCTTTTATTGTGATTTAGGTCGTGTACTATTCTTCACTGTCGTACACTACTTCTTAGGCAACCCTATTGACTTCCATTTTCTACTGACCACCTTGATTTAAGTATACAAATCATTTAATTGGATACCATTTTACATTAATATCAGTTGTTGATGATCAGAAGGTATTTTATTTTCTTTGTTGCATTACCAGTATTATCTCAACACTTGAGCATTGTCTCACTTTTAGAACTAGTGATAAAAATTGAACTTTAGCACGCAGTACATGATCTAAAATCAACCGCTCGTACTAGTGGCGGTCGAAAACGTTACCTTATTACATTGCCGTATTCTCCTCAAGTACTCAAACAATTCTCTTTTTCGGTGAATTCACTTTCGAGAGATTGTTAACACACTTCTAGAAATCCTTCCCGCGTATGTAATATTCAAGCTAAATATAACGAAAGTGCTTCCGAGAGCTATGTGGGCTTCGTGAGCTAAAGCTCTGGGGACGGTTTTGTCAACGAGATAACCCTGAAGTATGCCACTTCGCACACGCGTTGCTGCTGGCAAGGAAGCCTGTCCCGGAATTTATAGGTTGACTGCATATCCGATAACGTCGGACTCCTTTCCCGCACATCGCCCGGGGTGTGTCACAGCCCTTTTCACCTCACCGCGACGGCGTCGCCGCTGTCCTCATCCCCGTCCCCGTCCCCATCCCCGTCCCCATCCCCGTCCCCGTCCCCGTCCGCAT
>BOPP01000030.1:187857-199193 GCA_017312745.1 Gryllus bimaculatus
CACTGCTCTCCTCCTCTGTGACGTGGTTCTCCTTTTTGGGTAGATGTCTTACTACCGCCCTGTTATCACACCCTTCCACTTCACCCTCGCACCTTAACATCTGGTTGCCAGTGCCTGCGATATTATCGCAGCTGTCATTGTAAACGATGTCGCCCTTTTTCGCTCTCACACTGCCGCGGAGACAAGAGCCGCTGTTGCCGATGCCGTTTCTAAAACGAGATACATCGCCCTTGTTTCCAATTCCCTCTCTCCTTTGCGTTTTACCTTGGCTTCGTGCCCGCATCTGATGCTTCCTCTCTTTTTAGTTACTACTCCAAAACATCATGCCGTCGTTCAACTTTCGGCTAATGTGTTCCAATTTCAGGCTACCTTCTGCAGCATCCCCTTGAACTCTCCTCACAACTCCTCTACCAATCTCTTATCCAACCTGGATTATAGGTGTTGTGGTAAGATATCTTTGGCATTTTTAAAATAATTAAAGATGTTGTCATTGCCAACAATATTTTTTTATGCAATAGAAGCTTTCGATGGCTTAGCCATCATCATCAGTTGTCTGCTAGATGGAAGCCACAAAAACGACTACCGTAGTCGTAGTTTTTGTAGGGTAGTCGTTTTTGTGGCTTCCATCTAGCAGACAACTGATGATGATGGCTAAGCCATCGAAAGCTGCTATTGCATTAAAAAATATTGTTGGCAATGACAACATCTTCAACCTGGATTAGCCCATCCTCCTATCTCATCCTGGATTAGCATTTCGTCTCGTGTTACTGGGTCCATCTACACACTTCTCAGTTATGTTATTTATAGTTTATTACCCGCAATCGGGCAAAGTGACAATTGCAGCAGCTATTACAGAAATCAATGAAGAGAAGCGATAAATGCAGAACAAATATTTTAAAAAACGATCAATTGAAAGAAATAGAGATAACAAAATAAATATGTTCAATACAAATTTGTGAAATATAAAACCACAAAATGCAACTAAAATGAAAACATTGAAACTAGGAACTTAAACAGGAACGTAATAGCGAGCAATAGTAAAATAAATTTATCCGTATTTAGTGTCAATATTTTATTCAAATTTTCCTTATAATTGAAATAAGAAAAACTGAATTGTAAATCACATATTTTACCCAATTCATTTAATTGAGAAAACATTCTTAATAGCAGTGAGTGTGTGATTGTGCATTTAGTTTCTTATTGTATAATATTTCACGACCACTTAAATTTGATACGCGAGGATTAAACGACAATTACGGCAGTAATTCACTATCTGAGATAGGCCATTAAGTATTTTGAATAAAAACATCTGCAAAAACTCTCTAATTGCAGGAACTATTTTTAACTAGAATTCCATATGAAATTTCATGCCAATCATGTTGAAGTATAGATACCTGGAAAGTCGTTTTAAATATTTTCAATTTGATTACTGGGGGATTTGCAATAAGGAGACAAAGTAATTCAAGTGTATTCCAATTTAACACGCACAATAAAATTAAAGTGTGTAAATCTTGAAGTGTCATTGAGACTTTTAGAATTTCGTATGATTTTTTAATCCATCATTTGTGATATGACTTATGTATTTTTGGTAAGTTAGATCATGATCTAACACCTAACTCTTTTACGAGATATACACGTTCTAGTGATTCATTGAGTAATTGATTCTTAGATTTAATTTCTTGTATAAGTAATGAAGCAACATATTTTTAAGATTGAAGTGCGAATCATTGTCTAAGCTCCATTGGTAGATATTTAGTTATTAGACCTTTCCCGTTGTCATTGCTAACTATTGACCGCCACTCCACAATTTTATTTTTTATCCTGTTTGAGTTTAATATTTGCTCCACAAATTTCACATTCCACCTCCATCCCAGTTGTGGACTCATCTCACCTTCTTCCCGTTTTCCTTGCAATCATTTTTTTGACCTCCAACTTCATTTTTGTCCTTTTTCCTTCTTCGCCACCACTCTCTGAATGTTTTGTTCCTCGAAGCGTGGACATCGTGCCTAGTGACAGATTCACACTTTGTCCTTGTGGAGAGGACCTGCCGTGCCGTCTCTGGCAAGCCGCAAGTTCGCCGTGTAGCACGGGTGTCTGGCACGGATCCAGAGAGAAGTTCGGGGGCTATGGAACTTGTCCAGAGTGTTTTTTATGCGGAGAGAAGCTTCGATTAACGCTATTTCCAATGTTAGATTGCGCTAATTGGTAACACTTGGTATGTAGGGGGCGGCGGCGATGGTGCAACGGTTAACGTATCGGACTGTTATACCCACGTTTGCGGGTTTAAACCCGATCGAAGCCGTGGATTTTTAAGAGGGAAAAATCCTTCGTTCGCCTTCCTTCAGAGGGAAGTGAAGCCGGCTGTCCCATGTTAGTAGATTTACTTTCATGTAAAAGATCCTCAAGACTAAATGCCCCTAGTTGGTGAAAGGAGAATTTGCGTGCTCAGACGGACGAGCAAGCCCGATGGTCCGAGTCTCGCCACATAAAATAAGGCATCAATTCAATTCAATTTATTGAATGCACCTCACGATTTTGAGCGTTTATTGTGCTACGAATCGTACGTTGGGAAAACAATTATATTCTCGGTTCACTTAATTGGAGATAATTACCGCGGTGTACTCGTATCTATTGAGTTCTGGCGAGGCCCAAAATTGTCGGAGGTTCAGTTTGCGCAGGTGAATCATTAACTCCTAGTCTTTTACGTCAAATTTTGTATATTTGCATCATCGGGTATTCGTATAAATTCTCACCACCTAACATTTATTTGTGGTGCTAACTTTAGAAGAAACCAGAGCCCTAATATATATTAATGGATGGTAATATATCAATGTATAGATAAATGTCATTGATATATCATATGTGTAGTTTTTGAGCACACACTTCTTAATTTTCTTTTTAGTTGTGAAGATTAAATATTTCTTTTAAATTCAATTGTGTATACTTCATTTTATTCACTCACTTCAATGAAACATATTTAAATGGTATAAATACACCTTAATCTGTTTTTGCTTGTTCTGGGGAGATGCAATTGCCCTAGCGATTTCTGTAGTTCAAGATTTTAAAAATTATTTACATTAATGGGAACGTTTTATTTAAGCATTTTAGTGCATTTACAGTCATGCACAGCACCAATTAATTGTTTTCGTGGAATTATTTATTGGTAGGATGCGGAGTATATCTTCGTGTATTACACTCATTACGTTCATTGCTACACTGATTTATACTCGCAATGTTCAGAAGAAAATTATAAGTAAACATAAGTCACATCAGATCTCATGGGTTTAAAGACGTATTGCATTTACGGGAACTAAATTAATGTTTATATTTCTAATTTAGACAATTAAAAATAATATAATAATAGATTATTATTGTTCATGATGCTGAATAAAATTGCTTGAAACAAATGTAAAAATAAAAAAAACATTCATTTCTTATAATTAAAAACCTGCATTAAAGCGACTCAATTTCAAAATTGCTATGTTCTACAAATTATGTAAATTTGGAAAGGTAAAAATGTATTTACTTTGAATACAGATCTTATATTACAGATTTTCATCTTCATGTACGATCTGTATTTACTGCAAATAATTTTTTATAGTGGAAGATTACTTCTTTTTATCAATCCTTATTCATTTTAACAAGATTTCAGCGGTAACTAGCGAGTTTATTATACGTATGATTAATTTTTGTAATTAATGTCTTTTCATAAGAAATGATCTGAGCCACTACCCGCGTACCCCTCAATCATGTAATTTGAATTAGATGACTAATCAGCTAACATTACTCAATGTACATTGACAGTACATGTCATTCCTGTACAACGAAAAAAACAATGCCGAATAAAAAATACCAATTCTTCCTCCCAAAGATAAATTCAAATAGATGAAAATAATCTAACCATAGGACAAAAACATGGATATTATTGGACGTGTTTGCTCCTTACAAAACAATTTAATAGCACCAGTGAAAGGCCCTGGAAATCCCAATATCATTACTTCACACAATGAGTCAAGTAAATTATATGCCATCGCGAGAAACTAACTTAATGGCCATGAAATATTTTTTTATTGAAAGAAAAACGGTGATTCGATCACCATTGCTGATGTTGGCGAATGTTGTATTTCTCTTTTTATTGAAAACACATTTAAACGCCCTTAGAATCAAGAAATGTCTTGGAATTGTCTCTCGTGGATTCGGTAACTTGGCTAGGTAATAAGCTCGATTGAATAAGCCAGTTTAAATCTATAGAGCAGATAAGAGAAAAATAGAAGCTCTGAAGTGAGATTGTTAGATCTTTAGCGGGCTATTCAAGACTACGCCATAAAAGAACCTCATACATGAATGAAAGATCTTCAAGCTAACTGAAAATATGGACGTACTATGAAAGAATTGGCGTGATCATTTAATTAAAATGCCGAAAGATCGAATGTCAAACGTCTTCCACAACTACAACCCGAACGGGAAAGAGAGTAGGGGCAGACCAACAAATACGATGGAAGGATGCTTTTCAAGGCGGAACGGACGGACATACTTTTCAAGTACGTTTAACTTACGATAATTATGATGTTGATTATGATAATTTGTCACGTTCGCAAATGTGTTTCTCTTTTTAAATGTACACTATAATACATTTTATCACCCTTTGCGACAAGAAATGTCTTAGAGTAGAGTCTCGTGGAACCCGTAATTTGGTAATGAGCGCGTTCGAATAATCCGATTATCTGTCGGGGGCTGTGAGATTCAATGGTAGCTGATTATAAAATGGGGACGCGTGCCTACGGGATAGTCTCTCTCTCTCTCTCGCTCTCTCTCTCTCTCTCTCTCTCTCGCTCTCTCTTTCGCTCTCTCTCTCGCTCTCTCTCTCGCTCTCTCTCTCGCTCTCTCTCGCTCTCTCTGTCGCTCTCTCTCTCTCGCTCTCTCTCTCGCTCTCTCTGTCGCTCTCTCTCGCTCTCTCTCTCGCTCGCTCTCTCGCTCTCTCTCTCGCTCTCTCTCTCGCTCTCTCTCTCGCTCTCTCGCTCTCTCTCTCGCTCTCTCTCTCGCTCTCTCTCGCTCTCTCTCGCTCTCTATCTCGCTCTCGCTCTCTCTCGCTCTCTCTCGCTCTCTCTCGCTCTATCTCGCTCTCTCTCGCTCTCGCTCGCGCGCGCGCGCTGGGCGCGCTCCTGCATTCCACTCGAGGCCTCGGGGCTGAGGCCGCAATCCCCTCTCCCAGCGCGCGCCCCGCGAGCCGCGTCCATCGCAGATCCCCCGTGACGCTACCTGCACCCGATCCTCCCGATCCGCGGTTCGCTCCGGCCTCGCGCTCGCCGGATTTGCGTCGTCCGCTTGTTTCCACGATCGCCTGTCGGATTGGACGCAGGAGGCGGGATTAAACGGGCTGTCCATTAGCGTTTATAGGCCCCTCATTGTAGAGAAATGGAAAACAACAACAACAAAACAGTATCGTTATTTAAAGTCGTTTGTCGCTCGCTCTTTACCTTGAGATTCCCAAACCAACCGCGTATCCGAAATGTTTCTAGTTTTCGTCTGAAACTGCATAAAAGGCATTCTGTTATTACGTACCTCTGATTGCAATAAAATGAAAAACGTATGTGGTTGTTTAAATTTTGTAATATTTCAATAATATGCTTCGATAATTTGTGGGGAACGTACTAATTGTTAATCCTTTGTGTTTGATGTTTTGTATACAAATCGCAGTTCAAAATGACAAAATATGGAAACAAAATGTTATTTCTTTCTTACTTTGAAGTGCATGTGTTATTTTAAAGAAAATGTATTACTCGTAGATACAGTAAATTGTGAGAAAAATGAAAACGACTCGATTGTATGTTTTGAATTATGGTCTGTACACATAGAATTTGAACTCTCCGGCGTATTAAATATTTTATTGTTTTTCACTCAAATACATTAATTGCAATACATTTGCCCATTCAAAAATTTCTTCTTCATTATCGTAGATGAAAAATATTTTGTTGTTCGGCTCATTACTCTAAGTTTTCTATTACACGTGTTTGTGTCATTCTCAATCTCCAGCTCTGTTGTTCAGTTCGAGATTCAATCAATTAAAATATATGCAAATATTTCTAAATAGAAATGATTTATAGAAAGTTTTCGAGGATTCAAATTGAAAGATGTTTGAACAAACACTTAAGCCCATACCATAGCAAATGAGGGCTTCAGTTCCTCGTAGAAAATAGTATTATCGAACAAGCATTTGGAGTTTAAATAATAAATAGGAGAATAAAGTTTTAGTGTAATCATCGTCTGCAATTATCCTGAGGAACATCGCGGATGTCCTCAAGATAATTACGACGTAATTTTGATATCCCGACTTCAGCACCGCCCCGAGGTGTGACCCCGCGGCGCAGGTGTCTCGGCCGAGGTGACGGTCGTGACCTCGTCGTTCGAAAGAAATGCCGGCTGTGTGAACACGCGCGGACGCGACGCGCACCCGGCTGGCTGTTCGTCGTCCGGCGCCGCCGCGCCGTTTGGCTAAACCGGCAACGCGAGCCGCGCGCGGGGAAACAGGTCCTCGGGGAAGTCCTTGGGAGACACCGGGACGCAGTTCGTACGCAGTGTGGCGTGTCGTTGGTATGGACAGACTAAAGCTCGCTTGGGTCTTACTAGTAAACTCAACGAACGAATCCGCCGAACGAGTCAACCAAAGAGCTAGAATATACTACATAGAGTGGCTGTCGCTATAGTTAGTTGGTAGAGACTCGCCGAACTAGTGACCGCCATGATTTTTTTTTAGTTAAAACATACGAGTGGTGGTGCAACGCCATTTTCAACTAACTACAGGAACTGAATTAAGTGTCTTTCTAGAAGGCGTTGGGTGGTGTAACCGTCCGTAACCAGCGCCAAACACAATGCTAGAATACTTTGTTTCCCAGAGGGCGCTGCTTTACCTGCAAAAAACATGGCTTCAATTTGCTTCAAAAATGGAGGCGCTTCAGCCACTCTGTGTACTATATCCTAGCTTGGAGTCAACCAACGAATCCGTCGTTACAGCAGAGAACGAAAAACCGGTACGAGCCAGGCCAGTACATAGCGTATAGTCAATAGTCGGTATAATGAACAGTGACTGCTTTGAGTTTCGAACATGCTAAACCTTTCGGTAGCAAAGAATTGTGCATAACATTGCGATGCATGTAATTCCCAAAGCTTAAGATCGGAGCCTTGTCGCCCACTCGGAGCGAAGGGAATGCGCAAGCAAATACATATATGATTGTTTATACTACACGCCATTTTGTGTTATATCCAGCGTTCCCTGTCTGTTGATGTTCGCGATGGTCGATTCAGTTTTGTTGAAGTTACGGAGTCGATTCCATCTTCTTAGGTAAATAAGGGAGACCAAGAGCCGTTCATTTTATGACGTGTACATACTTAGAACATTACTAAGACAGCAAACCATCCAATTATTGTTTTATAACCTTGGCAGAAAATTGATTGGTAACAAAGTGCAATCGTTATGCAACTACATGTAACTACTTAGAAACTTATGTTAGAAACGAAAAACTACGATTGTTAACATTTTACTATTTTCAATATAAAAAGCAGCTCGGAAACGTATATTTAGAAAGAGAATGGTTGAGTAACTATGTGTCAAACAGAATTAACGTTTAAAAAGAATAGGAATGATTTTAGGTGATTGAATGATTTGTTAGATTAATTATAATTTCTCTCTCTCTCTCTCTCTCTCTCTCTGTCTAATTCTATTATATACTATATATTTATTATATATATTTTGATAGTACATTAGTAATACTATATATAGTGTATATAGTCTAGTTAGAAATCAGTGTGTCAGTAAATACGAAGCATTTATCAGTTCCAACAATTTTCGTAATGAATACCGATAAATAATGTCTTAGATTATTTAAAAACTCAGATTTTGAATGCATGATAAAATCATATTTAATATTTTCTCTGGCGATTTCTACTGCATCGTTCAATAACATTCTTGAAAAACTTCGCAAAGAAACTGGATCTTTCTCATTGTGATTATCAATGAATAATTAATAAGAAAGATCAATTGTTTCTCTAAACACACAATAATAATATACATTTCTGTTATTTTGTCAAGCAATACATATGAAGCGTGCAAAGGATATAGACTAAATAAAAACTACGCAAACCAACTGGATCTTTCTCATTGTGATTATCAATGAATCAGTAATAAGAAAGATCAATTGTTTCTCTAAACACACAATAATGATATACATGTCTGTTATTTTGTCAAGCAATACGTATGAATCGTGCAAAGGATATACTGGTACTTCAAACTAAGTAAATCTATTCCAGACATTAATTCATATCCTTCAGAGAAGCTGTGGTCTGAGTTGTTTCAAAGGAACGCAAAATTAGAAACTCGTAGGATTCTTTTTCTTCCTATACGTTTTTGAACCCTGCCAGAGAAAAAATCGTAAAGAAACTCAAAGGTTTCCCTTCGTATATGTGAGGGCACATCATGAAAGCGCTGCTAGTCCTCCAGGTCTGCTAGTTCTCCATTTACAGCAGCCATATAAACGAAGAAGCAGAAGACCTTTGCTGGAAATATAAAACATTCTGTTGGGCTATTCATTTTATGAGATTGGATGCAATAACGGTTGAAGAAAACGAGAACAACTTGAAACGAAAGAACAAAATGAAATGAAAAAGATGAAAAGAAGAGAATGGAAAACAAAATCTGAAAAATGGAAAGATACAACAGAGAAAACAAAAGAAAAACTAGAAAAGCACATATTTTCTTGCTTTATTGGAATCATGTCTTATTAAAATATTGCAATTGTTTTCCCTACTAACATCTCGTGTACTAAAGTTTGAAAAATTCAAATTTATCCAATTCAAACGAAGCGCCTGTGGTGCATGTCTGCACATATTTCGATGATCAGGAACACTAAGCAATTTCTTACTTTTACAAATGAAACTGTCATTAATATATTTAACTGTTACAGTATTTGTTGCACCACATACACACATAAAAGCAAGTATTGCACGTAAGCTTGCCTTGATTGAATCAAAGTGAGCTTCCAAGTTTTGAATACAAGAATCAGCGATAAAATATTTTTAAAGCAAAATAAGTATATTTATTAGTTCTTAATTAAATGTACTACCTTCCTAAAAAATATTTCATAAGAATGTCTTCTTCATAAGATCACCACGACGGGCACCAATGACAATTCGAAGAATTTGAAACCGCCGTGTTAACATTTTGCGAACTGTCAAAAAAGCGCGGGAAATTCAAATTTTAAATTCCGATTTTGTTTGCAATTTTAGAAAATACTGAATGTTCGCAAAAAAAAAGGGACTATCATTTCCTTTTCCATATTTGCGACATACGAGGGAATAAATTTTAGAAAACATGACAGCTGTTTTCGAGAAAATAATTGTTTCACGTAAATTTACAAATTCACAAAAAATAAAACGTTTCACTAAAATTACACAAATTCGCAAATATTTATGAGCAATTGAACATATGTTTCTCTAAAACAGATCTTAAAATAATATTTCATTAAATAAAAAATCGATCATGATTATTACAGCAGTAGGAAGACGCTGAGCAAAATTTTGCCTTTTCCAGTTTTTGGAATATATGGGAATTTAACGAAAATACGACATAAATTTTATGTGTATTTTTCTCTATCACAGGAAAAAGTTGAAGATAACATTCTGAGTTATTCTTTAGACAAAAATGACGTTTAGACTTTATGAAAAGTATTCCAAAAATTCAAGGGGCCGCGACATCAGTCAGATCGATTGCGGAATAATAATTTTGATTAATCATATTTATGTTTTAGACGCTAGCATTGTTGGCAGTGAGACAGTCAGAAATAAGTTTTGCCGTACTCCAGTTTTTGGGTGTCAAGGATTCAACAAACGTGGATTCAGACTATGCTACGGAAGTAATTTACTACATGTAGGTACAAGAATTATCCACTTTTTTATTATTAGGGTGCAGTATTGAGAGTTTTCTGCTGAAAATTCGCATTTTTCTGTCAAAAATTCCCGCAGCAATAAAATACTATATTTATATTGCGTAGTCTCTCTCTTTCTCTCTCTCTCTCTTTCTCTGTCTTTCTCTCTCTTTCTCTCTCTTTCTCTGTCTTTCTCTCTGTCTTTCTCTCTCTCTCTCTCTTTCTTTCTCTCTCTTTCTCTCTCTTTCTCTCTCTTTCTCTCTCTCTCTTTCTCTCTCTAAAGCAATCAAAATCTGTTCTGGGGTTGCGGGTCATACGACTGTTTAGATTACTCGGGCGATCCACACCTGACTACCCCGCATTGTTGTTGTTGATCTCAGCAGTTTGCCCGAGTGCTCTAAAACGGTGAGGATGAGTGGAACCATGCGTAATACCAAGCCGTAACATGCATAACGCAGGTAAACATACTGGAATGATTTTGAATTTTCTGAATTTACAAGATAAAAATCTTAAATCCCAACTTAACATATTTTTACGTTTTGTCTGGACAGAGCGCGTGCGCTAGGCGAGCGATGTTCTCGCCAGACACGGGACTGCATGGGACTTTCGGGTTCGACTGATAAATTTTTGCGGGCCACAATAATTTGCACGCGGGCCGCCAGGTGGACAGCCCTGTTCTACGTTTTTGCTCGTATTTCGCACGCGGAAAGGTGGCGAATTCAAGTGCGGTATGCTTAAGGCCTCCCGTTCCCGCGTTCTTCCACGGTGAACTGAGGAAGCTCTGGCCCCTGGAGATGACCGTCAGCGCTGAGGATTTCAGATTATTATTATTATTATTATTATTATTATTATTATTATTATTATTATTATTATTATTGTTATTATTATTGTTATTATTATTATTATTATTATTGTTATTATTATTATTATTATTATTGTTATTATTATAATTATTGTTATTATTATAATAATTATTATTATTATTATCATTATTATTATCGTGTTTTGGCAGTTAAATCTTAATAATAATGTAATAGATACTACCCCTGTGTAATTAAATTCTCCCCCGCACAAATATAAATGTTAGAGTTTACTTAACAACATATCAAAACAGCCATGTGTAAAAACACCGATTGTCTTTGATTATTTGTGTGGTTATTTAATTTAATTCAGTTAATCCCAAATGGCATTTAAACTTCGAATATATATTTCATTAGTTTATTTGTACATCAATACAATTACGATACATCTTCATTATTTCGTTTATAGTTACAACTACTAAGTACCCCCCGCCCTCCAATTGCCACAAAACGATAGTAATTATACAAGAGGCAAAAACAACTTAAAATAACTTTATTAACATCAATGTTTTAATTTTGAAGGTCGAGGTTTAGAAACATCGATGTTTTGTATTCAATG
>BOPP01000030.1:199218-223830 GCA_017312745.1 Gryllus bimaculatus
GTGTTAAGGCACTACGTCGATAATTCATTAAGTGCAGTCATATTAAATGTTCACCAACATGGCTTAGAACTGGAAAAAATATCACTTTAATTGCCTCCATTGTAACATTTTCTCTTTTGCATGCTCACTTTGTTTCCTGTTTTCACAACTATCCGCGTCGTAATGTTATCTCTGGACGCTAAATAGGTATTGATTCATTGACTTTTCCTCGTAAAAATAGGAGCTGTTACGGCATCATAACGAAGAGTGCGAAATATTGCAATGGATATTCAAACGTTTTGAGCTGATTAGCCTCAAAATCTATCAAAAATCACATGAAGCGATATATTAATACTATATTCTGCGTTTCAATGCAGATACAAGCCAATGCTTGTTGTATTGTACTGCTTCATATCTTCTACCGCAAAATATGCTTATGCAAGGCACGTCAATGTTGTCAGAAAAAAATTTCAAACAACAAAAGTTTTGTTGTTGTAAACTCTGCACAGCAGTTTTTACTCGTATTTATTAAGCTTAATAAGGCGTCAATATTAATCGATATTGATAAATAAAAAGGAGCATTGTGCATAATTGCGATTATAAAGGAAAATTCAACAGTACACGAACACAAACTCTGAGATCTAAATGACAATACTTTGTAAACAATCGATGACATTTTTCGCATCTCCTTTTAAAGTTTGTTCTTTTAAAAGTTACAGACTTACTTACTTTCATCTTCTAGTTTTTCATAATCTTCAGTCAAAGGAAGAAATAGAGTTGGAATTTTATTTTTTTCTTAAAAGCATCTCTGCGTCTATTTATTCTTGAAAGCTTTTGCTGGCGATGCCAGATAAAATTATTGTATTTTGAAAGGTTTTTCATTTTGAGTGGGTCGCTTGGCATTACAAAGGAGATTTGATGGTGTAATTGTTTGACATACTTTATCTGATTTTGCGTTTGGATTCAATTCGAAGAATTAAAACAATTAAGAAGCATTGTATAGCAGAGTGAATTGACAATGAAATGTTCTCATTTTCTGGTTTCTTTTGAAAATCACATTAAAATAAAAACCCTAATGATGGAAAACAGTCGAATGTTATATAGCAAAGTGTGAGTTTTCGTCTTTACGATTTATTAATATTATTATTAATAAAAGTAAATTGGTTCACAGGATTGGTCAGTGTGGGTAAAGAAACAATAAGTTGTGCCATTGTTTCGAAATATTTAATTTCTTCATCAGGGCTAGAGTATTAAAACAAATGAACAGTGAATGAGGGCAACAAACATTTCCGTCGTCGCTTAAAAACGCGCTTTAGCAACTCCATGTGGAGTTGGGTGTGATGGCTTGAAATGAGACTTTACCTTAATGAGTATTAGCAAGGTGTGTACCTTCTATATTTTGGTGTTTTATTTGCCTTAGTTTATATACTTTTGTTATTGTTGGTGTTGTTGTTTGGGTAGTGTTAATGAATCAATTTATTGAAATGTTTGTTTTCTTTGTTTTAATACTCTAGCTCTGATGAAGAAATTAAATATTTCGAAACGTTGGCACAACTAATTGTTTCTTTACTCACACTGATGAATCCTGTGAACCAATTTTATTTTACTATTCATCAATGGTCGTGATTCTACAATGGTAATTATTATTAATGCAAATGTATTAACTTATGAAGATAATGCACATTTACCAATGTGAGTGAGTGCTCGGCATATACTTTCATTCTCTGCCTTATTCGTTATTCATGTGCTTTTGCAGCATTTTCTCAATATAATTTTTCCAATAGAATTCAAAAGACTGTTTTCTCTGTGTATTTTTTCAGGGGAGAAGGGCCGAATCTTCGGAAAGCATCTGCTTGGAGCGGAAAGCGTTGGGCGGAGAAGCTCGAGATTGATCTGGAGAAATCTGGGGAACAATATGGTGTAAGTAAGAGAAAAGAAATATAAGAACGTTCAGATTCTTAAATATAAAACATTTTACGATTATTTTTTAATTAGGTTACGTCACCCGCGTGCGAGAGTTGCGCGAGTCAGTAAATAGAATGGAAATGGAACTAACCGTTCTAAAGAGTTTGGTGTTCGAGCAAGACATCCTGAGTAAATCTTTCATAAATAGTTTGTTTCTCGCCTTTTAGTAGAATTTCATTAATATATTTAGAAACCTACTTATTGGTAATTATATAAGAATTTGAAAGCTCGTTTGGGATATGTAGCCCCAAGCACATGAATCTTGATCACTCTCTTTCTTTGAAGTTTATAAACATAGTACTTCCTCGGATAATGTTTCAAATGAACAACATTACATGGAAACAGTGGGATTACCCAGTGATCGTAGTATGTAGAATGGTGAAACATTGAAACTAGTGGTTCTGCATCAGCTCATATTTTCTCGCATTGTTTCTAACGGCTACCAAATATCATATGATCAATATGATCCTGCAAAAGTGTTTCCAAAGAGCATTTTTTCCCTCCACTAACAGTTAAACTCAACCTTTGCAGTGATTTAAAAGTAAGTTAAACTTTGTATATCCAATTCCAAAATTTTCAGACATTTTCATTTATATAATTACAAAGAACTACTTTTCAAGGAAAAGAGAATTTTTCTAAGGGGACAAGTAGTGCTGAAATTGAAAACCACATACTTTCTCTCTATAAATCAATTTTTATAAATTTACAATTTCTGAACATTCAAGGTTTCAAAAACTGAGGCTTGCGCTATTCTTTTCCGTGTTCCTTGTTCTAACCGTGAAAAAAGATAAAAGAAAAAATTTGGAGCGGTTCTTAAAAACTTTTTATAAATTGAAGAAATTTTACGAACAAATTATCCCAAATATACTCTTTTTTTCCAAAAAAATTCCATGGCATTTTTTAAAGAGTTGATTTTTTATAAAAAAATATAGTTTAAGGCATAACACTCCCATTCAATTTTGTAATTTTTAAATATTAAAATTTTATATTCTTTGAATGAGACTTGAACAACTTTTTTTAACATCCCTTGATAATAATCAAGGGATGAGACTTTTTGGGGAAAATTTCTTTTAAAAATTGTCTACATTTCACACTAAATTACGCAAATACTACTCATATTTTTTGAAAATGTACATGACCGTATTTCACGATCTACGTTTAAAAATCTTATTTCATTCAAGAAAAATCGATCTTTTATATTGTAGCTCTACGAACACGCCGAAAAATTAAAATTGTGCAGATTTTGAAAACTCAGAAATTTAAACGAAAATTATTCTCTTAAACCCTCACCATCCTCGTAAGTCTACTTTACGCTATCCATGGACAATGTAAAAAAAAATATAGAAGACTTTTTTTAGAAAATTTTGAAAATGTTGAGACTTTCTAAAAAATGGACACAACATTCAAATATCCGTTTCAGATTCAAAGAGTCTCCAGTTTATTTAAGACGATCGGGAATATCTTCAAATGTTTTTGTGTAGAATAAAGCAAATATTTCGCACTTAATAGGGATCCATAAACTCACAATAATCGACCTTATATATTGTGAAATCACTTCATACTTCTAAGGGATCTCGTGGCTGAGTGGCGAAGTCGCTGGCCAATGAGGGCCCTGGTTCGATTCCCGTATAATCCCCGTAGAACCTCATGCGAAATTTGTTACAACAAAACGAGCTTGCTTGCTTCACAGGAGCCAGTCCAACCACTGTGACTGGGTAGGGTAGTATACGTTACTACCCTATCCAGAAGCCAGAATTGGGAAGGAATAAGGAAGGCGCGTACGCGGAGATGCTACATGGTGGTCCTCTTGACAACTGACTGCGATGAGAACTGACATGACGTGTTAGTAATGGAGAATTACTCCTAATAATAAGCGCAGTAAATTAATGGAGGATTACTCCAAGCGCAAAGCGCTCAACGCCTCCCAAAGGGCTTGGAGACGCGTTGTGTCTATAGACGTTACAAATATAATTCAATAAATGTTTCAGTTCTCCATTAATGTTCCCATCCATTCTCAGGGAATGATAGATGTATGGCTTCGTATTCCGACATTCCTTCGAGCAATTGCTCCGTCATAGTGGAAAGTGTATTTCTGATGCAATAAACATGAAAGCTGTTTCCATACTCTGAGAACAATAAATCCATTTAGATTCCTAGGAGTCCTGCGTGGTTTGCGACCTCGTTACACAGTCTCCAACCTCATCCACGCACTAAGAACAATGATCCAACGTCAGAAGTGAGCAGGTACAGATACAAAATGAATTGATGCTTTCCATGTTTGAAAATTTGTATCAATTGATATGATTTATATCAAGATTCTGCACGATATTCGAACTTTCCCTGTGTTGGTGTACATACTTTAGTCACGGTAGTTGCTACCGTTGAAATTCATATTAGAATATACGAAACAATGAATGCTTTGCTTCAACCAGTTGGCTTCCTCTACACGACAGAAAAATTTGTCATAACGATTCTGAATTTACAAATGAGGAGCAGGATGAGAATTAGATAAATAGAAGAACGTTTGTTGTTATTATTTATTGTTAAGATTTTTCTGGATGGGTCTTTTTTACATGCTATTCTATCTTCCCAAAAGTTTGTAAGCCATTTCTCAAAATTTCCTCTCGAGCAGAATTATTTTAAGGTAAAAAAAATATGGGAGGACGAGTATCTTGCAAAATTGTAGGATACTACATTTAGAGATCATACTGAACTTTTCAAAGACTAGAATGTTTCTAGGCTCAACCAATTGTATTTTCTGCGCTGCATTCTGATTGTAATGAAAATTTTTGTTGGCAGTGTTGTATCAAAAAAATCCCAAGCGTTTAGTTTGAATACTTTTTTAATTCAAGATCACCCTCGTTCTGGATCAAATTATTGCATATCCTTGGACGGATAGGCTACAGCAAATTTCTCTATTGCCACCGGAAAACAAAGCGCGTGCTACTGATCGTTTTATTTCCCACCATCACTTGGCATTGACTAACTCTTGGCATACAAGGGTGGAACGAGGAATGTAATTTCCTGTTGCAACATTGCCATAAGTATCATTGAATATCAAGAAACGGAATTTTAGCTTCAAAAAGATTGAAAATGTATACCCAGTAACTTTTCAAAAGGTATGGAGAGAGGTTGCAGAAATGAGAAATGGTAAATTTCCACGACGTGAAAACATAGCAATAGAGTTAGTGAAGTATGGGACAACTGTTCTATGGATGTGGCTGATTAAATTCCTTAATATGTGTACGCTTGTTTAGGAAAAGAGATCCACTTGAATGGAATCTTGTATATCTGAATTCTGAAGAATATCTGAATTCCACGCATAAGAAAGGTTGAAGAAATCTTGTACCAACTATCGTGGAAGAGTCACAAGCTCCGACGGTGATACAAAGATATTGCTTAAGAATTTGAACAGCCACTAAGTGTCTATCTCGAATAAGTAAACAATACCGTCCCACGTAAGAAAATGTTTGAACTGTTGCTTCAGAAAAAAGTCAAAATATATATCGGAAGTATATTCAAACTTTGTAAAACAGTGGAATGTATGATCAAAGGAGGGAAAGGAATTATTAAATAAACTAGTATTACCAAAAGGCTGAAAGCAAGGATGCAGACCGCCTACACTAGTTAAGATCCACACCAAGGTAACAAAAGTAATGGGATTGCAATATGCAAATCTACATATGACAGTAGTGTTATACAAAAGGGCAGTACATTGACAAAGCTTATGTTTCCACTGAAGCGATGCATGTGAAAACGTTTCTGACGTAATTATGGCTGCACAACGTGAATTAGCAGACAGAATGGTAGTTGGAGTTAGACGCATAGAGCATTCCATTTCGGAAATCGTTAGAGAATTCAATGTTGCAAGATCCACAGTGTCAAGAGTGTGCCGAGATTACTTAATTTAAGGCATAACCTCTCACCACATGCAACGCAGACGCCGATGGCCTTCACTTAATGACCGAGAGCAGTGGTGTTTGTGCAGAGGTGTCAGTGCTAATAGACAGGCAACACTGCGTTTAATAACCGCAGGAATTAATATGAAACGTACGATGAACGTATCCAATAGCACTGTGCAGCGAAATTTGACTTTAATGAGCAGAAGACCGACTCGAGTGTTTTTGCGAACAGCACGACATCAACTGCAGCGACTCTTCTGGCCACGGGACTAAATTGATTGAACACTAGACGACTGGAAAACCGTAGCTTGATCAAATGAGTTCTAATTATTAGATGGTAAGAGCTTATAATAGTGTTTGAATGTGACGCAGAACCCACGAAGCCATGGACCCAAGTTGTCAATAATGCATTGTGCAAGCTGATGGTGGACCCGTCATGGTGTGGGCTATTTTTACATGGAATGGACGAGGTCCTCTGGCCCAACCGAATTGATCACTGACTAGAAATGGTAGTGTTCAGGTACTTAAATACCATTTTCACTCCTTAATGGACTTCAAGTTTCGAAACAACGATGGGATTACATTGCGTCATGTCACCTGGCAACTATTGTTCGCGATTGGTTTGAAGAACTTTCTGAGCAATTGCAGCAAATAATTTCACCGCCCAGATCACCCGATTTGCATATTCTCGCTTAGAGCCCATTCTTGAGACATAATTGAGATGTGCGTTTGTGCACAAAATTCTGCACCGGCAACACTTTTGCAACTATGGACAGCTAGGGGGCAGAAGGGGCAGCATGGCTCAATATTTCTGCATGGGACTTCCAACGACTTGTTGAATCCATACCACGTAAAGGTGCTGCATTCCGACGAGCAAAAGGAGGTCCGAAATGATATTAGTAGGTATCCAACGGCTTTTGTCACGACAGGGCACATTCAGAAGGCATTATCTTGCTTCTTCTTGCTGACAATCAAGAACTTGCAGCTGGCTTGTATTTGGAGTTCAGGAAGATATTTTCTTTTTGACCCGAAAAATATTTTATGAATATACAAAGTGAGGTTTAAAAATAAAGTTTGATAAATTGGAATACCTGTGTTGCGGAGAATATTGGGGATTATGAGATTTTAATATTGAGGATTATCAGATAAAGACCAGCACAGAGTTTATGAACCAGAGCAGCATCTTAACACATGGCGGAAAAGGCGACCAAGATATACAACAGATAAAGGAAGGGGGACAATTTCACACGATTAAACACGCTACTTTGATGTTAATAATGGTGATATACAAAAGTTCGTTCTATTGAATTGTAATAAAAAAGGGAAAAGGCGTTTTCGTATTGAAATTTAATTTGAGGGAGAAAAAGGAAAAATGAGGATGATTTCAGTGCATCCTTGGAAAAGCGGGAACGTACTCGATGGTGAGTTCATTGTGTAAGTCCAAGATCGCATGTGTAACCGCTCTGTGAATGATAATGAAATTAAGCGTCGTAGAGTATGCTAAAATGGACATTCAGTGATTTACATCAAATGCTTAGGCTGTATTCTTATTAGGAGTGAACCAGAAAGTTTGTAGAATTCTACGCACGAATTTATTGGAATGATACATGTATGTAGGATGCTAATTTTACTCGCGGCTGCATTAAATTGGATTTGACATGAATTGTTAAAGAGGGGTTACACTGGATTAAATATTAGTAATCCACATTTTGTTCCAAAGGATGATTTAAAATTGATTTGAGGATAAAAAATAATCATTAATTTTGATTTCGATGGCTTTGAATGTGACTTTCACGTCAACTTTTAATCTGTATTATTCAAATACATTTAATAGATGCGTTGTTTTGGAGTCCAAAGTAAGTTTTTCACTATGTTTCAACGCAGGATGAATGTCGGATAGCCGAAGAGTGGAAATTTTGCCTGTGATATAGCATTGAAATTTATTCATTAAAAAAAGTAGCAAAATGCCTGTCATTACTACATTCAGCTATATTCGATGAGTTTGGCCACATATTTTCTGACTAGTTTAAAACTTTTTCATACTGACCAACGGTCTCAGCCCACGGTGAATTCCATTCTGTTCATTTGAATCATCTTCACATGACTGCCGTGCTTGTCGTACTTTTGTACAACCTGTTGTATATATGTAAATATTACAGTATTGACTGTAATAAATAGGTATCTTTTTTTCTAAAAGGTGAGTGTTCACATGCGATTTTATGGCGAGTGCTAGTTTTTAAGTATATTTGTAGTCGTTTATATATTAACGTCAATTACTTGGTTTTAATATTCTTTAAAAACCTCAATTATCTCATACGTTAATTATATTCGTTGTGGCCTGGAGATGTGGAAAACTCCATGTCTTCGAAATGTTGCAGAACAAACACAGAGTAATGAAAAATAAAAACTTCAAGTTTAAAATTATGTCATTCTGAGTTATTCAAAAACGTTTTTTTAACTAGTCTTTCAAAAAATCTGTGATCACGCCCATCGAATATAATTTATTCTTTAACTTTGTGCTCATTGACTGCGTTCGTAAATCAGTCAATATGAATAAAAACGTTATGATGGAATATACATTTTAACGTTTAACTTTAATGTGAAATTTTAAGTACAATGTGGACGAATTGAATTTTTGTGATGAATTAATATTTTATAATATGAAACTATGTGTAGTCTGCTATAGTATGTATGTTTTTCGATCCTGATATTCATGTTTGATGGGTATACGAGTATATACTGAAAACTATACAACATAAAAAATAAGTATCTTTAATTGCAGCAATTGTATACTGTACAACAATTGTAAACAATAATTACTTGAAATGTGACAGTTTTCTTATGATTTCTTTAGTTTTCCAACTGCTCATTTGCGTGATCTGGGCTGTCCGGGTGACGCCGAGTCGTATGACCAGCCCTGGTCATACCAGCCCTGAGGAAGACCGCGTCAGGATGGGCGAAATGTCGGCAACACAGCCTTCGACGCGGCGTCACCCGGACAACCCAGATCACGCACATGACTATGGTCGCGGAAGCCTACGACTTCATTCAACTGCTAATTTGATGAAGACGATTCTTAAGAGGAATATTGATTATATTATTTCTTTTGAACATTTATTTCATTACTTCTAACTTAATTTTTAACGATTAACATTTTTTCGGGTTACTACCCAAATTAATAATTTAAAATGTTTTGTTCATTTACCATTATCTAATGGTCTTCTTAAAAATAATATTTTTATAAAATGTTGAAACTATTAATTTGTTATCGTTTTAATTTACTTTTTAGCTATTTCCTAGTTTACCTGATTAGTTTGTAATACGCATATTCCCCCCTTTAAAAATTAATAAATTATGTTTTTGATTATTTGTATTGACAAAGAAGCTAATAATCTCCTCTGGACGAAAGAACTTGAGAATAAGTAATAAACATATTCTCTACAAGAGACTGGAGTGAAATAAAAACATTTCCTGGATTATCCTATATATACCTACTGAATACTCATAATACGAATCCCTATATACTTGCCATTTTGAAAGCTTCGTTTCGCTAAATGTCAATTTGTTTCATAAATATTCAAATTGTGTCGCAAAAGCTGTACTCTCGTGTAGAAGTTCATTTGTAAACTTAGCAAACGATTGAACTCATGATTCATATTAAAGTTTGATGAGCATACAGATAAATTTTGCAGAAATAAATTAAATTCATCAATAAAATTGGTAGGGAGGTCAAGTAATTGATTCCTCAGACTCCACGTCATGGACAAAGCGCGTACATTTTGTCTGCTCGTGTATGGCTGTCGTAATGTTTCCTCAAGCATGTTGTACAAAGTTCTAGTCGTAATGAATCTAGCAAGAAACCATTGAAAATTAGTTTACTACTGTAACATAATTAAGTACCTTGGGTAATTTGCTGTTTTAGTTCTGTAAAGACAACCGCGCTTCCTGACAGCATATTGCTGAGCGCTTTGAATTTTAGGAGTTATTCAGCAGTGAATGGCCAACACGGACGCACGGGATTCACTTGTTGTAATTATTATAGTTAGGCTGGAATACATGTCTGAATAGTTTCGATAATTTCTTATTTATTATTATTAAAACTGAATGTGACAAAACTTTATTGTACTCGTAAGCTACGACGCAACACTAGGGTGGTTCGGTCATCGCAAGAAGAAAGATGAGTATTACGGCGAAACGATACAGGGAATGAAGCACACTTTGAAATGAACTTGTTGGAGATAATAATTGTTCACAAAAGCAGAAAATAAAGATCTCCAGATTCTAAATTACATAGAAGAAGGAGAAGGAGGATAAGATGGAAAAGGAGGAGAAGGCGGATAAGGAGGTGAAGAAGAAGAAGAAGATGAAGAAGAAGAAGAAGAAGAAGATGATGATGATGATGATGATGATGATGATCAAAGGTCTTGGTACTTTGGTAATGTAAAATATTTTCATGGAGGTGCTTATGCTGATAAGCAGTTCTCATTATCAGAGACGCCAACAAATATATACATTTACTGTTTCTATTATTATTATTATTATTATTATTATTACAGAAACGAGAAGAAATAAAATATATTTGGCAAGATTGGAACGTATTTCAATGAAAATAGGACTTAACACCAACTTCACTGTGGATATAATAAGCACATTAGTTCTTTTGTTCTTTTTATGTCAAGCAATGTGGGCATGAACTCCTGTGTACCTTAAGTACTCTTAACTATATATAGTCCTGTCTACATTCCATATGTATGCAAATCTACAAGAGCTATCTGCAAGAGTTCCCATGTAAACGGAGTTTACAGGTACTACTGCTTTTTAAAAAGTTCGTCTTCTACACTATTCCAGTTTCGCACAATAAATTTATAACTCAATATATTTGTAAAACCTAGCGGTGCTCAACAACACATACTTCCTCGCATTATTTGTAACGTTAGCAATTTGCGAAAATTGAGAGAGTTCAATGTAAATTACACCATTTTCATGAGGGTACTTCGCACTCTCCTATATAAACGTAAAGATAAAAATCGGAATTGAGGACATCTGGTTCGCTTTACTTCACGCAAAATTGCGCGAAAACCACTCACATGTTGAAAAATGTACAAAATGATCTCATTGAAGATCTATTTTCAAGAACAAATTTCATTACAAAAAAAAACATCTATCTTCAATATTGCAGTTGTAGAAAGACGCCGCAAGTAGCTCAAACGTTTGCGAATTTCAAAAATGTAGGGAATTCAACAAAAAAAACAGACCTATGACATTTTAATGAACGTACTTTGCTCAATCCGATTAAACAATTTAATCAAACAATTTGGCTCTTTTTAGCAAAATTTCAAAATGGTCTGGGGTTTTCTTGTAAAGAACTCCCTAAAGTACTCCTAAATTTTGAAATATACGTTTCAAATTCGATGGATAGTGTCATCTGCCAGATCGATCACGTAATTTTCGTAAAGGAAGGGAGCACATAATTTTCATATTTTAGTCGCTTCTAATTTTAATTCTGAGTATTAAAAAAAATTAAAATATAGCCCAACCAGTTACTAACTATGTAATCAGCATGCACCTCTTCCGAAAGTTGGATACCAATTCATTAAGAGGACAGACGGCTTTTGATATTGACCAAGTATTTTTAGAAACCCTGTGCTACACCACGATTGTGCTGGCATAGATTTTCAGATTACATTCAAAAGATTTCGACGCTCCTCTTTACCACCGATATTTAATAATTTTAATTTACTTCGAAATAAATTTTCTTGGAAGAATATGATTGTTTAGATTTCTATAAATAATTTAAAGTTGTAGAATGATACTTATGTTTGAACGCTACCTCTTGAAATAATTTACAGTTTTATTAAAATTGAGTTATAAAAAGAATATAGCTGAGAAGAAAGTTGATCATTTGCTAATACCAAATGCAGTTGATCATATAATTAATGTGATATGAAGTTTGGAGGAGGGTACCTATTATATACGCACCCAAAACAAAAACGTCAATTTAGTGGTTAGATAGGGCATTGAGACGTTTGATTCTATGCGCATTACACATAGATTCAGAATAGAGCCGAATCACAGACTGTTTGAAGAGATCTAATGAGTTTTCTTTTATAAGAAAAGTATCAAGTGGGTTGGTGTCCGGGTTGGGAACAGGTCCAGCATTCATCCGAGGGAGGCCACACGCTGGCCGAATAGTTGGCAACAGATCTCACAATGGTGCGTCACCCAGGCGACGAAGTTCACGACTTTGGTCGCAGAAGGCTGGAAAATACACTTTGAAGAGTCGAATGCGGCTTAGATACGGACAAGTAGAGAATTTAAATAAATACTCTATGGTATCTTGAAAGTTCCTGAAATTAGCGAAGTATTTTCAGTATCTTTGTAAAATAGTAGTATCTTTCTAAAATAGTAGTATCTTTGTAAAATAGCACATCAAATTCACCAAATGAGAAGATATATCGCCGTGTAATGAAGAGTTCAAAGCAATATCAAGCTGTTCAGACTGTTTTACTTTCTCGTTTAAGTGGTATGGTCATAACTTACAGTGAGTTACGTGACGATGAGACAATCGATGACAAAATTTTGAGGGAAAGGGTACGCCCGCATAAGATGGTAGAATGTTCCCCCAAACCCAATGACATATGAGTAATTATACTATAACTATAATAAAAATAATTCTTTTGGAAGGTTTCTTAATCCTCAAACCACCATCTACATCCCTCTACAGCAAAAAACGTGTTTGTTTTAATTTTTTTCGACAACTTAGCACTATTTTATCTGATTGAAAAAAATATAACAAATTAAAAAGTAATTGATACTATCAGAAAAATATTTTTATTGTTTCTCACCACCAAATTCAAACGTAAAAATATATATTATTGAAAAAAATACCTAAAAATAATTTTTACTGTGTCTTAGAATCCTGGAAAAAGCTTCAAAACATTCTCGAAGGTTCTCCTCAAATTACCAGCTGTTGTCAACTTTTTAAGATTTTTTGGACTACTGGGCTATCGTTAAAAAATTAAATACCATTTTACCATTTTCTTATATTTAAATCAACATGAATTTAAAATACTTTGACCTTCCTCCAGGAGAGTCGGGCATTATGGGGTTCCCCTGATACAAAAAAAGTTGTTTTTGAAAACATCTCTACTTCAGTCCGTCTGTTTTGTGTCCGTCTATTCTTCTGCCCGTATGTCTGCCTATCAGTCTGCTCATCAGTCTGTGTACAACACTAGCGCCTAAACCATACAAAGGATTTTCCCCAAAATGAGTATTCTGTGATTGATATGGCCTGGAAAGAATCTCAATTTTTTGTAAGTACTTCACGTGAAACCTGCAGAACACTTTCAAAATTTTCTCAAAATTCCACTCAATTTTCAGTTTCTAATCTTCGCTAAAAGAGAGTAAAGTTCACTTTTATTACACGTCTTATTTTATATTTTGTATTTTTGAAAATTGCAAAATATTAACTTTTATAGGCTTAGTTCAAATCTCTGCCGAGGCAAATATTTTTTGCGGGTTGAAAATACCTGCAGAGGTATGTGTGAGATCAATAATATACGATCACCAAATGAAGTAGATCATCATTAGCCGCGAAAAGAAACACACTCTAATTCAAATTATCGACATTTTTACATTGGTTCCGTACGTGTTACAATATTACATAAGAGTCGCAAATACTGCTAGAATATAAGCCCTATTGCAGAATCAATAGAATATCTTTGAGCAGTGTGCATTCCTAAAGATTTCTACATTTCTGTTACTTTATCTGTAAAAATAACTTCTTCTGCTTTATTTGTTGAACTGATAAACAAGTGTATGGATGAGGTAATCACTTATCGTTAGTTATAGGCTATTTAAAAAATAGCAGGTTTTCTCCACTATAATCCGGTGGGAAAATAATGTTTCTACATTCTGTATCTATTCGTAAGCAAGGACGGCATGAAGCATAAAATCGCAAAAAAACCGTCGGCTTTCAGACTGCGCCATCGTAATTGCGTTACTTCTCCCACTCACCGACCTTGAGGTTCACATGTAATTCCTCTTGAACACGCATTTTTATGGAGAACCGTCGGAGTGTTTTCCAAGGAGGAGCCTTACGATGAGCTTTGCACGATGCTAATATTTCGGACAGGTTTCAACTAAAATATGGTGCTTTAGGACATTTGTAACATCTGCACCATATGTAATATAATTTACGCGGCATTAGATGTTACAAGGGCATAAGGATAGTGATCAAAATGGGTTTTAGCACACAGGCGGCATGCCTTAAGCACTGTGACAAATTTAAGAAATTAAACATAAAAAGAAGACTTCGACGCTTTTTATTGCAGATTTATGTTTTCCGTGCTTACGTGTAATTTACATTATTGTATGTGACATTCCTGTAACTTGAACCATAATGGATTCATGTTTAGTATTTATCGCTGCCTTTGACGACAAATAGGTTTTTTCCGATTGAGAAGCGGCAGTTTATACAAATGCCATTGACTGATCTAAAAAACCACGATTACAATTCAAGAAATATTTTTTACACAATCACTGGATCCATATGATTCATTGGATCTATATTTATATTCTTCCTTAGAGCAAAATCTTACGTCGCGTAAAGTCTTCAAGATTCTGTATGTGTTTTAAATAGCTCGATCAGATTAACCTAATCATAGTGGATCTTCAAGGTCACGGGTTGGAAGGGGATACCAAAACTTTAAGTCGTAACGAGCCTCCCTATTGGATGATAGTTACCCCCTCTCCATCCAGCTCATCATCTTGAAGTGCCACTAAGTTTAAATTGGCGTATTTAGTTCTGCGCCATGAAGTGAAGCGTACGGAATTCCTTTATTTGACGTTAGGTTTAGTTATAGTTCTCCCGTTAGATGACTGGTAGTAAATAATGTCAAGACATTAAGAATGGGCTTCCTACTTTGCAGGGTGTTGGGACTTGGCGCGCTTGTTGTGTACACTACAACACGAATTATTAATTTAAAATTCGAGTTAGCATCGTTTAAAAATTAAAAAGAGAAAGTTGTGTAGACGCCTATTCGCTGTCTTCCACATGTTTCTGATGATGTCGTCTGTATAGACTAAAAACTAATAGGATAAATCTGTTTTTGATGTTTTTGGTTATTTATATCGCCCATCCTGGTTCCTTGATCCTTTCAGCAAGTTTACAAGTGTTTGTGTATGTGATTCCCCTTTGCTTCTTTCTTCTGTACATATATGTAGTCCACTAAATGTATTCTCGTGCGCTACGTGGGGATGTAGTTATTAAAAATATAATCTATTATTCTCCATTTTCCCTGGGCAGAAAGTCTGACTGGAAGGGCATGGCAAGGGATAACAGCTAAAATCTGTACGTGATTTACATTGGAACATATTTTTTAAACACGGTATTGAATATTCTATTGTTTGTATTCTTTCTTATATTAGGGAGGAGATCCCATGCCGCCGTGCCGTGTTGAGAGGCACGCGCCGCCGCTTCATCCCGGCACGCCTACGCGCAACGTTCGAGGCGCCGCCTGCGCCTGCCCAGTCGCTGCACATCGAGACGGGGCCGCCGCGCACCTGTTGTGGTGGCTGCGCCGTCGCGTTGCCCTAACGCACCCTCAGCGCAGCGCTCGAGGCACCGCCGTTTGCGCCTGTAGCGAGGAGTCTCTGCGTGACGCCTATCTGGGCGCCAGTGAAGTCGTAGACTTCCGCGGCCTGAGTCGTGTGCGTGATCTTGGCTGTCCGGGTGACGCCGCGTCGAAGGCAGTGTTGCCGACGTTTCGACCATCTTGTCGTGGTCTTCCTCAGGGCTGGTGTGCAATACGGCATACTAGCCGTGAGTAAGACCACAAGAACATGGTCGAAACGTCGGCAAAACAACCTTCGACGCGGCATCACCCGGGCAGCCAACATCACGTACCAGGGCGCCACTTCATTCAGACGCCCCGCGACAGACCCGGCTCAACCATTGGTTGTAGTTTGGTTTTTGGTTTTGTAGTTTGTTTAAAGAAAAATAAATGTTGTTTCCATTTTTACAAAAAAGTAAAGCATTTCGACTGGATTTCGTTTCAGTTTGAATGGTGATTTTCAGCAGGAGCAGGACCTGGATCCCATCGTTACCCGGTAGCAGGAAAAACAAAATAAACGTATGTGCTCATCCCAGGTTGTGGGCGTGTCGTCAAAATATATACTCACTCATACACACACACACACACACACACACACACGCGCGCACACGCACATACACACGTATAAACTTGGTTACACTTTACGAAAAATAACGGAAGGCCAGTCGAGAGCTTTAGTTTGTTCCTGCAAAGAGAGTGTTACCGTGGGGGAGACAGTTAAAAAGGAGGAAAAGCTATTAGTGGGCTTGTAGGTCGGCTCTGTGTCTCATCTTTCAGCAGTTACGTCCACCTTTTGGGGGAATTCAACAACACTACCTACGACTAATCACTTGAGCGCCGAAATAGCTAGTCGAGGTTGCCAAGGCTGAAGGGCCGTAGCTATCTTGGCTTGAAGGGGCGCGGGTTAGAATCCCGCCCCGCTTTTGGATGTTTTGGATGTTATTATGTGTTCCCCCACCGTTATCCCAGAGTTAAATGTTACAGTGGTCACTGTATGACTGAGCAGTTGAAAAGCGACCTTTACAAAATTACTTAAGCAGTTGACGCACCCAGAAACAAGTACTTCCTCACAGGGCACACGATTGGTGAAACTACTACTCATAACTAGTCCAATCGCATTATTCCGAAATTTAAGTAATATGAATGTTTAAATATTATTTATTAGGAGCAGAGTATCGTACTATTAGGTGCAGAATTCTTAATGTAATACATAGAGTAAAAAAGTATCTTCATTGAAAAAGGTACTAGTTTTTAGAGTATACAATGATATTAGAAGTATTTTTTTCAATTTTATTTAATAACATATTTTCAAACAATAGCAAATCGAATATTTTATTATGAATATACAAAATAAATTTACTTTATCCCACATTACGCGAGTTGCGCCAATGATTGAAAAACTAACAAAATATTGGAACATTGTAAGAAAATCATATTCGACTTGCCTTTGAAACACGTTGAATATATTTTTATTTTCTCCTGATATTCTTTGCTCCCTTACAGTATTTTTCCATCAAACATCTATAACTGGATTTGCCCAACCCAAACAAATTGCAAAATGAATTGAGATATACAAAATACTTCAAGGGAAAATTCGAAGTAGTTTAGTTGATACAGTAATTTATTTAAAGACATTACATACTTATAAATAGGTGGCCATGTTTCTGTTGACGGAAATCAAACTTAATACTACGACGTGAACTTCAGGACTCATGTGTGTGGGAGACTGAAAGGAACGATGAATATTAAACACAGAATACTTACGTTAGGAATTGAACAAAGTCATGATTTGATACATATCTTATTTTACAATTTAAATTTTCAATATGTTTTGTAAGATTAAGTAATCAAGAAGGAATAGACGACCAATGGTGACTTGTTGCAATTCCTTTGTAGGAATAAGTGATTATCTACAAATGGGAAAGACCGATATTGAAATAGATTATAAAGTGTTAAAAAAAACAAATGAAAGCGGATGGGACTTTCTTTAAAAGGGTGTAATTTTGTAAGACGGTATTTAGTCGCAAAAGAAAAGGCACGTGGGCGAGTCGGATGAAAATATCTTTCCAAGCTGGATAACCGGCATGCACTTTGTACAGAGCACAGTGTCTTGACTTAACCTTCCTCATTTCTAGAGACCCCCATTCTACTTTTTTCCTATATCTGTGGAAACTAAGTTTACTCGCTGTTCTTTGTACTCTATTCAAATATTCCTTTTGTGAATTTCTATAAGGGTCCCAACAAATCGCCCCCGTATTCCATTGATGGACGAACTGGAGATAAGTAGGCTAATTCTTTCGCTTTCGCAGTAATCTTTTTTAGTATTCGGTTTAGTGTTTTAGTATTTTTTGGTAAAGTAAAGTAGTAGTATAACTTAAGAGTTTGTTTGCAGAAAGGTTGAATAATTAATGGGAGGGATAAAGTTCAATTTCAGTTTTAATTTCCTTTAACTTTTGGTTAAGAAGGGATATGAATTGGTGTTATTATTCGGAAAATAGGACGTTTAAAAAATGGGGATAAGAAGTCAAAGTAGAAATGTTCAACACAGACATCCGCGAATTTGTTTATATGTAAATAGTTTGTGTTACCATTATTGTAATTAGGTTTAGGAATTTATAATTGTTAATAGTTTTTCTTTCATTTTGTTAACAGTAGAACACGTGGTTAATAATTGTATTGTATGGGCGGCAGTCCTAATTATAGAACTTCAAGAACATCTCGAAACAAGAAGAGAAGATTCCTGGAGGACTAAACATTCCACGCAGCGAAATTCCTTCTCGACGTCATCACAAGCTACATTACAACGAACTGCAAGCGCTTCAAAAAATGTCGTGAAGTTTAAATCATAATATATTTGTAAAGACATAATATTGATGTCTTGTAAATTCCTTAATAAATTGAGTAGATTGTTATCTTAATTAAAAAGCCATGTCAAAATCACTTTAATGAACTCTAATTATATAACCTGAAATATTATTTGAGTTTTCAGTAATTTTTTAAATATTCTATTGAAAAAGGCTCATTTGTTTGATAATTACATTTTGCAAACCAATCATTTGAAGATTGTATACATTCTCAGTGAACCCGATCTGTACTAGATGGTTCGTCGACTCATGTAAGTATTATTAATGAGCGTAGGCATTTAGGGAATCAACAGAAATTTATGAAACATTAAATATTATTGAGGAAATCATATTCTTTAGGAGTCATATGCGAGCGAAATCAGAGGCACGAATGAATTTACGACGAATGGAAAACGTTACAAATGGCGTGGCCAACGAGGGGAAACGTATAGAGAACGTTTTTGTATAAAATCGCTACTTAAAATAAACTGATTATTAGTGAAGCCCTATATTCGATACTTTGATACGATTATGACATATAATGCATTTATCCTTAATATATCATTTGAAGTTGATTGTTTTTGGAGATTTATAAATTAAAAATTTTGTTAATAAGCCATAATATTCAATATCCGGATTTATAGGTAAAATAATTTTAAAACCAATGGTATTGTAGAATGCCAAAGGCTTTCTTGTACTAGATAGTACCATTTTTATAACTCATGTATGCGTTTTATATTGTTCCGCACCTTATTCCAGCTGTCACCTTTCGAAGCCTATGATATTTACCATGACTTCCCACGTTACCGACAGGTTCCCTGGAAGAAAAGTCCTAAAAGCAATTCTCGCGCTCGAAGATCATGCTATGGTACCCTTTAAGGAGAGTTGCACTATTTAAACCACCATGGAGTAAATCACGGTTAAAGTCACATTTTAAAGTTGTTTTTAAGTTAGTATTTGCCCCTTCAAGCTAAAACCGCATCAAAGAATCTAACATTTTTTCTTCAAAAACTGCACACAAAAAAACTTACATAGCAAAACTACAATATTGATAATAGAATGTTTTATTTACATTATTCACAAAAAACTGTTTTTCAATATTACAAATCCAAATGAACAACTTTTACTTTCTCTCTACTGCGTATGCTGTACAGAGAAAGTATTGTAAAGTTGCGAAAAAAAACTGCGAATTTTCGACAGAAAAACCCTTATTTCCTAGCCCCCATCACGAAAAAAAGTCTTCAATAATCTTCTATGGTATCACCTCTGAAAAACATGCCGAGAAAATAAGATTTATTTTTCTTGGAGTACATGCATCTTGTAATGTTTGGTCCCTGAGAAGTCTGCACAAGAAGTATATCTTCGGTTGGCACCTAAGAGAAATTACGATCGAATGTTTACCTCACGTGGAATATATACACATACATATGTAGTGGAGATCACGACAAAGCATACTACAAACGAAATAGGAGACTAAATACATTTTATTACGTTTCTAATTGATCAAAGAATTAGTCAACCCGACTAGGAATCGAATATGGTTTACGCCCAGTTACTTTAGTAATCTAGGAGACGATTCCTGGTTGCAGAGATTAGTTCTTTGAACAGTTTGAAAGATATAAAAACATTTTGTTGCACAGTAACAATATATCAAGCAAACGTTTTCTGTACGGTGCTTATTTCCGACGTAATTGTTTATCCAATAAGATGGCAGAGTAGTGAAAACTTTTTATATTTCTCTGCCATAAGTTAATCTTTCGATTACGCCCTCCACTCTCGACCCGGATGAGACTGTACGTTACTTTCCATCTATGAAAGAACATTAACCCGCAATAAAAACACATAATGGGACATAATTGTCGGTGTCGTTTTGATTGTGCCACGGCTTTCGTAAAGAAGAGAGACTAGAGCGTCAGTTTGACTTTTCCTTTCCACGAAAAGTGGCTCAAGGCCAAGAAAGACGAGGGAATTTAGCATCCTTATCGATGGGAACACCGTAACGATACACAGGATTAAAGCTGTGGTTTCCAGCCTCTGTGGGATCAAGAACCGGTATGCAATTCTTTTTGTAATCAAAGGTAAAATTCCAAGAAACAAACGCATTAATATTTTTTTTAATCCATAGCGCAATTGATATGGACATTAATAATTAAACCTTAACATTTATTAACTGCCTATAAAGATAATTCATGGATTTTAGATTAGAATATACATTTTAATGCAGATTTTGCTTAAATTTATTATATTAACTAAAATAATGTGACGTGTACAAAGCTTTATTAAGATAGGAAAAATGTAAACCTCTAAATTAGTTTAAAAAAATTGCAGGGGAAAGTAGTAATTAAAAATTAGAATTTAAAAAAAATGGAGCCCTACATTTGTTTATTGTTTTTATTTTGTTATATTATTAGTATGAAAAAATAATGTAATTAATTTTTATGCAGTCTATCTCCTGTACTAAAATCTCCTGAATTTAATATCACTATTCCGGATTGACAACTTTTTCATCAGACAAAATATTTGTTCCTAATAGAGGGAACGTGAGAAGTTGGTGCCATTCACACACCTTTATGTAATGCGATTACGAAATCAAGATCCTTTTCATTTAATTTTATTCTGAATTGATAATTTCAAATATAAGTAGTAAATTTCTTATAAACGAATAATTTGTTTTTTGTATTAGATTAAATGGGAATTACTGAAGATAAAAATGATTCAATAACTATCAATTGACTTTACCAAAGGTCTGTTGAGAAGCAGGTATCGAGAGACCTACCCTCTCCGATGTATTTGTACAACCTTTACTTTTAATTATCGCGCCAATTGCTCTGGACGCAGTGCCAGCTATTTCTAATGAGCGAATTATCTTGTATGTTCTTGACACGGCTGAGGAACGTCAGTAGTGCCGCACCATTAGTGTGTAGTAGCAGCGTCAGTAGTTCAGTAGCGCCGCACCAATAAACATAACTTCCAACCCACGGAACTATTACATTTATGGCTTCTCCATACAATAGAACCACAGAAACACAGCTATTAGCCGATGAAAATAACAAATCAGTCCGACACACTAAAACCATCGTTGTAGAATACTTAACAAAATTGCTAAAATAGAACGTATCAATTAGTAATGCAAAACGCAGACTGGTACCAAGTATTAATACTAACTCCAGGTGGAAAGTTAGTTCTACATTGTAATTGAATAGTTTTTTGGTGAAAGTTCGAGTTGCGTGTGCGTCCGAAATTGGCGATATTGTTGGAGTGCATGCAGAATAAGTGAGGGTGATTGGTGGTTCTGGTGAGTTTAATTTGGTTTCTATTCGCATGTGAATTTAAAGTCCAAATATTTCACGCGAAATTACCATCCCCCGCTAATCTCGGTAGCCGAGATCGCTAAGACAGTTAGTTGTGTCGTAGATTTCGAATCGAAGGATCGCGCGTTTTGAATCCCGCTTCGTGCATGAATGTATTTTATGTTGATTTCATCATCTCATCATCATCATCATCATCATCATCATCATCATCATCATCACATCCTCCTATTATTTCATTAAAGAAGTTTCCTGCTCAAGCAGGAGGTCATTGCCCTTAATGGGATGTGCAGTTGGTTAATAAAAAAACATTCCCCACAGAGTAAATAACAACACGTTAGAGAAATACATTAGGCGAGAACCCTTAAGTCTTGTAATGCAAAGAGGGAGATACAGAGGCGTTCAGGGCAGTGAACGATTTTAATGACATATTGTATAACAGATGAGCGTCGCCTAAGACCGCATCGCTCTCCGCTAAATATTCTTTCCGCCAGTCAGCTGAGTTGCATTCACAGCTGGTCGCGGTTGACTAATTTTGTTGTTCAATGTAATTTTGATCGCTGGATGTTAGAAACAGTTTTCACGAAAGATCATTTAATTTCGTTCATTAATGATGACAAATTATACTAAGTGATTCAAACATTTCGAATACTCTGAGAACATGTGTGATTGATTGAATTAAGTCATTAATACAATGAAATGGAATATACTGCATAGCTCCCACGTAGCCTTGTAAAAAACTACCTGAATTCTGCCGCGTACTTTTCGGTCTCGCGTGTTCAGAAGATTCAAATTAATGTGTGCTGTATAATGTTTTCAGTTATGATATCTGGTGTTATAATTACGATTCATTTTCACGTTGCTCATCTATGACTGACAGCCAGTGTATCAATTATTGATCAGTGACTTGCAGATATGGTTAGTTAATTGTGAATCGTTGTATAATACTTAAATAATATAATTTGTTCAGTTATTGACTAATGAAACACAGGCTTAAGTGACATGTATAATTAAATAAAACTACCATGAATTTTCTATTTCTTTTCATAATTTTTGCTTCTCCCGATTGCACAATCTTGAAAAATTTTCACACTCATTCAAAGATTTCTTTGGGGAAAAGGTACAGTTAGTAGAATATTCTGGAGACTGTTTGGCGGCAGTATTTCAGTTAATTTAATTGATCAGCAACTTCAGGTAAATTTCTTAAATATGGAAATCAAGTCAGTTCTTAAAAGATAAAAATGGGTTAGAAACTGCTATAATTATTGTACTCACCTGTCATCAAAGATATTAAATAGTACATCAATATTAATGAAAGATAAATGGTTTTCATGATCACTGTGCAAGTTTTAGCCTTAGAAATGAAAATTGAATGTTTCATACCTTCAATAACTTTATTACATAATATAAAAGTCAATTAGAAATTAGGTGAAAGGTAACATAAAAAACAAACATGGAAGTGAAAAAATAATTCCCTTTATTTGCATGATTATTATGTTGAAGGTTACAACATTTCCACCGAATCCATTTGAAGTTCAATAAATTTTATCACTTAGATTATTTAAAGTCCAACTATACAAAATCAAAATGAGTTTCCTAAGCCCTTTTAGAAAATATCAACAACATACTATTAACATCTCCAGCCTCAACCTACCACATTTGCCAGGGTCAGGACTAAAAATTTTGAAATAAAAGTTATACATGAATTTTTACCAAGAGGATAAAACAATGAACAATGTACGTATTTATCTTCTTATATGACAACACTTTATTGGTTATCAAAGCAGTCCTAACAGCCGAGTTTTGATAATTTAATAGTTTGCATTAAGATGTACATACGAGAATCTAACATACTGCTCAAAAGATAAAACTTTTCTTTTCACTGAATCTGCATTTCTAATTCTTTTTTATAAAAGAACTAATTTTTCTATTACTTGAAGTTAATTTTTGATGAGTGTAAATGAATGTTATTAAAATATATTTTCACCCTTTCATTCACAATCAAACCTTTTCTTCACATACTTTCATTCACACATCATTTATATTTTATTACATAAAAAATGAACTTCAATAACTGAAAAAACTTCTTTCTTTAATAAATAAAATTAAATTATACAATAATTACTAAAAAGAATTTACAAAGGAAGTTAACATGTGCAGACATAATGAAGTGCCTAGTTATATCTTCTGAGAAGAATACGCCTTAAAACACCTACCCATACAGAGGGCAAAGCAACATTACTTCTGGGAAGCAAGCAAATGAGCATTTATTTCAAAGGCATATTTATTTCAAGTAGCCAAGATCAGCTTAAAAAACAAGCATAAGTGTGCCCGAGTACCGTCCTCCTGGTGAGATGTGAACACTGATCTTGCCCTGCCCAAGCTGGAGGGCATATAAAATATAACAACTTTTCATCTGGCTGGCCACGGGTCTAATACTGAAGAAGCCCAAGAACAGAGCTGTCACCCGTCAAATCTTTTTTCTAATGAAACTTATAAATATACTGTAGTTAATGATTACAACAGTAAATCGTACACCATATACATGCACCCCATACTCAACCAGTCACGTGCTTAAGTTTCTCTAAGAGTTAAGCTGACACCAAGCAGCCCAGAGGGCGTAGTGTGAAAACAGCCTCATTAGAACTTATCGAGATTCTGAATATCTACATAACACTGTGAAAGTAGCGTTGTACATAAAATGAAGCAAGAAATACACACAACTGAAGCACTTCTGCGCAAACTCCTATAACTACACTTCACCAGCTCTTCTTGGGCATGTAAATTTCTTATCTCCCCATTCCCCAATGAGAGGAAGCAAGAAATGGCCGGCGAAGCCGCCGTGTGTACAAGCCGTATAATTCTTCCAACTAAAGCAATGTACAGAATGAAGAATTAACTCTCCTTAACCGTATATTACATCACCATTTACCTGTGCAGATGTACGACAAGACTCAGAGACAAAATGCTTTTGCTAATTCCTCCAATCAATCTCTCTCTG
>BOPP01000030.1:224427-239925 GCA_017312745.1 Gryllus bimaculatus
CAATATCTGCTTAAAATTAAATTCAACATTATCCAAAACAATTTCACCTGAGCACTTTATTGACATTTTATTTGACTTTCATATGACACCTTTATTTTTGATTTTACTTACTTTTGTAGGTAACAACAATGTGAGTTTTCAGCTTCAATTCATAGGCAGTTTTTGTCAATGAAGCTAGAGTTTCATTGTTGCATCGCATCAGCTCTTTCACAAAATCTTGCAATTAAAAAGATGTCTTCTTGGCACTGATGCTGTGTGTCACTTCTCCCTTCTCGATGGACTCATTGGCTAAGTTGCTTAAAAGCTTATGACTACTATTAAATATTTACAACAATAGTATATTAATGTTCATCTATATTTCAATGAATTAATTTATATAAATATTAAATAAATAATGGAAATTCTCCGAAAATATTGTGGATGTGTAATCGATAGAAATCGTTCAAGTCTTCTCTCCCCTGTGTCGACGATCTCACAAAGGTTCAACAGGCTGTGGAGAAGGACTCGGAGAGCGCCCCTCTCCGGGGGTGCCAGGTCAAAAGGCCTGGCCGATACACAAAACAGTCATAAACACGCAACTGTCCTTGAAACTCGGGCAAAAGGCCCGCCCGGGACCCGCCAACATAAGAGAAGCCATGTTACCTACACCTCTCTTCTGCAGTGAACTCTCCAAATTCTAACTGAACACAGTGTGCGTAAATTATTAACTTATTAAAAATAGTTTTAACATTGAATATAGGTTTCAGAATTCTTCAATGATGTTTTATCACTAGTAATAAAATATTTGTGCATCTGAACTTTTTTCCTTTGTCGGAATGACAACTACATTATGTGATGCGCCCACGCCGCCACGAACGTTAGCCAACGTTCGTGAAATGAGGAATGACATTTCTGCATGTTTTAAATCACGTGGGCCCACGCCCCCAGGGCATGATCCATGTTGTACTGGCATTCAGTGGCCTGTCACAAAAAACCCGGTCACATGACTGAACGCCTCGTATGAGACACAGAAAGGACACAGTTAAATAATGCTATAGATTCGGAAATTTAGTTTTTTTCTAAAAAAGGTTTGGAATTTCCCCCCACCCCACTTTTTCCTTTTATTTCAACTTACATTCAAATTGGCTTGTTTCCATGTCTGAATGTCTTTTTCCGTCATACTTCAATTGACATAATTTTTGTCTCTGGTAATATTCCCGTAGCAAAATTAGTAGAATTCTTCTCTTATCTCCGGGGTTTCACTCTTCCTTTATGATGGAAGTTCTCCTGCTTGAGGGAACATGACAAAATTGAAAGATAAGCCAATAGATATAAAAGGAGATAGAGATCGGGCCTTTTATGGTCAATTATGGAAAATACAAAAAAGAACGGAGAGGCGGCTGAGAAATATAAGATTTAAAAATAGACATTGGCTGGTTCCAAACGAGTTATTCGATAAAGCAGCTGTTAATGATGTGTATTACCAAATGCTCAAATGTTTTAAGATTTTATCAAGTAAATCTAACTTCTGTATTTAAAGCTGTTGAATCTTATTTTAGTAAGAAACCTGGGCCCCAGTGTTTGAGTAAGACTTTGCTGATTTGTTTCTTAGAAAGTTCTTAAGTTTAAACATAAATGAGATAATTATTAATTCTTATTGTTATTAGTATTATTGAATTTGTTGAATTTCTAAGTTTGCCATATAAATATATTTGATGGATTTTGTGAATTATTGGTTTTTATCACTGTGGTATCTCTTTGTTATTATTGTTATCTTTATTATTTTAATGTTCACATTCTGATATATGCAGTAAATTGAAATTAATACGTTTAAATACCCAACCAAATCATAATTCCATAACGTCGTTCAGTGTAGAGTAGGGTAGTGGAGTTCGTATTCGTGCCATCAGAGACAGGAGGTGACCCCACAAATATTGCTTGCGGTGACACCACCTCTAGCGATTTTAACATGAATCAAAGCCCGTTATTTGAAGCTGAAGTTATTTGAAGCTTCTATGGCAGATAATAAATGGGTGTGAAATTGTAGTGTCCGCACTGTTGCAACTAGTCCTATTTTCCAGGGGCGTATTCAGAGACGAATTTTGGGAGGGGAAATTAAAAATGTTTGTTCATTACAGATTTGGTAAAATGTCATAGTCTGCACTCAGCTTATGCTGCAATACAATTTTATTCGTTTTAATGGTTATTCGAAAATATTTTTGCTTGAAAGTTGAATGTGTCGTGTCAAGTTAAAATTTATAGTTACAGAAAAAATGGGGATGGGGGAGGGGGAAGTTTACCGCATTTCCCTCCACGTGTATCCGCACCTACATTTGCGTAGCTGTGTGGCTAGTGCGCTTCGTTATTTCCAAAGCCTCACATCAGCTTCCAGGTCACCGCGTTTCTATCTTCCGGCACAATTCGGCAAACTGCGATGCCCACTTGGATGTGGTGAGGCGTTCGTTTTTCAATTATAACTTTGAAGCTCTCCGTCGAGTTCCGCCTTCTCCAGCAACGTCGCAGTACGGTGGCGGCGCGACGCTGAGCGCCGTTGCTACCCGGATGCTGCGTGGGTTGCTACGTGGCCCGGTCGACAGCGAGGACACTGACACACTAGTGCCATAATTGCAATAATAATTACACCAGAACCCCAGTGTTCCGAAATAATTGGGGGAGTGGTGTGGTCGGAATCGGATATTTTTAGATTATCCGAAAAAATGTAGTGAACAAATACTCGTATATCTATTAGAATACCAAACGCACTACAACGTAGCTTGTGATGAGGGAATATGACAATGTGGCTTAGCAATTGCTTCTTCATTGCATCGCATTATCAAGGTGATTCAGTTCCTTACAGTAAAAGGAGATTACTTAATTTGCAAGTTCCTGTAAGTGAAAATTACTACTACATAAACATGTGCTATACACCGTAGTTACCAGCACAAGAAACTTTCTTTTCGACAACTTATTTCAATAATTAATTGTTCAGTTTTATAGTAATTATAAAATCCTTTCTTTACACCACACATAAGCATTTTATTTATTTTGTTTATTTTTCCTCGATCCCGAACTTTGTTCGGATTACCGAAATTTCGGATTTGCGGGTCTCTATTGTATTTTTTCATGGGATGAAATGGGAGATTTTTTACACGCGATTCTATCGCGATCTTCCGCGGTTTCAACAGATTAACCGATTTGCGACAAATATTGAAACGCACGGTGTGTATAAATTGGGTAACTTACTCGGACGATAGAACCTAGATAGAACCTAGTTCACCTCATTACGAACAAGAATATATAAAAAAATACTCCAAAAGTGTAAAAATGACACAGAAATCTCGTTCTTCTTCCTTGAAATGGTGTACGCAACCTTGGCGAAAGACTGAACCGTATTGTGTCGCAATCCAGTTCGACATGCTGTGATTCACGGCGGTGCGACGTAGCACCGTATACTGCGGCGCGAAGGCACAACGGGGCGCGGCGAGTCCACGGAGCTCCTCACAGACGTCCCTGAGAGTCTGTACGGACCTGAGAAGCTTTATTTCAATACGTTGAGAGGGAAGGAAAGCGCCGTATCCAAAAATGCGTTATGAACATTGTGCGATATGGATAAATGGCGGCGATACGTGTTAATATGAGATACATGCGGGGATACCTTCCTATTTGAAGTTCGCTTCAAACACTATTTGAATCATCGTCGCACCACTCAGCGTGTACCAGACGTCAATGCACACAAATGTGTGTAAAATGGTCCAGGTTAATGTGCCGAAGAATAGATTGATGTATGTCCTCACATAATCCGCCCAGTCGCCTCTTAATTGTTCTTTTTAAATATGTGAAAAGGCAGATGTAATTTCGTCATTTTTGTGCAGGAGTCACATGAGGGCCGATACATTGAGGTGTGTGAAACGTAGCATTGCCATCCAGTCTCCTGCAGACATTAGGGCTATTTTCGAACAATTTTACACAATACTTGTGTTATTTATAATAGTGAATACTTGTAGTTGTATATGTAAATCACGAATGTGGCGTTGACATGTACCTCATGTTTTTTTCCTAAACCGCATGACCGTGTATTAATTTCCGCTTCACAAAGACAATGGGAGAAGTGGCATGCCCGACTGCGTAACTACGGCCTCTGCTCACAGTGAAGGCTTCTAGCCGGAGTGACCATGTCGAGCGAATGTCCCTGCCGGGCGGTACAGTCAGCAGCCAAAGAAAACGCGAACACCTTCGTGCCGCGCCGCTTGCAACAACATACTTACATTATACCAGCGCTTTAATGTTTTCAAACGCAGTATGGTATAATGCGGGTATATATTTGTTTATGAGAACTGTTCTGATACGAGTTTGATTGGATTTTTTTCCTAGGCGTAATTGCGAAAATTGTGTAACTACTAATTTAGATCGTCGAACTTTGTAATATTTGGTGACCTTCGCGCTCATCACTCTACATAGTTTGTACGTGGCCCGGATTTGTTCGATCTCCTGCAGATATTGTGATTAAAGATGAGTTAGCGTGTGCACATGTTTATACTCCAGAAAAGACGTTTTAGTCAGGAAAGAAGTACTACGAGTAAACGAATATAAGGAGGCTCCATGGGCCACAGCTCAATTGAAAAAAGAAGGAATGAGTGAATCTGTACGTGTGGTAAGCGTTGGCAATCCCTAGATCTCGGAATTTAGGCACAATAAAGTGATTAAGACACCTAAAAAAGATAACAAAATTATGAAGTTAAGTTCATAGCCATGAAAAGTGACGTATTAGGCATGGAAAAATTAGGTGACGTTTTATTTTAAAATAGGGTACAAAATTATTAAACTGGGAACTTTTAATTAGACATGAACAGTTATGTTTTTGCCATTAAAAATGATCACAAAATGATTAAATTAGGCAATTTTCTTTATTTAGAAAAGTCACCTATTTTTACATTTAAGTGAGTGACTACAAGCATATTATTTTATTCACTACATTTCTTTGCATTTCATTCATTCTTTCACACTTTTCATTCTTAAGCTGTCAACTAGGCAGGTGCACCGGAAATGGGTACATTGGCCTAAGAATTACGTGCTGATCTGAGACGAGCTCCAAACACCCTCTTTTCATTGACTTGCAGAACTCATTTCGTTCCGAGTGTTGGGTGAGAGATTTCAAGCGAAGTCTATTACTTATTTGATCAGGGAAGATTTGTGTTTCGAAAAAGTGTCTGCGTTTCTGTATAACTAATTTCGAAAATAAGTAATTAAAATATAATAATTCAAAATTCTAGTTTTAGAGTTTAGGAAAAAATATTAAAATAGTCACCAATCGACCTTTCAGGCCCCATTAGATGCTTTTTGTATGATTCGCAAACATCTCTAATTATTTTCCACAACCTCGTAATAGAACTAAATTGGTATTTGACCTAAAATCAGAGGAATAGTAATAACATATTGTAATGACTATATGTTGCTAGACGTTTGAATATCATGGACAAGAAGCTCTTGTATGTGCTGAGCTGGAAACGTTTTGCAGAGGTTTTGATAAATTTCGCGCAGACTACAGACAAGTTGGATTCGCGTGTATACAGAGATGCAACGAACGTCAGCCTTGCGGGTGTGCAAAAGTTTGTCTTGTGAGCGTCGGGCGGTGACACTCGGGTCGGCCGCTCTCTTGCCTGGCGGCATCACCGACAAGCTAAAGTAATTTTACCTCTCGCAAACAAAAACAACGCTCATATTTAATATGAATATTTCTGCATACTATTTCCTCCCTTACTCGTAGAGTGAGAATTTCTCTCTTAAAATGGTCTGAAAACGGAATGGAAGACCCCAATTTTTTATATTTTAAGCAACTTGTCCTAATTAAAGAGACATTCTAATTACTTAATAATACCTAAAATGATATAATAAAGACTAAAACGTCGCTGCCTTGGAATGCTGCCTCGCGAATATTACAGTATTCATATTTCTCTGCTGGAAAACCCGATAGTAATTTTTATGGCCTCTTGTTATACTTATCTCAATTTCCTCCAGCAATTTTCTTAAACGCAAAACGAAACGAAACCCCGAAAAAATGTTGAAATTCACTTATGCTGAGAAACAGAGAATGGTGGAAATGTTTAAAATTACAATTTTTGTTAATGCACTTTTGATAGTCTAGAATAGTATGACGTTAACGTTTAATTGTACCGCAAGAGTTCTAAACCTATTTTGTTTGTACATTTCTCTCAGATTTGACGCTAGAAAATACGTGTCTTTAGAGGTAACGGTTTGCCAACGTATAAGCGATAAACGAACTTGAATCGTTCCATAAGAAGCAGAGCCAGAGTGAAAGGTCGAGTTAGAGAAGACGCCAAACCGGTTGTAGCGGTAGTTCTGCCGGAAACTCGCATATCTTCTTCGAAGGCTCTGTATCTCCAAATTCTCCGACGGTGAAGTATCTTTTACATCATCTTAAGCATTAAGCTTCAGATCAAGACATCTTGTCGGAATAAACACATGTTTGTGTGTTTTGTGTTATTCAAGGGAGGATCGTTTTGAAACGATGAGAGTTGAAAGGCGGGATTCCAACTCTTCAACACGGAATTTGATTTCAAGGTCGGATTTAAGGGGAAGGTCTTATAAGAATCTAGCCTTGGAAGTTTGGAGGCGTCCTTACTTTGACTTACGAGCTTTTTTTGTCTCGGATCTAAGAATACTATTTCAAAAATTATGCTATCGTTTCTAATTGGTGTAATTTATGGGTCTTTCATCTCCACCCAATTTTAATATAGGCTTAGATGGCTCAGAGAATCAATTGATGTCACTGCAGTGCCTCTGACTGGGAAATCCCAGGGTTAGAGTCCAAACGGTGGCAGGATTCTCCACACTGGCTAGATAGCTAGGTCAAATTCAGCTGTCGTCTGGAGAATTCTATCGGCCGGCTGGTCTGATTGGTAGTTTTCCGTGTTTTTTCGAATCACCACCAAGCGAATGCCAGAGCAGTATCCTAACAAACGCGTCGCGGATCGCTCGCGACCTTTCCTTCCTTGCCCTATCTTCACCTCTTCCTTGCACATACTTATACTTATATGCACTACCTCCCCCCCCCCCCGCGGGAAACTAGTCGGGAGCTTTCTTAGAACTTGTCCAGGCCAATCTGGGGCGTATCCTCGATGGTGAAAGATATCTGGGTGGGGAAAACTCCTAAAGACAACGGGTAGGACAGTGCCAGAACTGTTCACCTAGCGGGGAAAAATCACCGCTACCTTCGGCGATAAAAACATGCACTATACTTACTAATGACCTTAGCAGTTTATGCTGTTAGACCTATTAATCAATCAATCAACCGACCAGTTTTAATGATATTATTGATCCATAATTCAAAATTGTAGATACCTTTAATTTATTAGCTGCACGGATGACGCTTGGTGAATGCAGTAATGATAAAACTCTTGCGAAATAACTAAAAATTGACCCAGAAATGACAATATGAATGTTTCTAATTTATTACAGTTTGTAACGATAAATATGAATGATACTTCTGAAAAAACTTTGAAACATGTATTGACTCTTATCCCTTATCGTACTCCCATGTGGAGGAATTGACTTACTACACCGGGAAAACAAAATGATGTCTTCCAAGCTAGTACATTAAGTGCATTTATTAATTATAGTAATAATTATAAATAGAAGTTTAAATGTAAAAATACTCAGGTTGAACCTCAGGAAAGACTGGACTATGCGTCTCCAAGTTGGCGACGAGGCTCCACATTCTACCTCCTTGCAGGGGCGCCCAGAGGATACAAGGGGCTTGAGGCAGAAGATCCACGGCAGCCTCTTGTTCCGGACAAAATTTCCCCTTATACGAGGATATTATCATTATTATTATTATTATTATTATTATTATTATTATTATTATTATATTCTTCTTCTTGTTCTTATTATTTTTAAAGTGAGTTACATTTCAATAACAGTTAATTATCGGGAGACATGGCTCAGGGCATCAACTGATGGCACTGCTCTAATTGGTAGTTTACCATTGTTTCTCCGATCAGTACCAGGCGAATGCCACAGTTATACCTTAACAAACGAGCCCCAGCCGCGAGCGATCTTTCCTTCCATTTCCATGCACTAACCTGACCCTTTATCTAAACACACTTAAACTTACATGCACTACATTGACATATCCCGGGAGACAGGTCGGGAGCGTAGAGCTTTTCCCGGCTGGGGTGGTACCACGTTAGTGGGAGATACCTAGTTAGGGAAACTCCCGCTAGCCAAGAGGTAGATCGGCGACGGATTTCACCATCCCGCGGGGGAATATCATAGTCACCTTCCGAGGATAAAATTTGCACTACGCTTACGGGACCAATGACCTTGAGAGTTGACGCGTCCGGAATCACTATGCAATAAAAAAATCAACTACAGTTGAATATGATGTTTAATGCATTGAAGACAATTTTTTTTTTTCACTTTCGGGGCCCCACTAAAATGGGGCCTGCGGCATGTTGCCCCAGCTGCCTGATCCCCTGAGCGCCCCTGCCTCCACGACTCAAATTTACAGACTATAAGCAATGCATAACTTTCATGATGTTGTATCATGTAATGAAGTGTTTATGACATTAGCATAATTATAAAAGGAATTATAAGGTGTTGTTGGATCGCAGACATGTAATTCTGCTTAAAGATTTTGCGGCAGTATTCCGAACATTTTCATTTCTACAAAAATAACAGATATATCTAAAAATTGGTATGATAGAAAAATATAATTGAAGTAGCGTGATTATGAAACAATCAGAAAAATAGAAGAACAATATACGGGAATTTTGATAGTTCAATATTTGCTTGCGCGAGTTTGCATTTAACTTTTTACTTCACTTGACTGCCTTATTATTTTTACAGCGGTGAACATTGAGTAAAGTGAAATTCCACGCCACAGAGTTGCTTCGGAGGTTAGAGCCTTCGAGTTTCCATCTGACTGCATACACACTTAATACAGTCTACAATTCCTGAAATGTAAGGAACCTCAAAGTAAAAAAAAAAATTGAACTTAGAACATTTAGAATTCTTCAAATAACTCATAATGACTGTTGGCAAAAGTGTTTTCATTGCGTTTGTATGATAGAGATACTTGAACTGATCTGAGCATATCTGATATACTCTTCACTTTTATTTAGAGGCAAGATATTCTGGTCATAATCGGGCCAATTTATTGGCATTTATCGAAACTGATTAACATGAAATTCATTGTCAGCTGAGTAACAGCTCGTTTTATGCGGCATGAATGCGCAACAGCGACTCATAGTACGATCGGTTATAGAGATAGCACCAATGCACGGGGTTGTGTTTGACAGTAAAACATGTGTTAATTACGTGAATGTGAAAAAATAGCTGAAGGTAGATCTAAGAACTTGCTTTAGGTGTTTTAATATATTGTTTGGAGGTGTGGCGCGGAATGAAAAATATTTTGAACGATTCACGCAGAGTTCAAGTACAGACTTGTTCAAATTATTAGATTAAAGACATTTTTCCTAAAATATTTATTACACGTTTAAATTCGTATTTATTATTCGTACATGTTACTGTTATACATTTAATACTTACTCTTAGTGTACGTGCCTTCGTTCTTAATGAACAACTTTATCCTGTTAGGCACAATGTTTACCAACTTTTTTTTTATCGTGGCTTCGTCGTCATCTTCTCTAGTTTGTCCACGACTTCTCGTATATTTTCTTATTATTCTCTTGATAATTACCCATAATTTTTTCTATAGGGTTCAAGTCAGAGCTACTGCGTGGCCATGGCAACACATTAAATTTATTTTCTTCCTAATTCTTGAAGACACTTTTGTCTTTGGGTCACTTTCCTTCATCATGCATAAAAATGCCAACTTCATTAGGGGAGTACTCTAATTAGGGAAAAAAGTTCCTTTTCAAGGATGTTTTTATATTGCTATTACCTCATTGTCCCTCCGACAATGTGCAGTTGCCAGGACCTTTCACAGACATCACACTTCACAGCGTTCCTCTCCAATTATATTATGGAACTTAGGAATTACGTGTTTTAGTCTAATAATTTGAACACGTCTGTATAAATTCTTCATCCAAGTCCCTCACTGGTGGCACTGTCATAAAAAATCAGAAGTTACTTTTATCCGTTAGTAACACGTGTGAATAGAAAGTAATGTCACTCACTCTACTGATCCACATATGACGGGCCGAACCCTACTGAACTCAATATCTTCGTAGCTTTAAGGATACTTTCCTGTAGTTTTTTTATATCATTTGCCCCTAATAACACCACTCTGCTTTGCAAAATAAAAATTGCTTCCTCCACCTTATTTGACGTTTTACGAGGTTCGTCGATGAGTTCAACTATATAATTTTCGTCCATGTTGCTAATTTGCGGCGTCGTGATACAAATATCAGAATTTACTCACTAACATTAGTAACAAGTGATATCGAGGTACTTGATCTTCAATCTAAATTTTTAAATATATTACTAACTCTTTTTATTAATTTTTGCATCTTCATTCTTCTTTCTATGATGAATCAATAGTGACACTGATGACCAGTGACACCAAATAGATGTTTTTTATGAACTAATTAATTTTTTAAAATGATTTCAAAGGATATGTGGCGATGTAAAGCCTATTTGTTATGTTTGCTACAATGACAAGGTGAAGAGAGGTAAACGCAGTAGCTATCAGCGCATTTCAAGTTGACATGAAATGGCCCAACACGCATCTAAAGAGAGAGTATTACATCTTTGGACCTGAAGGACGCCAACAGCTTCCGGTGCGAATCGACCTACCTCGCACGTGTAGTATCAGACAGGGTCATTCGATCGATCACCTTTGTGACAGTCAGAGGCAGTGGTGTCGGTGCCAGAGCAAAGCACTGCGAACAGTCCTCTTCAACATACGACGCGGTCTTGGATTGCATGTCTCCGGGTGTAGACTTGCAAAGTGATTGAGGTCGACCCGCTTCCGTGCCGACGGGCACCCGTATTCACGTGGTGTGTGGCATGTCGCGTAGGCAGTGGCTTGTGCGTGTATGTGGGTAGAATGTGATGTCATTCACTCTATTGATCCACATGTGACGGGCCAAACCTTACTGATCGCAATATCTTCATAGCTTCAGGGGTACTTTCCTTTTTCATATCATAACCCCTAATAATACCATCCTCAGTTTTGAGAAATAAAAATATCTTTCAGCTATCTATAAAAATACCTACACCTAAATAAAAATTGAGGATTTTAAAAATACGAAGTCTTATAATTGTATACAGCTGGAAGCAGCAAAGTTCATGATATAATTGCAATTTGACAGAATTAGGAATGGAATTTGAATATCGCAAGTTTATGATTAACATTTGAAGGAAAATCGCATTTCCATATAATTCCTATTTGATAACAGGGAGACTGTTCGTAAGCGCACGTAACAAATACAAATTGTGCCTTTTTTAAAAGAATAATAATAATAATAATAATAATAATAATAGTTGTTGTGGAATACATTCATCCTAACTATGGTAGTTTAAATATTATTAAAATCAAGACCGCAAATACTGAACAGAGATCTGAGAACGACAGCTTCTACGTGTAGTATTACGTATAATACCCACTGATAGAAGTATAACATGTAATAGAATAATTAATTTATGAAGATTATTACTACCAATGATATGAAAACAACTTAAACTCAAACTTAAGTTACCTCTCACGAGTAGTTGTAGATGATAAGATATTTTGGCCTTAAACAAAGGGTATTTTTATCTCTTTTAAAGAGGCCAATTACAATTTTTTTGAGAAAAACTAGTAGATTTTGCATAATTTGTGTCTGAAATTTATGAAATGTCTAATTCCCCCCCCCCCAAATGTGATCTTTAAACTTATTCCAGGGACGGAAGAAGGAACACTTACATGAAAGACACGGATCCCATTTTTGTTAAAATATCTGTTGTTTTTATTGAAAATTATAAATTTGGAAATAATGCGATTTTATACCTAGTTTCCACAAAAAGATTTCTCATTTTTTTAAATGACAACTTGAAACATATTTTTCTCGGTTTTCTATCAACTTTTCTCGGTGTTTAATTTATTTATTTACTTATTTTTGTATTAAAGTTGTCGAATTATTCCTTGCCAGCCTTCGAGCTAGGTTTGATGAGCTTTTCAGCTCATGCAGTAGTTATCATGTAACATAATCTCTCAATTTCCTGCTTTTGATTCAACAGAGAACAATGCGATTTTGATGTTCGATTCGTAATTAGAGCAGTTATGACTGAAAAAGCTATTTTAATTTTGCTTCATGAGGCATCGTTTTCTGCTCTAATTTTTTTTAACTTTTACTCGAATAACTTAAAGAATCTTTTTGAAAACTGAAAGGCGTTTATTACTCAAAGGAGTGTCGTTACGGAAATTTTAATGAATCCTCTCTACAAGAGCGTTAATTGAGACAAATGTAATTGAAACCTTCTAGTCGATAAACACGCTTGTATGTTTGAAGAACGTTGATTATCTTTGAGCAGTGATTGGCTCGTTGACTTCTAATTGGGCAACACGTCTCTGAAACAAAGGCGAACGTTCTATTGCATTAGCTTGCAGATTATTTTAAAGTAGTATATCATTCACGAATTTGAAAAAGGCGTATTTTTTTCAAATGCGATTCACTGTCACATTACGTTGTTATATAGGTTGTCATTTCGATTGGAAAAGGTACACCGGTGTTTCTCATAATATCAGCAATAAAGAATTATTTTACTTACGGAAAAAAGTATTTTTTGCGTTTTGTTTCGTGTAAAATATGGCTTTCTTGCTAATCAACGTACTTCCCGAACACAGGGCCGCGAGCCAGGGACGCTGCTGGTAGGCTCTGGCCCGCGGGCTTTATCGCCAAGCCCAAACAGACAGATTGTCTGCTAGCTCAAATTCAGTTGCTGTTTGAAGAGACTTCTAGCGGCCGCGAAAGCCAGAGCAGTATCGTAATAAACGGGCCACGGACCGCGCGCGAAGTTCTCTTACTTATACACTCACTACCATGCACTACACTACCACACATACCGGGAGACCGGTCGGAAGCTTAGAGCTTGTCTTGGGAGGGGCGGTGCGCCGCTTATAATTAGCATTGTTTGCACAATTTTCAAACAGCGAGTGCATTGCAATCCTAACGACCAGCTGGTAGGCTGAAGCCCTGATGGTGCAATATTGGGCGTGATCGCAGGACCGCGTAGATCACGCGCGACACAGAACTGTCGTAGCTTGCTCTTCAATTTTATCGATTCACAAATTTGCGTTTTTTGTCGTTCTTTATTCTGAAAAAAGTAGGTTGCTTCTTCGGCAATACTTAAAAATTCTTGAACTTTTTAACTCGCTTAAAACACTTCTTTTTGTACGTTATATAAAAGGGATGTCCAACTTCCAAGTCCTTACGGGCTACACGTAAAATCTTCAAAACGGTTGCGGATCATATTTTCATTACTCGGGTGACCCACACCTGCCATCCCCATATTGTGATTGTTGTTTCTCGGCACTTTCTCGGTTGCTGTGATATGGGGAAAACCATGCGTGATATCAGGCGGAACCATGCGTAACGAAGTGAAACATATTGGGATGATTTTGAATTTTTGAGTTTATCGGAAATTTTCCTTAAATCGAAACTTAACCAAATCTTGCATTAAGGGGTGTTGACAGAGCGCATGCGGTAAGCGCACAATGTTCTCCCCCAACATGGATGACGGGACTTTCATTTTGACTAATTAACTTTCACGGACAACAATGAATGGCACCGCGGGCACCGTACCAGTTGGACAACCTTGTTATAGAAGAAGAGAGATTGTCGAACAACTGCTAGGAAGAAACGAAGCGTTTCTCTGCAATTTGCCTTCCGACACAGCACAAGTAATTATTGTCACTTAGCTGCAACCGGGTCATACCCAATTGCAGTTTTAATAAATGTATGTATGTAAGTAATGTTTTAGATGAATTAATTTTCCAATAGTCCATTCTTCTAATGAAATGAAGCACCAATTTTCTACAATATTTAAGCATACAAACATGTAGATTTAGTACATATATTTTAATTAATAACTTCGTTTCCATGAATTTTTTACTTTTCCTCTTTTAACTATTACAGTATTATTGTAGTATTATATAGGGTTACGGTTTATTAGTGCTGTTGGAAGATTGGTGTAGATGGAGACGAGATGCCTGCAAAACTATTTCTGTGTTGGGAACACAAACCCTAACAGATCTACAATTGAAGCATTTTAATGTGAAATACGATTATACTTTAGGAAATTGCATAAGATTGGCCAAGCTCTTTGCGTGCAAGTTACTAAGACGCACGAAGGCCATTCCCCCCCCCCATCCCGTCACTGGTATGTATGACCGCCAACAGCCTTGCACCCATCGAACGCCGCAGCGGCGCAAACCACCCGCACGTGGGAAGACCTCCATTCAAACCAATGCTCTGCTACGAGCCGCGGTGTTCGGAAGCGCGTAGCGGTGGCGACGTGACAAGGGGCCCGAAGTGGAGGCCCCGCCACAGAGTCGGGTTTGTTTACACTCCACACACTCTCCGCCACCCGGGCCAGATCCACCCTTCGCCCCTGATTACAGAACAGGCCTGGCCTTGCAAAAAGGGAAATCCTTGCAGCTGATAAATTATGTTTATTGCTATAAAGAAGTTGCTGCAGAAGCCGGTGCCGAGGAGACACGCAGCTTGTCACGTGCCCCCAGTTTCAACATTAAGTAAGATTCAGGGAAGGAAAGTTCCAGAAACGCTCGACCACCGGTTGGTGGGAGATTAAACGAGACGTAATACTCTTTATCGAACCAGACAGCGAATGTTCATGGAAGGGAAGTATCTGGGAGCCTTGAGGTTCGAAAGGAGGCGGACGTTTCCAGCGCATGCCGGGCGCACGCCACACAAGGGAAGCGATCGGCAGGAGATGAAATTCATATCGGAGGGTGGGCGTCCGTAAGTGATCAGTGATTTCGATCGTTAAAGTTAGGATTAAAAAAAATCATTGACTCGCTCAGAACACTTGTAAAATTTCCTCCGTAAGTTTGGGTTAAACTTCGTCAAATTTTATGTGATTGTTTCCGAGAAACGCCAGTCTGACACGTATGTTGTAGTCTCGCCTCTCATTAAGAAAATAAATATTTAACTAAAATTAACCGTGGGGGGCGGAGAGTTTGACTTATGAAACTATTCTCGAGTTCCACGAGTTTACCTGAGCTTGCCGCATCAATGGAAGACTTCACCAGGGCGTACTTCGGGACGAGAAAAGACACCGAGTGACGTAAGCGGGGACACGGTCGTCAGTGCGGGCCGGAAGCCCGCCGACCTTTCACCGAAGGGGAGAGCCACTGACCGCCACCATCGGCGCCCCCTATGCCGGCCGACGCCCTCCTGACCGCCGGTTCTCTGCGCGGAAGCCAGCCCAGATGATTGGGTCGATGACCGCCACGAGCCAGCGGTCGCAACGAGCGGTGAAACTACTTCGTTTTAAAGGAAAACCCACGCTTTGGGCCTAAAGTACGCTCTTCAA
>BOPP01000030.1:239950-284030 GCA_017312745.1 Gryllus bimaculatus
TTATTTACTTATTTTGTATTAAAGTGCTCGTCTCCTTCTCTCGTTTTTCGTATTATATCAATATTCTTGCCAGCCTTCGAGTAGTTTGATGAAGGCTTTTCAGCTCCCATGCAGTAGTTATCATGTAGCATAATCTCTCAATTTCCTGTTTGTTGATTCAACAAGAAACAATGCGATTTTGATAATCCATTTTCGATTCGTAATTAGAGAGGTATGACATGAAAAAGCTATTTTAATTTTGCTCATGAGGCATCGTTTACTGCTCATAATTTTTTTAACTTTACTCCGAATAACCTTAAAGAATCTTTTTGAAAACTGAAAGGCGTTTATTACTTCAAAGGAGGTCGTTACTGAAAAATTTTAATGAATCCTGCTGCTACAAGAGCGTAATTGAAACAAAATGTATTTGAAACCCTTCTAGTCGATAAACACGACTTGTATGTTTGAAGAACGTTGATTATCTTTGAGCAGTGAGTGGACTCCATTACATTCAATTGAGCATCACGTCTCTGAAACAAAGGCGAAAGACGTTCTTACTTGCATTAAGCTTTGCAGATTATTTTTAAATAAGTAGTATCATTCCACACGAATTTGAAAAAGGCCCTGTACCCGTTATTTTTTTTCTCAAATTCGCGGATTCACGGGTGTCACCATTACGTGTTATATGTTTAGTCATTCTTCGAATTGGAAAAGCATACCACCGCGTGTTTCTCTCAAATAATCAGAATAAAAGAATTTATTTTACTTACGGGAAAAAAAGTATTTTTTCTTTTTCCGTTTTGTTTCGTTGTTTAAAAAATATGGCCTCTTGCAATCAAACCCCGTACCTTCCCGAACACAGCGGCCCGCGAAGCCACGGGGACGGCTTAGTGTTAGGCTCTGGCCCGTTTCCCGCGGGGCTTTATCGCCCAAGCGACCCCAAAACCAGACAGGATTAAAGTCTGCTAGCTCAAATTCAGTGCTGTTTGTGAAGAGACTACATTTTTTTATTTCATCTCGCCTCTTCGTCCTAGTCCGGTCCCCTCCCGCGGGAAATAGCCCAGCGCCATCCAGCGAGCTGTATCCGCGATAAATAACGGGCCACGCGACGACCCCGCGGCATGGCGAAAAAGTTTTTGTTTTTTTTTCCTCTTACTTTACACTCACTACTCATGCACATACAACTACCACCACATACCGGGAAGACCGGTCGGAAAGCATAAGCTTGTCTTCGGTAGGGCGGTTATTGCGCCGCATTATAATTAGCCATTTGTTTGCAACAATTTTTCAAACAAGCCGAGTATTGCATTGCAATCCCTAACGACAAGTGTAGGGGCTGGAGCCCTGATGTGTGCAATTGGCATCGATCGCAGGACCGCGTAATCTACGCGCGACACAGAACTGTTCGTTTAAGCTTGCTCTTTTCAATTTTTATCGATTCACAATTTGCTGTTTTTTTTTGTTCGAACTCTGCTCTTTATTCTGAAAAAAGTTATGCTTCTCGCATACTAAAAATTCTTGAACTTTTTTAACTCGCTTAAAAACACTTTATTTGTACGTATAATATAAAAGGAGTCAACTTCTAAAGTCCGTTACGGGCGACACGTTAAAATCTTTCAAACGGTTTGCGATCATATTTCATACTCGGTGACCACACCCCTGCATCCCCATATTGTGATTGTGTTTTCGGCACTTTCTCGGTGCTTTGATATTGGGAAACCTACGTACCGTGATATCAGGCGGACGAACCATGCCCCCCCGTAACGAGTTGAAACATATTTGGGATGATTTTGAAAATTTTTGAGTTATCCGGAAAATTTCCCTTAAATCGAAAATTAACCAAATCTTCATTAAAGGGTGTTGACAGAGCGATGCGGCCTTAGTAAGAAAAAATAAATTCTGCGCATATCAAATTGTTCTTCCCGCCCCTAACATAGGATGTTATGAGAATGACAGAACCATTCCATTCTTGAGCTAATTAACCTTTCACGGACAACAATGGAATGGCCCACCGGCCCGCGTGGCACCGTACCAGTTTATTGGACAACCTTGTTTATAGAAGAAGAGGTGTAAACGCATTTTGGTTTCCGAACAAAACTTAAGTCTTCGGAAAGAAAACGAAGCGTTTCTCGCAATTTGCCTTCCAGAACACTAGCACTGAAGGTAAACAATTCTATTGTCATTCTTAACTGCAACCGGGTCATACCCAATTGCATTATTAATTAATAATGTATGTATGAAATTTATTAGTTAATGTTGTTAGATGAATTAATGTTTTCAATAGTAGATACATTAATCTACTCTAATGAAATCCTGAAGCAGTTTCGTACAACGTAATGTGACTATATTCAGCATACAAAACATTGTTAGATGTTAATATCCGCATAGTACATATATTTTAATTAATTAACTTTGAACAAAAATACTGCGTTCATCTTCATTTCATAGAATTTTTAACTTTTCCTCTTAATTTATACTATTACAGATATTATTGTAGTATCTATATAGGGTTACGGTATATTATGCTAACAGATAATAATGGAATAAAGTAAAAAAAAATAAAAACTCTTCTTTCCTCTCTTGTCAGATCGAAGAGCGAGAGCCTGCCAAATACCTTTCCACCTGTGTTCGGGACACACCAAAACCCTAACAGCAATCTCACAATTGAAGCACTTCTTAATTGAAATACCGATCCATATACTTTAGGAAATCGCACTAAATTGGCAGCTCTCTGCTGTGCCCGACGTCTACAGCGCGACGCACGAGCACCCCCCCATCGCACTTAGATGACCGCCACACGCCTTGACCATCCGAACCGCGCAGCGCGGGCAACACGCGCACGTCGGACAGACCCTCATTCAAACCCAACTGCCTCTGCCTCACGAGCGCCGGTCGCTTCGGGCAACGGTACCGGTGGCACGTTGACACCAAGGGCGCCCGACACGTGGAGCCCCGCCACAGAGACGGGTTTGCGTTCTACACCCCCACACCACTCCTCCAGCACCGCCAGACCCTCCCCCCTTCCCCAGCGCACCCCTAACCCTACAGCACACAGGCCTGCCTCTGCAAAAAGCGGACAACTCCCCTGCAGCTGACTAAATTATTTCCTCCACCTTGCCCCATCAACAACAGTTACCGCCAAGCCGTGCCGAGGAGACACGCAGTTGTCACGTGCCCCCCAGTTTCAACATTAAGTAAGATTCAGGAAGGAAAGTTCCAGAAACGCGTCGACTCGCGCGTTAGTGGAGAATTTAAACCGAGACGTTAATATCGCTTTATACACACCACGACATTGCGAAAAATGTATCAATGGAAGATCTAGTAGTCTGGGAGCCTTGAGGTTCTAAAGGGAGGCGGAAGCCGTCTTATCAGCGCATGCCGTGGCCACCACACAAGGAAGCGAATCGGCAGGAGATTGAATTCATATCGAGGGTTGGGCGTCCGTAAGTGATCAGTGATTTCGATCGTTAAAGTTAGGATTAAAAAAAATCATTGACTCGCTCAGAACACTTGTAAAAAATTTCCTCCGTAAATTTGGGTTAAACTTCGTCAAATTGTGTGATTGGTTTCCGAAAACGCCAGTCTGACACGTATGTTGTAGTCTCGCCTTAGAAACCGTTTCCGACTCAATGTGAAAGTAACTTTATTCTAGAGCACTAAAGAGTAACGCCGTGGCGGGCGGCAGAGTTGACTTATGAAACTATCTTGCATTCACGAGTTTACCTGATGCTTGGCCCGCATCAATGGGACTTCGACACCAGGCGCTACTTCGGACGAGAGAAACACCTGAGAGAGAACGTAAGCCGGGTCAACTCATCGTCATGGCGCCAATCCACACCCTGCTCAAAGATAATCAACCATCTCCTCCTCTGGCCGAAGAAAAGCCCGTCAGACCTATTCACCGAAAGGGAGGAGCCAGTGACCCGCTGCGACCATCGGTGCAGCTCACCCTATGCCACGCGACGCCCCTCCTGACCGTCCGGTTCTCTGCGCGGAAGCCAGCCCAGATATGATTGGCGTGCCGTTATCGCACACGAAGACTAACAGCCTCTTTGTCTCACGCAAAAACGTGAGCCGGAGAGCGCTTGCTAAATACTTCGTAAAAGGAAAAAAACAGCAACGCGTATGGGACCTTAAATGTCGCTCTTTCAAGAGCGATATATATACCAAACTTAGACTTTTGTTCTTAATATTTTTTTTAATTAGCGCGGCCACGCATTGAGCCTGTTACCGATATTGCTAAAAAACATTAATTAGCATTAGGGGTTAAATCTAAAACTAATTTTTATTTTTTTTTATATTTACATGAGCTCATTTCGTTTCAAAACTAGGGAGGTTCTCTGACGCGGAAAAGCCAGCCCAGATGATTGGCGAACGACAATGACCGTCTCCACTGAGCCAGCGGTTCCACGAGCGGTTGAACTACTCGTTTTAACAGGAAAACCCACGCTTGGCCTATAATGGACGCTCTTCAGAGCTATAATACCAACCAGAGTCTTGCTTTTTAATATTTTTTTTCTTAGATTTTATCAAAAAGGACCATATCGCTATGGACACAGTGTTAAACCATATTGCTATAAACTTATTAGCCAGTAAGCTAAAATACCTAATACAAATTATAATCTAAAACTAATTTTTATTTTTTTTATATTTACATGAGCTCATTTCTTTTCAAACTAGGGGAGGTTTTCTGTAATCTTCTTTCAATAGCACCAACTAGATGCCATTTGTTGATCCATTATTTTCACTGTTTTTCTACGAACTACAACAATTCCCATTCTTCCTCCAATAAAAAAAGGTATCCAGCTAAACCAACTGAGCTAGTCGAGCAAACACATGAAGATCACAGAATTGACCCAAAGGGATGATTGTGTCACGCGGAACACTGTCAGAATAGAAGCTTTTGAGCGGAAACTTCGTAAATACGTCAAGAATAAGATTTAGTTGTGCTATTTCGGAGATCATTAAGATATTTCAAGTTTTGGAGATACTTTACATGAAGTCCATGAGACGAAATTTTATTGTATGATAAACGGCACCGATTTCTTTCTTTAATTTTTTTTCCACGGATAGAGCACAGGTCACATTTACGTTGAAGTGATTGATTTTTGGAAAATTGCAAGAGTTAAAAATAATGCCAGAAACCCGTATCTCTCATATCATTATCTCAATCTTTGTCATTATGCTTGTTTTTCTAATGAACTTTTCTTTATTTGATCATTGAAAGTGAAATTCTTTCCTTTTGAACCTACCATTTCTTTGAATCCCTTGTAAAACTACTGCGTTTGACCATTAATTTCTTGAATTATGAGATTATCACTATCATTATAAAGCACAAAAAATCATAAAACGTACGTGCCCTACTTTGCAGTGGTTAAATTAATTTGAGAATTTAGAATGAAAGATAGCGAAGATCTTAGTATATTATTAGTTAAGCTGGGAGATATTTCAATTTGAATGCCAATACATTTCATTTATGTAGTTAGCCTTAATTTAAAAATTAGTTTGGAAGTACATTATATTGGAAAATTTAGGGTGTAGTGAAGATGAAATACGGAGACGTGTGGAAGCACTGAACGAAATTACTAGCGTAACTCTTATCTTTTAAGGATTAAACAAGGTTATCGAGAAGTCAAACAAGACAAGTAAGTAATTGAAAATTAGAAACGGCGAAACGAAGAAATAAAAAATAATTGAAAAGTGCTTTTTTTCGTACGAAAGCTATTAATAGTTCATGGATCACTCAAAGATGTAAAACTCTTAATACTCTACTCATAAAACTATCCATTATCGTTAATGACAAGTTAACATCCTTAACTTACTAAATTGTGTTTCTCTGCTGCTTTTACAGCTGTATGAAATATAAAGTCACTCTGAATATTTTTGTTAAGGTCAGAATCTTTTATTGAATTTTGCCTAAGGAAACTAATGTTAACTCTTCTTTCTCATGGAAGCAAACAAATGACTTCTGAGGCACTCGTGTAACAGCTAAAGAAGTTATCATTTGTCATTTCAGTCGTTTATGTTACAAATGCGTTTGCATTTTCTAGGGACGCTGAGACAGAGGCACCATACATTTCAAACGTCTTATTAATATCGGAACATTCGGTCGTTAGTCCTGGGCATTAAGGTCGCAGCGTCTATTTTGTCAAGTTTCAAAGTATAACATTTAGTTTCATAAGGAACCTTTGGGACAGCAATTGGAAAAATATATTCTTTAAAACCTTATGAGAAGAAATATATTGAAAAATTATCTACTAAAGATAAAAATTAATACGAGTAGAAGAGAACTCATGTTAATCATTAGCCACTTCAACCATAGCCACAGTCATCACTTCAAAAAATCAGACACTCGCCCATGTCCATTGGCATGTATCAGACCCTCACCCTTGTCCCGTGGTTCCCATATTTTTTTCATTCCATATCAGTGATCGTGCAGAAACTCTTGAACTTAGGAAAAATTTAAAATTAACCTGAAGGAAATTGTTGAAAGTGTTTAAATCAGAAGCTTTTTGATATAATGGTAAAATATGTTTAAACCTATTTTTTTATGATACACTTAAATCAAAATTTTGTTCATTCGTGTACATAAATCTTTGTTCATCTAATGATACAATACGTATAAATTAAATTTTTGTTGATATATAACCAAGTAATTTCAAAACGCTCTAAAATAAATAATTGAAAAGAATGTTTTATATGGAATCGGCTTCGCCATCGGTAGAGGTCAGCATTAAGCATTGAATCTGTAATAGACACCTGCAATTTCCATACATACGCGAAGGACCGTGACAGAAAAGAGAAAGAAAGGAATGGAAAATTAGAAGAAAGTCGTGTTAAAATCCACATATTCCCTCTCGTTTTCGTAAGCGAGAAAGCTTTCACAAGCCTCCGGCCCATGGAAGTCCCTTTCATCGAGAACGCGTTTGACAAAGAGGCTGTTCGATTTGCGAATACCTTGGAACCTTTACTGCTATCAGTGATAGTGATAGAAACTCTCCTTCTCATACAAGACGTGAAAAGTTTATCTTAAGTAATCAGTGGCGAGGCGTTCCGTATATTGGTGGTCACGCACTAATTACGTGCTGTGTACACAAATTTTCGAAGACCAAACTATCATTCAATAATAATTTCACAAAAACAATTGTTTTGATAAAGGATAACTTTCAAATAAAATACGCGTTTCTGACAATTAAAATAAATAAAACCTTAACACATTTTAAAAGAGACACTGTCACGCCAATCTTTATTTTGCAATATACGTACGTATATATGGAGTAATATTCGTAGTACAGGGAAAGTTATGTAATGCTGCGGAACATCAATTTCGAGATTTCAACGGAAATACGTGTTTTGGGGTTCCCTGATAATTAAATGTTTGTTTTCAAAACGTCCGACTGCCCGTTTGTCCGTCTGGGAACATAACTAGCGCTTAAACCATACGTAGGATTTTTTCCAAATTGAAGAAACCCCTGTCTATCTAGCACAAGTCGAAGCTTTGAGATATTGAAAAAACATTCTTTAAAATTTGGGGGTATTTTACATTGAGGTCTCCAGACATTTTCCAATTTTTTTCCAATTTTAATTTTGCTTTATTGAGTTGATTTTTTTAAAAATACACAAATTTAATTTGTTTGAAAGATGTCTTACCTCCTAAATATACGCATTTCCAGCAATTTGTAAATTGTCGTGGCTTTGTGACTAAATGTACTTGAAGTGACGTCATATGAAGTTTTTCGAAAATTGAATATTTTCTTTGAAAAGGGGTTCAAATTTCGAATACAGTAGCGCTTAAAAGCTATTTTCGTAAAAACTGCTCCAAATTTTTCGAATACAATTGCTATTTAGGAAAACGATTTACTGTTCTATAATATTTTTAAAGTAATATATCAGTTCTACTATGTAGGTATTGTAGTGAGTTTTCGTTGCCATTTCCAATGAAATAATTAAATGCGTCGTCATTGCCAACACCTCACCACATCATCAGTGATGACTAAGCCATCGAAAGCTGCTTTTTTAATAAATAATATTGTTGTCAATGACGATGCATATAATTATTTCATTTCAGTTCTGCTATTAGGAAGTCGAAAAGTTAAGGAAATTAAAAAGAATATACTTTGGGCGACAATAGATGGTAGCTGGCATGGTAGCTAGACATGGACAATAGATGGTAGCATGTGGGAAGTCCGAATAGCTAGCCGAGACCAGTGAAAATACGGAAAAGTCTGTGAGAATCTGTACCACCTCTAGTTACTATTTGGATTGCTATTTGCCTGCCTATTTTCGTGCCTTCATGTCCAAGCTCAACAACTGACGCAATATCAGCCACTATTATCGAATAGTGGCAAGGTTTTTTGCCGCTTCCTTTTCAATAAAAAATATTAATTCTTTTATTAGGAAAGTTCGAGTGTGAAATATTGAAAATATCATATTCATTTACATAATCAAAAATAGTTGTTTCGTTGTTTTGAATATTAACCAAAAACAGTTTTCCCCGTATTGTTTTTTCCTAGAAATTTAAATATTGATTGTAGTGTAAATATAGTTGTGTTTATCTCTTTGTTCGTTAGAGAAAAAATGATTTTGCGACAGTAAATATGTTCAATTTTTATGGTTTTTCAATGTTGTACTTTATAATAATATTATCAGTTATGGTTCAGTAGGTGTAGGTTATTTAGATAGAAATATTTATTTCTTTTATTTTAGGTACATAAACCAAACATAAAAGTACTAGAGTTAATAGAGTGGACCTAGGGTGGAGTAAAGAAAATTGGCTATTTGTGTGGCAGGATGGTTTCAGAAAAGGCTACTGTTGCGAAAGTCAAACAATAGCGTTTTGCCATTACATTGCGAATGCACTAGATAAGGGGGGGGTAAATTCGATGCGACAGTAATAGATTTTACGAAGTTTTTGATCTCGACCGCCATGATACACTGCTTGAAAGGTAGCTAGTCTTGAATGTGACACTATCTTGCATGGTTTATCATTTGTTAGAAAGTCCCTAATATACAATTAAGTACTACATAAAATCTTATAAAAAATGTGTATGCGATAGCATGAGTAGTGTGCGGGTAAATTTTCTCCGTCATACATAAATTATTGATTGATAGGTAGATAAATACTTACATGATGGAATACTGGAAGTCATGCAACATGGTGAAAAAACGTTAGGAATTTCCAACTTTTGCGTCAGATAATGAGAGACTAGATAACACAAGCAATATTTAATAGCGTAGTAAATTATTTAATATTCTTAAACGCGTAAACAAAACAGTTTCTTAAAATTATTTTAATTCATTGAATAGTCCTGAGGCTTTACACGTGATGATATTTGAGAAAAAATACAAACATATACAATATTTATTGTACAACATCACATTTGCGATTAATCCATTTGATCTCATTCATAATTTGCATTTGTTTAAGATATAATATCACCTTATGTTTGACATTGGCGAGTTGCGGTTTAACGGGAGAGGAATGATTTTGTGGAGATATTTTTCAAGTTTTATATTATTTTTTGAAGAAATTTAAGAATAGTTCACGTTGTAATGTAATCGTTGCTGTGCATTTGCGGTGGTACACTACATTATTTAGCTCGCTATATTAGTTAGGGGTTGCTCAATTGTGTTTCACAACCGAGTATATAATTAGAGTTAAGAGAGATTGAATCTCAGGGGTCATGGAAGCAGTTGGTTGTGATGGAGGAGAGGATTTCAGAGATTTCAGAGCGCATATGTTATTCCATTTCGAAACCAGTTACATTTGTATTATTGATAACTGGCGTATGGAATAAGATCAAGGATTGTGTGGAGTGTGTTGGGAGTGTAGTAATGGTATGGAATGTTGGTGGAAACACATGAAGGTAAATGTGTTTCTTTTGGTATGTTAGAAGTATATAATCTAGAAAAGCTGGTATTTTTTGGTGGCGGTCAGGAAGAGGGGCGTCACATATAACGGGACATTAAAGAGTTATAGTAGAAATAGTCACGCGCGTTTGCTCTGTGATTGGCTTCCATATTTCTGGAAGCTCATATTTCGCAGTATCGTTGGCGACGACAATTATCTTAAGCATCCCCGAAATCCTGAGAATTGAGGCATTACACTGGCGAACGAATTGGCCCCTTCTAGCCTCTTCTTTGGTGACTCATTGTCGTAAAAACTGTCGAAGTGCCATTATTTCTCTCTCTTTGTCCTAAAAACTGTCGAATTATTTCTCTCTCTTTGTCCTAGTCTTCCAACAGAACTGCCACAAAAAAAGTTTATACTCGTGGTTTGCATATCCAGTTCACTTTGTTTGTTGGGTAACCTTGAGAATGCAATTCTTTCAGAGTTGATGTTTCAGAAATGCATACTAATAACAGCTTGTTTCCAGGCAATATGTAATTATTTTTTCACGTATAGGACAACTCGGACCCGCGTGCATCCGACTTCAGAAGGTGCAAATACCGTTGTGGGGGGAGAGGCAGCATTTTAGGGGCTGTTATCCCTGGGGGTATAGACGATGAGATGATGATAATGGTGGTGGTGAGGGATAGAACGGCACACACACAAACACACACTCAAATATATACATAAACATATATTCAAATACACATCCATGCCCGAGGCGGGACTCAAACCCTTAATCCGAGACAGCTACGAAACTACTTCCCTAACAATGTCGGCCATCTGACCGGCGCATTGTGTAAATATATTTCAAAGAATTTTTCTCAAAGTATGATGTTAAATTACGAAAGTCGACACTAGTGATCATACGGATTTTTTCGCAGCTTATATTAGCTTCTATGGAGTAATTTGACGCTAGATGAGACACTGAGAGTTGTAAAAAATGATAATGTACTTCGTGAGACAGGTTGTATATTGGTAGGATTTTATTTTCGCGTGACACTGTTGTCAAGATTTTCTGTTAACGAATCAAATCTATTTTTTACTGAGACGTCTAAAATATAATTTTGAGAAATATTAGATAGACGTTTAGGATTGTTCCTAATAATCTGACTGGTTGTATCACGTTTGTGCGATGAACCCACCTGAGGAAGTGGGAGCCGACCTGGATGGTCGAGGTGGTTAGAGCGTGTGCCTTGGTCGGAAAGGTTGGCTCGAGTCCCGCGGTGGGCATGGTTGTTTGTCCCTTGTCTCGCTTGTATGTCCGTTGTCGCGGAAGTCTTTGTGAGTTTACTGATGATAGACCGGGGAGTCCGTGTGTCCGTGTCTAGTGTAAAAGGTAGTGTTGTGTCTCAGTGGGTGGTCATAGTGGGTACCCGACGCGGAGAATCGAAAATCGGCATTGCCTGAAGCTGGAAAAAGCCCTCGGACGAAAAAAACGTACCGAGAAAGTAGGTGTGCGGACAGTTCCCCTTCTTACTATAGCTGCACGACCGCTTACTTGCTGCGTTACCTATGCTTTTGCGGCTGATTCTCGTGACAGGGTACGCCGGCAATGCCAGAAGACGAGGCCTCCTGTAGCATTTGCATTTCACGAGGTGGATGTTCGTTTGTTTATTGGGATTGTTGTATCTGCACTTGTAACTGCATTTGTTGATGTAGAATGTGCAATTTTGTCCCCACGTCTTGCTCTGCAGTTGAGCAAACTTCGCTTTCCCTTTCCATACTTAACAGTTACAGCAGAGTGATAGAGATAAACCTACTTTGCTTGGAAGGGAAGCGCGGAACTGGATTGTGGTTTGAACGTCATAATTTTACATTCACATGAATGCAGTATAATAATACATTCTCCAACACAAGTAATAACATGAAATAAAAATTACAATGATTGCGAATATGCGTGGTGTCATAATACATTTTATTTGGAGAATGCAAATTAAAGCCATCATATATTTGTGCACAATGCACGTACTAAATATTACGTGACACAAAGAATTAGGAATCCAGCAAGAATTGTTTACATAATATATCTAAAGCAATTGTTTTTTGTGAGTTGATAACATGCAACTCGCTTGTAATAAAAACTATTTATTAACATTAATGTTTTGAGGATAAATCGAGCACGCAATGAACAACTGGACATGATGTAGTAATTGTTGAGTAGAGATACACAAATAGTATTCGTTAATACATAATGGTTAATATATAAACAGTTAAATAAACTGTCCTTGATAGTAGACCAGTAACGGCTACTTTTCAGTTCCCATGGGGTATTGGTAGCCTTCAAGAGGCTGCATCGCGCCACGTGTCAGGTAAAGTGGAGTAACTGTGAGCAGTTGCATGTTGACATTTTTACGAAAGCGCCATTACAAGGCCTCCAGAAGATGCATGCCAACGCGTCTGTTCTCGTGGGGGGCTCCGAGCAGTGGATAGCCGTGAAACAGACGTCTGCTGAGGGTGGCATTTCAAGCAAAAGTGTTCTGCTGTTGGGACATACGTATCAAAATGACACGCGCAGCCGTTGACATTCTCGCGAGTCTGAATGTGGCAATGCATTGTCCGATTTAAATATAGTTAGTCTCCAAGGTCAGGAGCTGGAAGGAGAGGGAGACACTGTTATCCAATCGAGAGCTTCATGACGACTTAAATTTTTGGTATTGAAGCTCCCGATTGAAAGACTGTGTCTCTGTCTCTTCTTGCAGCTTCTGATCTTGGGGAGTCGCTCTATTTCAATCGGACAAAAGGCGGTGGCGTGGGAGCGCATCTCAGCGGCAGTCGTTAATCAGTGATGGTGCCGGCGGCCAGCTGGAAGCCTTGCGTGGTATACTTCGATTAAAACACGAAGTTCTTTCAAGTTCACGAGATGTAAAGACAGAGGGACAGTGTCATCCAATCGAGAAACTCAGTATCAAAAAAAAAAAATTAAGTCGCAACGCAGCTATCTATAACACTGACCCTTCGCCTGCTTATGACTTTGAACAAACTCCCTGTTCTAATTGGAGTGTAGCTGTACCTCGCGAGCAAGGAAGGTGGCAATTTTGCAGGAAAGGTCAGCTCGGTAGTTGCTCTGCGTTCTTCTTACACAGGATAATAATTAGTGAAGGAGTTATATATAAAGTATAAATAAAAGATTAATTAATGAATGATTAGTTAAATAAATAAAGTCTACAATGTTATAAATGGTACACTAGACACGATCTTTAAGACCTTATATGCGATATTAAAGTCTGAGCGCCAGTGGGATGCACGTGTCAGTGGCCCCATGATGGCTGATTCACGAAACATAATAATAATAATAATAATAATAATAATAATAATAATAATAATAATTTTATTTTAGATACCTCTACATATCATATAAAAAGGAAATATTAAGGTTTTTGACGGTTTATAAGAAACTATTTACATAAAATCCCGGAAATTTATTACTGCTATATACGGAATTACTCCACAAGGGTGAATCATGTACATTACATTTAAGACAAAAGAAGTTCGCATATTATGGCATATTTGGGAAAGCAGGTGACAAGCAACTCATATGCTCTGACACACTTTACTAACGTCCGTAACTCAGAAACTACCTTATGTCCCAGTCCATTTTTTAAGCTGTGATCTACAAAATAAAATAGTTTCACACTTTCTATTAAGGATTTGGAAGGTTTTCTAGGCCCGTAACATGGGTTATCAGAAACACACAATCTTTGATTCAAGTGTGTCAGTTTGATTCAAGTCATTTTCATATTTAAAACAATCATAAAACAATATTGTGTTCTGGAGATAGTAATTTGCTTGCGAAAATCTATGGAGCCCTTCTATCAAATTTTGAGAAGTTTTCTGCTCCTTTGTGTGCTGTAGCTATTTGAAAGTTACCGTTTCCCCCGGAAGTGAACCATCGCACGATCCGTCGGCGTAATCAGGAAGTATCAAAATATTTCGTAATAAAGAACTTTAACTTTTGAATTACGGTTTAACTTCCAGATTAACACACGCGTTGAAGATGTGGGAAGAGTATGGGATAGCATATTTGTATTGCAAAGAGGATGTAAGGGAATTATGTAAAGATCATGTGTCGTGAACATGCGGTTTATATCTTAGGGGAAACTTCGGCAAACATTCTGGAAGAATTGTAAAGTACCATGAGGAACTTGCGGTGAGCACGTGAAGAACTTAAAGAGACAAAAAAACCTGCTTCCGATGCATCATGTCGTCTGCTCACGACCGAAGTTGCATAATGGACTTTACGTGACATGCAAAGGAGGTAAAGAACTCAAATTAACTGAAGCCTCATGGTGCAGTGCAATAGTTGAAATATGAAGGTACGTAGTTGAGGCTCATCGCCCGAAAATAGAATGGGAATAGAAACCTTCAAAGAGTTGCAAACGAAGAATAACATCTATAATAAATTTAAGATGCTTATTAATCTGAAATGAAACAAAAAAATGTTAAAGAAACTTCTCGAAAAATATCGAAGAAGAGTGAATAACCTTCAAATCAACTAAGAAAACATGAAGCTGTTGTAACAGTTGCTCAATATTAGGCATTATGATAAAGTGTCAGGAAAAGCTAGAACAAAATATTGATTGTCATCATATCAGCTTGTCCAATTGTAGCAAAGTCCGAATAAATGAAAAAGATAGTACGATAGTACTTGTTGCCTTAACTGCCAGAGTTGTAATACCCTCAGTTTCAAACGCATGATCCAATACTCATCAAACCTTATGACTTCTGACGGTATGTATATAATACTGAATCATAAACAAATTCATATTGATCGTAAAATATTAGCAAACAAACCAAATATTGTTATTCGGAATTGGGAGGAAACAACCTGTGTAATTGTAGATGATGTTATTATGCACTGCGATCGCGATGTTGCCGAGAGGTGTCAAAGTCGTAACGTAACGTCTAATACAAACTTTTTACGGAGCGGCGCGGCTGAAGAGCTGCCGCGGCATACAAAACGTCTTTCTCCGAAGTAAACTTGTTTCCCGAAGCGTCACTTTGTTCCTATCTGAGGGAAACTCGACTAAACCGCATCCGGCTTGGAGGACGTCGGCCACTTCGTCAATTTGCAACCCCCGCCCCTCCGAGCGAGCCGCAATCGTGCCCGGGCGTTAGTTAGGATTGAGTATGAGCTTTCCCCAGCAAGGCGGTCGCGGAGCCCAAATAATCACACTGCAGCTTGCAAACATTGGGAAGGGGGGTGGTGAGAGGCGCGGGGAGGGGGTCCAGCGGGATGCAAATTTGCGTCCCGCATCGCACCGCATCGACGATCGCATCGCATCGCATCGCATCGCATCGCATCCATCGCATCGCACCGCATCGCACCCGCATCGCAACGCCATCGCATCGCATCGCATCGCATCGCATCGACCACTGCATCGCACTGCATCGCACCGCATCGCATCGCAACGCATCGCATCGCACCGCAATCGCACCGCATCGCACGCATCGCATCGCATCGCATCGCATCGCATCGCATCGCATCGCATCGCACCACATCGCAACGCTTCGTCACTGAAGCCGAGAAGGAGCCGACATGCGGTGGCTAGAGGGTAAACGCAGCCTCTTGTAGGCTCCGTGTGACTGCTTGTCTCCAAGGATAACTTACTCACGTAGTAGACAGCCTCCCTCCAGCAGACAAGTTCGACAGTGGGCACAAAAAGTGCCAATTAGTAATTGCGTCCTTTCTTTTTTATTTCATTTTCTTCTGTCTTTCTTTCTTTCTTTCTTTCTTTGTCGTACCAGAAGAGGTGGCTCAGGGCATGAACTGATGTCACCGCAGTGCCTCTGACCGGTCCTTGGTTCGAGTCCCGATGGTGGCAGGATTGTCAAACCTGGATAGATAGATAGATAGATAGATAGATAGATAGATAGATAGATAGGTCATGTTCTGTCACTGTATGTAGGAGAATTCTAGCAGCCGGCTGCTCTGATCGGCAGCTTTCCGTGATGTCACCGATCAATACCGAGCGAATGCTAGAGCAGTACCCTAACAAACGTGTCAGGGACCTTGCGCGGTCTTGCCTTCTCCTTCCTTGTGCTATCCTCACCCCTTACTTACTTACTTACTTACTTACTTACACACACACACACACACACTGACATGCTGTTATATTTCGTTATAATCTCCATTCGATCCCGTGCTCTGTGTCATTTGTTATTCCTTCTTAACTCACCTCTCTCTCTCTCTCTCTCTCTCTCTCTCACTCTCTCTCTCTCTCTCTCTCTCTCTCCTTCCTCACATTCTCTCCATTTTCACAGCGATCCTACCCCTCACATTTCCATTCTCTTTGTCTCCTCTTCCATTAGTGTCACTCCCTTTCATATCCTTTCCGACCAATTTATCTTCATCAGTTCTCTCTCGATCACTCCTTGGTTATCTTTATTCTTCTACTATCTCTTTCTCCAGACTTGCTATTTCTGACACCATCTGCTTCGTCAACTTTTCTTCGGAACTCTCACCTTTTAACTTCCATTTCCCACAGCAGCTTCCTGTCGGAGTAGAAGTTTCCCGCTTCACCGACTTATAGGAGACCGTTATTTTTATGGAGACCAACGGGGTGGAGGGGTGGGGTGATCAGTTGCGTGTTCACCTTCACTGCGAAGGGATCATAAAACGGGCGCGCCTGGGTCACGCTCGTGATCCGCTGCGCCCATAGAACTTCGACGCCCCGGGCAAATTAGCCACAATCCATAAACATGCACTTGGCGAAGCGGTAGATGAATTCTAGTATCGGTTTTAGTGCTTTCGTCTTTGAGACAGGAAACGAAACTAAATACGCTGAGATGACTCAATATATACCTTAAGTGTATTCCTTTTATGATACATCTTAAGTGAATATTACTACTTCTAGTATTTTAATTTTATTCGCGTTTTCTAGAATAGTGTGGGAAAAGAAATTCTCCATCCATTTCTGGGATATTAAGATCAAAATTAGATATCAACCCGAAATTGCAAAGACGTGAAATATGGCAATAGCGATGACCGAATTTCGTCATTCTCTGGTTTTAAAGGGGACATCTAATTACTTTAATAATTACAAGTCAGTCTTCTTTGCATCGCTTTGAAGAAATGGAAGACAGGCTTAGAGATGGAATCAGGGCTGAAATCAAGCGTCATCACCGTATTAAAATTGTAACGCAGTTCAGATTCATGGTACATTCTGATTTTTTTTTAAATTTTTATAATTGTTTAATGCTGTTCTAATGAAATCATCTACCAAACTTAACAAACAATCTATTTCTTCTTAAATTAAACAGAGTGTAGTACAATTGTTTAAGTAAAGACTGATGGGTTACGCCGGTTGCTCAAAATGGTAATGATATGATATGGTAATCAAGAGTAATGGATATAATAGCTGCGATCATTTGATATTACTTTGAAATGCAGTTTTGTATCACTTTCTGGATTTTACTTTCTGATGTGTTACATTAAAGTTAAGTAGAATTATAAGCTTAAAAATTTACTATCTAATATATCGAGGATGATCGTTTTAGATGTAATGTATATTTTCCGGCAAAAACGTAACTGAAATCACCATCATTTCAAAAACAGAATAGTTGTAAATATAATGTTTAAGAAATATTTACAAAATCCCTCTCGTAACTATAGGATTTAATAGTAATGTAATATTGGTATTGGGTTGGGAATTAAGAGATAAAAAAGATATACTGCCCTACAGTGAAATTCAGTGCCAGTCGCTTGATGATATGGAAAAAGATCCGTAGAAAATTGCCTGAGCTGCCTTGCCCATGTGAAATGTTACACACGCCAGTTTCATCTGAATCATATTCATTTATGTTTTGCTGATATAGAAAAACCCATTCCAGGCGTGTCATCCCTTCAATATCAGGGAAAAAAGCTTGCCTCGACTACGTGGTTCAACGAATTAAAATGAAAACTATGAATTCTCTTTGCGCACTAAAAATGATCACAACATCATATTCAGAAGAATTAATATTATCTATAAATCTTTTACCTAAAAAGACGTAGATTGAAATTTTAAATGTTAAATGTCTACAGAACACTAAAAAAGTAACACTGTAAAATACAGTCGAAAGTATTAACACTTATTATGTAACTAATTTAATGCATGTGCGGTCGTCTTTGACAGTGTAATCAATCGTTCTTCAGTAAACGATCGTTAGCACGATCTCGCTTAACACGCAATTCGTCGTCAAACGACCAAAATTGGGGTCCTAACAAAGAAATATATATAATCGGATAACACAAATTTTAATAAAAAGAACACCGAGCATTTCAGTCTCTTGGAATTCGTTCTCTTGGAAGGTTTACTGTATTTTTGTCTTTATTAGAATATCGACGTATTATTCCTTCCTCATATCTCAATTCGAATGCGCGCCATGTGAGTACACGGTAATCACGGTGTTAATTTTCTCGGCGAGCTCATCTTGCCGAAGTTCCCTTGATGCGACTCGAGCGTCATCGCATCTTGCTCTGCCGAGCGCAAGGCTGCCACAGCGTTGGCGGCTCAGCGAACCGTACTCGAGGGGCCGTGTCGAGCGGCGGCGCGCTGGGAAGTTGCCGTGGCGGTAAACTCATTTGCCGGGGCAGAGGGCGCCCCCGGCGGGGAGAGGGCGCGGGGGGGGGACGAAGGTCTGCCTAAGCGTAGCTGATAACGGGGATCGAACACCGGCCGTGCCCTTTGTCTCGAAACTTGGGGCTTTGGATATCCATTCACGCCTTGCGGGTCGTACTTCTAGCCACTTGTTGGCTCTCGAAACTCCTGTAGACAGAAGGAATTCGAACATAGGGAATTAATTAACGGAGCGTACTAAATCACCCGGATGTCATGAATGGTTGCTTACAACTGCCTCTCCTGTCATCTGCCAGGATACTTGGTGACTGGAGGATTTTGGAAGTTAATTCAAAGTTTTTTGATGATAATCGATAAAATTGATTTTTAACGCGATGGGAAAGGGTAGGTTCGCTAAAGGGAATAAGAGTTAAGATGCGGAGACTAAAATAGTAAAGTAAGAATGTCAGACGCGCCTATTTATGCTAAGTTGGAAGTCATAATATATATTAGTGGTAAGCAAACGCGTTAATTTTCTCTGAGTTGTATTTGATATTTGTAATTATATAAATAAACTGATGAATTTATTTCAGGATTAATCAAGGTAGTGTTTTCCCACAAAAAACCAAAGCTTCTTCCTGGTAAAAACTTATGATAGGTCATAATTAGTTTATTACTGCTTCAAAACAAAAACTGTTTGCATAGTGCCTAAAAATAATGAATATATTTTAATATGTGTGGTATGTATTAACCACATAAACACTCTGTTACTTCTTTAGTAAGGGGTAAGACAATGAGACTTGAAATGAAATAATAAATTAAATTTATTAGAAACTAATGAGATGATACTACTGTAACTACGTATTAACTGAGTGTTAAGAGTGTAAGTAATGGAAAATACTCTGTAAGGTTGACATAATCCTAGATTTTGCTTCGTGTTAACAGTCCGCGACTACCTCCTTTTAAGTGTGGGATTTAAAAAAAAAAGTACAAAACCTATTTAGTGTCCCCATTTTCATTCGTATTCTCTGTTTTGGTCAGCGGTCGAGTATTTCGGACCGGGAGATGTGGCTCAGAGCATACACTGAGGTCACTGCAGTGCCTCAGACCGAGAGATCATAGATCCTGACGGGGGTAGCATTTTCGACCCTAACTTGTCAGCTAGGTCGAATTCATTCGCTGTATGGAGGAGAATTCTAGCGAACGGCTGCTCTTATAGTTTTCCGAAGTTTCTCCGAACAATATCAGGCGAAGTATCCTAACGGCGGAGCAGTACCCTAACAAACGGGCCACGGACTGCGCACGATCTTTCTTTCCTCTTCCTAGTTCTATCCTCGCCACTTACACACACTAACTAACATGCACTACACTACCACACATGCCGGGAGACCGGTCGGGAGTTTAGAGCTTCACCCGGCTGGCGCGATGCTCCGCCTGTGGGAGATACCTTGTAGGGGAAAACCCCGCTAGTCGACGGTAGTTCGGCGCCGGATCTCGCCATCCATCGGGGGAAGACCACCGCCACCTCCCGAGCACAAAGCATGCACTACATTTACGGGACTAATTTCCTTAGCAGTTGACGCACCCGAAATTACTAACAATCCATCATCACTCAATCATCGAGTATTTCGGCAAGTTATAAAAGAATTGAACGTCGCTGGAAACCGCATCGCTCTCGCAAACTTCTTCCGCCAGTCAGATGCTCTTTGTTCTAGTAGAAAATGGCTTGGCAGTGCCCCTGGAGTGAGTGCGCTTAGGCATGGTTATAATGAATGCTTTACTTTGTATCGACATCGTCACTAATACATGCCGAAAAAATGTTAGAATATTCAGATTAGTTCTTTGAAACATGAATTAAAAGTGAGGCCGTGCACGTGGCAAGTAGACTCCGATTTAAACAGAGTGGCACTTCGAGGTCACGAGCTGGAATGAGGGGAATATTGTCCTCTAATCGGGGGCTCCAATATCACAACTTTAAGGTCGTAACGAAGCTCCCGATTAGATGACAGTGTCTCCCTCTCCTTCCGGCACGTAACCTTAAAGTGCCGCTGCTGGAGTGTAATTGACAGAATACCATCACCAAGTATCAAAGAGCCTACTATGTCCACTTTGATCTCGTTTTTAAATACAAAGTCGCAAAACACGACTTTTAATCAAAGAATAATTCATGTAAATCATATTTATTTGAAAATAAGTTTTTGAAGCGCACTTCTCTTAAATTTTGGAAACATAAAAATTTCAATTCCACTCAATATTATTACTGTTGAAAATGCAAAGAAAGCTTCTATACAAGTTAGCCATCGTTCGCAAAATCAATGTGAGACATTTCTACATGATCCTCTATGATCATTTTCTTCAATTAAACATATGAATGAATATCAAAATAACTACTCTGATGACTGAACCAACCGTTCAAACATATTTGCTTCCTTCGCTTGCATTACATACAAAGGGATATGAAACACAGTATGTGATTCAATATATCAACTACTGGATTATTTTCATTTGAATAAATATGAATATTGAGTTAAGAGAGACTCACATTGGTTTTATATTTAGTATTTTTCAATAGTGATAGTTTACCTTTAATTCTGCCTAGTAGGTATTGCTTGCCCCGTAACATAGGAAAGGACGTAACTAGCTGGTTATTCTTCTGTAGAGGAAATTGAATATAAGGATTTTGAAATTCACGGCGTAGAAAAGATATAAATGTTCTCAATGTGTGAAGTAAAACAAAAATATACTACTAAGTCATATATAAAATTATTTTTTTGTTTTCAAATTATCAATAAAACCCTGAATTTTCCCAAGACAATACAGTTTCGTGCAGTAGATAAAATAGCTCATTATCATATCCGATGCAATACTGCTGCCGAATAACTTACGCAGCTAGTCTAATACTATTAATCATATAGGCAGACAGTTATGAAAATGTCAAAATGTCCTGCCCGAAAGAGATAAGAGTATTGCAAGCGGCTACCGCGCTCATATGCAATCAACCAACTTGCACATAATGGTATTTTAAATATAAAAATAAGATAAAACTACTTATCCACTATATTTAAATAGGTCGTGCAGCGTTTTAAAGTTTTCCTTCCGGCATTTGAGTAATGCTTTGCCACGAGTACTGCGAATTGTCATCTGGTCCGCCTTTAAGCGTTCGCGCAGTTCTCCCCGGTCGGATGAGCGTCTTAAATCACGAAACCGCATCGTTGCCGCGATCTGCTCTTGGGAAATGACGAGAACAGTTTCGCGAGTTTTCGTGTGCGGTGTGGCGTACCATCTAGTTCCGACGTCGTGTCGGTTCTCGGTGGGTGGGTGGGTGGGGCGACCCAGTCGACGCGGGGGTAGAGAGTAGAGTGAGAGCGGACCCTTTCTCACCCCTCGCCTCCGCCCCCCCCCCCAAGGACCATCGCTGCCAAGCGACTCCGCCCTTCTCTTCCACAGCAGCTCTCCCAGGACTGCTCCTTTCTTCCAGCAACGCTCAGCTTCCTACTGCTACGACTCTCTCCCCACCGCTTCAGTATTTCCCGCCTTATTCATTACTGTCTCGTCGTTCGCTCATCGCCGTCCCCGGCTCCGACGGCCTCGCCACTTCTCACAGCGCCCTTTTCCGCTCCGTCTCGTCTCCCAAATCAGCGTTTATTATTAGTTAATTTTTTCCGCCCTCCCCACTTTCGTTATCGTTGTTCTCGCCGTCTCGTTTCTGTCTCTCTTACTGTAGGGTTTCGCCAAGATAATTGCCGATACAAATTCAATCCACTGCACCTCGCCACTCCTCCCTCAACTCGATCTTCTTCCCTCAGAGGGACGAACATTTTGGCGTCCTTCCGCGTCCCTTCGACCTCCTCGGCAATTTTTGTCTCTACTTTCCTTATCTTGTGTCTCTTTGCTTCATCCTTTTTCGCCTCGTTGCCTCGTGTCGTTTCGTCTCATCCCTCCTCATCACGCCCCTCCTTGCTTTCTCTCTTTTAGCCTGGTCCCTTGTCATCTTCTCTTTTTCTTTGCCCCTCATCCCGTCCTTCCTTCCTTCCGTTCTTCCTTCCTTCATTCCTCTTAGACCCGTGCCGTTTCGTTTCTCTTTGCCTCGTCTCGTCCTGCCTTGATTCGTCCTGCCTCGTTTCGTCCCGCCTCGTTTCGTCCCGCCTCGTCCCGTCCCACCTCGTCCCGTCCCACCTCGTCCCGTCTCGTCCTGCCTCGTCTCGTCCCGCCTATTCTCATTCTGCCTCGTCTCGTCCCGCCTGTTCTCATTCTGCCTCGTCTCTTTTCATCCCGTCCCGTACTTTCACGCCTCGTTTATTTTCGACTCGTCCCTCCTCGTCTTTCTTCCTCGCTTCGTATCTCTCTTGCCTTGTTTCTCGTTTCATTTTGTCCCGTTCCTACTTTCTTTGACCCAGTTCGTCTTGACCCTAGTCTCTTTTCGCCTTGTCCCTACTTGCTTTGTTCTTCGCCTCATCCCTTGTCTCTTTTCTTCCTTTGCTTCGTTCCTCTTTGCCTCGTCACCGCGACGACTCGTACTCCCTCGCTCGTCCCTCGTTGCCTCGTCTCTCCTCGCTTCCACTCTTTTCATCTCGTTCCTTCTGGCTTGGTTACTCGTCGCCTCGTCCCTTCTCGACTCGACTCTTTTCGTCTCGTTTCTCCTGGCTTCGTTCTTCGCTGCTTCGTCCCTGACCTAATTACTTATTTCCTTCTCTCGTTCCCTCTCGTTCTCCCTCTCGCGCCTGCGGAGCGGCACTTCGCTGAGTCCTCGCCTTTCGCACGCGACACTGGGGACCCTGTCGCTCCCGTCCCCTGGCTTGAGTCCTCTCAATCAATAGTGAGGATACTGTTCGTCTCGCTGGGCCTTCTCGCTTTTTTCAGATCATTTCGAACAGTCTCCCGCAGTTAGGGGCAAAAAGAAGCTTCATCATCGTCATCTCATGCGAGACGAATGCATTGCCGATTCCCAAGAAGAGCTTTATTTTCACGAAAAGCTTAGGAATAAAGGTCATTTAACATATTCTCAGAATTGTAGATTCAATTCAGAAACATATTTCTGCTCTTTTTTTATGTTGGTTTACGTCATTTTATATCGAGCATCAAAAGGAGTTTTAAAATACAAACTTTGAGCAATAAACGCAGTGTGTTTTTTAATGATGGTCTAATGTAGGTTTCTTTATTAAATCAGAGGAATAATTTTCATTATTTTTGGCAAAGGAACAAGCTTTTTTGTGTGTCACAATTGCACTTTCAAAATAGGGAAAGAAAGAGTAAGAAGGATAAATAATTAAACAGTTCTACAAAAAAATATTGTATTAGGGTTTTGGCCGTATGTATGGCCGGTATGCATGAGATGCAATGAGAATGCAAATAATACAATGAGATCTGGATTAAGCAACCACTGCTAGTTCTGTGAAAAAAGCAGTATTTTAGAGTAGTCGTTTAATAAAGGAATCTTATTTATTTCAGAAACAATGCTCAAAAATGATTGTGTCTTCTCTTTGTAAAACAACGTTTAAATATTTTTTAATGTATTCAATATGTCTTTCATATTTAATATAGTTTCCATTTGTCATTTTTGGTATGCATGTCACATTCTATTTTAGGAGCACAGAACTTTGGTTCTCTCGCTCGCTTCCCCATATTATAATAATAATAATATTAATAATAATAATAATAATAATAATAATAATAATAATAATAATAATAATAATAATAATAATAAATTTAAAAATTGAAGCGAGGAGTCTTGGGTGAGCGCTGGTTTCAAATTCCGGCCCATATATGGACGTTGAAATTAATCCGGCTTTGATATTTTTTCGCACTAGATATTCTTTCAGATAGATAAAATGGGACGAATCTAAAATAGAAAGAATTAATCGTTAGGTCACTTTCATTCTTATTAGATGAAATGAAAGTGAAATGGAGCGAGCAGCCGTGATGACATGTTAGTTGCTACGTTTCAATATTACGTTACTTCAGGAATGTCCCTCCCACCTATTTCCTCGGGAATGAAGCCGGAATACAGAACATCGAATACGTTCTAAAACGTCACAAATTTTCATTTGAACTACTGAAAATTATAACTTACTGAACTGCGTATAATTATCCTCTTAAGGTCTCTTACGGTAAATTAAGAAAACAGTTACTAAGGGGTTGGTCGGTGCCGGTATTTTAGGGGTGGTCTTTCAGCGTGATTTCACTCTGTGTGCATTCCTAGAAATGCAAATTGAAAACGATGGTGAGGCAACTAATAATTCTGAATAGTGTAATACAGATATTTACACCAAACCTTTTTTGTGCTTTACGATTGAGATACACGTGATGACGTAGACAGTGGTTTGCTAGTGACTCGCAATAGCAGCCGCTTTTCCATTGACGTAATAAACCATAGTTGCTAAAAACGCAAATGTTTAAATGAAGGGGATTAAATTCCTTACTAGCTAGGCATTTCTCTCACGCATTTAATCACATCAAACTATTCAACTCCACGTTTCATTTCATTAAAACTATGCACACAATATCGGTAACGGAATGAAAAATTTCTGAAATAAGGGCTGAAATCTTATATAATAATAATAATAATAATAATAATAATAATAATAATAATAATAATAATAATAATAATAATAATGACATAATAATGATGATAATGATGATAATAACAATAATAATATTTTCATTAGCTTGGCAGCCACGGGTCATGAGGCGCACACGTGACAAGAGTAGCACTGCGTGGCAACGCCACCTCTGTCGAAGACCGAGTTACTTTTAATGGAACTTTTATGGGCTTTAAAGATTTTTTTTCGCTATCGCATTAATTGTGAACAGGTAACAAGAATAAACGAACTAAAATTAATATACCTGTAGGAGTGAGCACGAAGTATTCTGCTAATCAGTACACTTCTGAAAGAGATAAAAAGTTTTTTTTAAGCAGTTGTTGGACACTTTGCATATCATTGCATGGCCGTATTCAATTGCTGATAAGTGATAAGGAATTGACTATGGAAATCGCATATGCTAACAAAAAATAGAAAACAAGGATTGATCTGGTCTCGTTAAGCTCTCTTACCTGCCAGTCAATGTCGGATTCTATTTCCGCTGGCTCAACTGGTGCCGTTCCCGTGGTAAAAGAGCGCGTTATTTATTTTTTAAATGTGAAGCTACCAACAACACCCGACGTGATTATACAAGCTATGTAGATATACCATGGGCTCATGGTTAGCTCTTGGTTAGCGTGCCTTTCCACTACGCTGCCCCAAGTGCGGTCGAGAAAAGACTATAGAGTGCGTTTTCATGCTATGTCACAGTATACATTGCTGTGTGACTATAAGTAAATTCACGACTCAGGTTGAGAAGACCGGAATACAGCGAGGGGATGTTTACGTGCTAACCACACGTATCTCCTTAACCCATGGCCGCGAGGCAGGGAAGTTTCCGGTAGGCCTGAGCCCGTTTACGGGCTGTCGCGCCAAGTACATACATACACATATAAGTATATTCACGGTATATTATTATCAGAATTTATCATCTGTTTCCAAACAGACCAAAACGCTTAGTTGTATAATCCAAATAAAATTATATTAAATGTAAATAATTGATACAAACGCCCACCAAATTGAATTTTCGGTTATTGATCCATCAATAAAAAAGTGAATGGATTAATACCGGAATGCGAACGGAAAGGTTATTGTGTGGGCTGTGGGTTTTTTCATATCCACCTCTCATGATCGGACGAGATCATAATTACTCCTTCTTGTTTTGAGAGTAACCTAGGTTAGGTTATAATGGAAGAAATAATTTATATGTAGAGAAAATTTCCAAAAAGGTTCTACGTTTCCTACCAGCAGCTGCTATTGTCACTTTAAATTCATTCCCTTTTTCAAACCTACTATTCGTGACATGATGATTTACGGTATACAGTCTCATAATTGTTATAATGTGAGAATGTAAAATTAATACTGCAAAAATAACTGAAGGTCACGTAATTCTCATACAAGGTGAGTAAAATAATACGGCAAATAAATGTAGTAAAATATAGAAACAATTTTTTATTCGGTACCAATATAATTTCATCAACAGTTCAATAAAACGAGATACTTTCAGGTCAGTTGAATATAAATCCCAATAGGTCATTCAACTATACCAGAAACGCATTATCTGCTTATATCACTTCAAATGTATGTTCATCTATCTAGTAGGTGTGACACCCGCCACATAAGATATGCAAACGTCATACAAAAAATCTCACCGGACCGGCTGCTCGAGCGGTGCTTGGAGCAAAAAAAGCTTCTGCAAACTACTCTTCCTTGACCCGCGCGGCCCCTGGTCGTTAAAGACGCGGCCAGTGTCAACGCACGCGTGTGTGTGGTACGGCAGCCGCACAGTGCAAAGGACAATACGCTGCCGACACGAAACACGAAACCGACACGAGCCAAATACGTATTTGTTTTTCTCGCTACTACGTACGTAGTGTAGAGAAAGTTCTGTTATGCTGCAGCGAAAGACTGTGAATTTTCAACAAACAAATTCGAATTGTGGTCACTAATACCGAAAAAGTGAATAATTTTTTGTTCCTGAATGTAAATTATATCCTCTAACACGGTATGTATCACGTCCTCTAACATGGCAGAATCAAGTTTAGAAGATTCTTGATTCTGCCATGACCAAAAAATTAGATTACGTCAAAACGTATGTTCATCGTTCGTCTGTCTGGTCTGTCTGGTCTTGGATACTTAGCTTGGATACTTAGCTTGGTTACTTAGCTTGGTTACTTAGCTTGGTTACTTAGCTTGGTTACTTAGCTTGGTTACTTAGCTTGGTTTAGGTAGTTGGTGTCAAAAATCCGTCACAGTCAGGACTCGAACCCTAAGACCTTCAGATCAGAGATATTGCACTGGTAAGTTTCCGAAGGTTTCGGAAGGTTTTCTGAGGGATCTCCGATTTTCACTGTATTCGAGTACTACCACCAGCACTACCTATTCGCCAAAGTCAATCATTCGCGAAAACCATTCATTGTAGATGTAAAGGCTAGGCTCTGTCGATCAGGTAGGATAAGTTGTGTTTGTGATACTATTTGTGTATTTCATTGTCAATCACAACTTACATACCATAAATCATTCGTTCTTGTTCATACAAGCCGTTTAACCTTTAAAGTTATGTGATTTCCATCTTGAAGTGCAAAAGGTAGAGTCGCAGTAAGCGTTCTCTGCGAACATAATCTATGTTAAGAATAACGCCCCAAAAACGAGTGAAAGAATGACAGATGTTGACTTCTTACAGGTCGAGAAACATTTCATCTCAGAGAACCTTCTGCCCTTAGGAAGACTTCATTCTCTATTGTTACCCACGTGTCATGAGACAAAGCAGTGTTCGTCCGTGACCTTAAAAGTGGTGCGTGTTCTTCTGGACAGCGTAACATTCGGTCTGGACAGCGTAACATTTGTTAGCCAATCTTATTTCGAGTCAGTGCTCATAAAATAAGGAAATGCAGTCACGATTTACTTCTATCCTCCAGAAAGAAAAAAAGGTAAATGATTATAATTTTCATGACGACGTTCACATGATAAGGCATAATAAATCCGCTCGAAATAGACGTGACTCATTGTCAAAAATAAAACTCGTGCATGTTGAAACACCAATCTAAAAATCAATTAGTAATTAACATTATTTTAATTATATATATATATATATATATATATATATATATATAACGTTAGAATGAACTAATTATATACTGTTCATATTCAATGTGTGAAATTTGATCTGGTTTTATGAATAAAGATGTAAGAAATCAGTTTTTGATAAAATCGATACCTTTTGTTCTAGCATCTTTTTTAAAGTTTTACGAACCGTAATTTAAACCATTGAATCAATTATTATTATGAGCATTTTTTAATAGAGATTATAAGACGTTACGTTAATTGGTCCAAAAAGAATACATAATATTGCGAAATGCTCGTGTTACCCTTATAAATGTTGATGCATTTAACTCAAAAATCCAACCTGTAATATTGATTTAAAAGAAATTATTCTAACAATTAGTGAAAGAGAACTCTAGAATTCAGGCCAAAATCGGAATTTTTTTACCAATAAAATTCAACTGAATGTGGACCTCTCTACCATTATCATTTTAATTTTGGAGAGATATATCCTTTATCACGGGAGCAATCTGTGATTATCATCACTCTCATAATCTTTATAAGCAATTTAATGAACGAGATATGAATTTTTTAAACTTGGTTTAAAAAATATAGTCACTATACCATAAGGTCGCTATCTGAATGTTAACTTTATTTCTCATTTGTGGTAATGCTTTGTCAACGTGCGGATTACGAAAAGAAACTTAATTTATTATGCATAATTCAAAATAACACCAATGTTCATTTCTGTATACACAGATAACTCACACTAGCAAAATAAATAACACAGTAACGTGTTTTTTTTTTTTTTTTTTTTTTTTTTTTTTTTTTTTTTTTTTTTTTTTTTTTTTTGAGAATGCTTATTCAAGACCAATTTCTGTTATCCATCATGATATACTGCCCATTCTCAGTAAATTTATGACGTAGAATCCTTAAAATTTACCTCATGTCATTCCGATTATGGACGCCAAAATTCTTCAAAGATTCAGAGGAGCAGTGAGAAATTGAGAAGGTCGACTACTCTCCTACAAACTCAGAATGATGACCTTTTTGTTCACCGACCAGAGATTCCGTAATCACTGGGCAGAAGTAATAAGGTATTCATTATGTTCCAATCACGTTTTCGGAAGATTGCTGTTCCCATGGAGAACGATGCTTATCAAAAAGGTTTAGAGTTGTAAAGTACTGAATATAAGGAATTGGAGGACGAAGTATTATTAATTACTAAAGATTTTAACCATTGCCGCCCAGACATCTCCGGAGCAGACGTGAAGACATTCGATAAGTTGAAAAATGGCTGGAAAATACGCTCTAGAACTATGTTAGGAATATACTTGTCAAACAATTTTCCGGTTTCAAATTTGAAATTTTGAGAAGTGCGCTGAATATTTACATTATAAATCAATATTTTTTGGACACACATAAAGAGTTGTGGGCAAAAAATTGGAAACCCGCAATTTACAAATGCTAAGAAAAGTTATGAATTGTGCCTAAGAAATCTCTAGTACATCGAAAGTTTTGGTTTTGGGATAATTTACTCGAGGCAATTAAGCAAAGTAGCAAAGTGATCTTAACGGAAAGTTTTAAACAAAATTAAATTTTTGACTTATTTATGATTGACGGTCGCATCGCTGTTAGTGTAAAACAGAAATAATGTGGGTTATCATGTTTTTGGCCATAACCCGTCATATAATTCATTCTAAATATTAGAAGAATTTTATTCCAGAACAATATTTTAATAATGAGAGAAAGAATGTCTCTTTGGCGTGATAGAAGAACAATTTTCCAAGCTTTGCATCATTTCAAGATTCGGAAGGAAACATACGTCTCTAGTTTGCTTTCATTTTAAGATTTGCTTTCCTTAGTGTTCTTTGTATGCACTTTCTGGTTGATGGTATTTTATCTTCCATGTGACAGTAAATTCATAGCTGATGGTATTGTGTTATAAACGATGCAAAAGGTTCCAGTAATGTCCATTCTGTCAAATGATCATGTATCGATGGAATGTTCGAAAAAAAACTGACGTTCATCAATGTGAACGATTTGACAAAGAAGAGTTTCAGAACAACGTGGTGTCGAGAAATTATGTGGATCTGATTCATGGAAACTCGTATAAGGGTTTCCCAAAATTCACACTCCAGAGAAATGTTTTCTAGTGTGAAGAAAGCATCAGTTAACCTGATTTTTAGATCTTTTTATGTTTCCTCCTGATTTGATATTATATCTTGCTAAAAATTTATAAAAATAAATTGAGTTGTTGGGCACAATAGGAACTCACTTAATTTTCAAGATAATTTATTATTTAAAATTAAATGTTAATTTTACTTTCAGGTTGATGTATAACATTTCAGCTGTCTGAATACAAGATTCAGGCAGAATTTCACATTGTATCGGTTCAGCAAATACCTTGCATTTTCAGATGCAAATGAAACGAAAACAGATTCCATAGTAACATTTGATGTATTTATTTGAGAAGTACTGGAATGTATATCATTTTTTATTTATTTACGTCAGAAACAGTAAAAACTGTGTGGCATGCTACGGAGAGAAGTTAAATTGTAGTTACATTTATGTACAGAAGCAAAACAAGAGGCCATCTCAGCATTTCCTCAAGGAACAGGGAACCTGGACAAAAACCTGATCGAAATGGTGTCATTGACCCAGAAGCTGAAGTACAATACTTGTTACAGATTATTTAGAATTTTACAATTCAAATGGTAAATAATACACTGAATATCTTTGTTAAAATTAATATTACTTTCCTTTTGGATGCTCGGTATATCAAATATAGAATTTGTTAAATATTCATTCAGGAACTTTTCCTGATGCAACGAATAGGGTCGCTCCTTTGAAGTCAGCAGACGGGGACCTTTAAACACGAGGTGAATCTTTAAGAAAAAAGTGGGGTACAAAATGTTACAGATTTTATCGTAATAGTTAGTTTCCATTATTTTTGTAGTCGAAACTACCTTTCAATATTGCTGCACCCCTTTGCCAGCAGACATCTATCGGCGCGTGTTGGCGACTTACCAGTGCTTACCAGTTTCTTACCGGTCTCTTCCCTTCCTTTCCTACCATTCTCTTTCCTCCTCGTTCCATTGACCTCTCTACAACACGCGGAGGTAGTCCTTAGGCACATCTCGGCACTTTACCTGTGCCCGTGGTTGCTCTAGTGCTGTGGTTTCCACACTGGAGTACCTCTAGAGGTACGCATGGAGTCTAGTGGAGAAACGCGAAAAACATTGGAAATGGCGGAAATCAATGTTTGCATTGCTTCACAACAATGAGCTCACATCTCTCAACCACACTCTTGGGAACCGCTGCTCTAGTGTGTACTGAGTAACGAGCTAGTTCCTCAGTGTCTTACACAGACAGATTACATACACAAATACGGTAAGACAGATTATAAAATATATCGTTTTCAAATTATACTGTGCTAGTCTGACCACTTTTTCTCTGCAGAAGATGTGTGAACCTTTTTCAGGGCCAGTTCTGGCAATTATCTGCGATGGATCACAAAACAATACTCATCGCAATTTTAAGGATAATGTGGGGCCTCAGTGTCTTATTTCAAGAGCTAAATTTAGGCGTCTCGAAAGGCATTGCAAACCAATTTCAAATTTAAAAGAGAGGCCAAGATTCAGAATGTTAAAAATATTTCATTTAGAACTAGTGGTCCTGCGACCCCACGAACGTTTAGGCATCAGTGAAGTAAAATTATAATCTCGTAATTTATGTCCATATTTACACATCTCTGCCAGCGATTGTAAAACTCATTACCAATCGTAGAGCATTAGGTGCGAAAATGTAATTAATTTAAAGGTCACACCGTTCGTTTAAAGGTCACAATCACCCCAAATTCCACAATCCAAAACTCTATCCACTCCCAGAAATACCGCCCTACGATGAGAAGTTATTCTAAGAATTTCAAACAGGCGTGTCTCGGCGATCCTTTTGTCGCGTATTACATGAAAGATAATAGAAAAAATGCACGAAATTCGAATATCCAAATGAGAAAATTGCAAAATTACCAATATTTTTTTAAAAATTACAAGACCTTTTTTTAAAAAAACTAATTTTTAGAGCAGGTTTCATTCGACACAAAATTTCTATTATCAATATTTTAGTTTTGCAGTATTTTTTTACGTTTTCAAAAATACTCGGGATATTACAATTTGCAATTTCAATATTTTTTGCAATTTTCGAAAATGGTCAAACGTCCAATTTTTACTTTCTTGTGCAAAAGAAGGAACTTCTTAAGAAGATAAAGTTATGTAATGATGCGCGATAAAAACTGTGAATATTCGGACGAAAAACTCTTACTACAAGGCCCTGGTAACGAAAAAGTGGATAAATTTAGTTGCTACATTCAGAGAAAAATCTTCTGACACGTGCTTCTTGACACCGAAAAGTCAATTATCGGCAAAACGTCTGTCCGTCCGTCTGTGAAGAACGCTAGCGACTAAATCGTTCATCCAATTTCCTCCGAAATTATCACTTCCCGATCAAACTACCTGTTTTTGCGGCTCCTTGAATTTAAAATAGCTACTTTAATTTTGAGGGGTACTTTACATGAAACATCTGGGACATTTTCAAACGTTTCAAAATATGGCGCCATTGATTTTGAGTAGTTGAATTTAGTTGCTACATTTAGAGAAAAATCTTCTGACACGTGCTTCTTGATACCGAAAAGTCAATTATCGGCAAAACGTTTCGTTTTTGAATAGTCTGAAGGACGTTTAAGAGAATGACGCAGATCTCATATTGGTTAAAATCTCTGACTTTTCGAATATTGAAAAAAAAAAATCAGTGTCTTCCCACATCGAAAATATTAAAGAGAGGATTTTCCCTTCATGAAATCTGTTCCTTAGAGATAGATTTTGAAATAAGGTCATGTACAATTTTTCGAAACTTTGAGTATTTTCGCGTAATTTTGTTTGAATTACAGGCAATTTTTAATTTTCTTTTAACAATTTTTTTCTCAAATACGGCTCCATCGTTTTTGATGAATTTTTGTTGGTGGATAGTCTGAAGGTAATGGTTTAAGTTTCATGTTGGTTGAAAACTGGGGTTTTTTCGAACATTCAAAAAAACAAATTCGGCCTCGTCTTACAACTACAATTAGGAAGAACGTTTTTCTTAAATAAATGTGTTGACGATGAACAGATCAAAAAATAACGCCGAACATAGGTAATTTTTATTATCTTTTACACAAAATGATTTAATTAAATTCAGACCTTAGAGGAAAGAATGCTTAAGAGAAGTTTCTTGTTTCTCTAATTTCTTGATAATTATAAAAAATTTCATTTTCTTACAACTACAATTATGAAGACCCAATTTGTTTCTCAATGAAATGAGTTCATAACGAAAAAGAACTTCGAATAAGGTTAGATTTTTTGAAAACAAGAGTATTGTTTGTGTTTTGGGCTACAAAATGGCCCGCTCCAAATTTACTGCGCTTCGTGTTCATGGTTGGGAAGTGTTTGAAAGCTAGTGCTATTCTTATAAAAGTAAATTGCTCGAAGGTAATACATTTAACTTAAAACTAACAAATTACTTCTTTACTTAATGAAATTTTGATGGCTTATAATGGTATGTTTCATTTATGAAAGTTAGAATTGACTACTGTTCAAGGTTATCGATATAAACGCAGGTATACCACACGCGCTTCCTTTGTAGTGGTTGGGTTTAGATTATATGAGCGTTATTTCTAATACTCTACATGAAAGATAAATTGAAAAAATTGTGTACCATTAATTTTTACGAACATTTTAATAGTATAGTACTAAATACGCTGCCTGGGGAAACAATGCAGCGATGTATATTTTAGAAGTTCATTGTTGAACGACAGCAATATTAGATAATGAAATGTGATATTCGGTTGAAATCTTATCTTTGTTGAACATTGGCATGCAACCATTCTTAGGATTTGTTTTATATATATATATATATATATATATATATATATATATATATATATATATATAGGTCAACGTCAATGTAACGTCAAAAACAGAAAAACTGAGTGTGACGTATTATGGAGAAAATGTATTCTGTGAACGTTTTCGTAAATTCTGGTATCCTTACCCTTACTCATGTATATATTGAATTCTGAATGTCATAGTAGTAATGCTGTAACATTAGTAAAGACAATTTGAGGGAATTTTCTTAGAAGTAAAAACGTATAGAGCAATTAGCATTGCATGTTCAGGCAAGCAGTAAGTGTATTTTGTGTAAAACGTCCATATTTGGATAATATTGCCATACTATTGTTTAATAGTTACTATTATATATTTTTCGATATATTTCCATGTGTTTGCCAAGGCTTCCAGTATCATATCGTTTATTCATTTTTAACTATTTTACTTTCTCGCATACTGCTTACACAGAATAAGGCAAACAACTCGTCGGTTATGGTTGTGAAATACGCTGCACACCTTGTGCACCGAATTCAATGCCAGAAGATATTTTCATTTAAAGGTTTGAATAAATAGTCTCTTCTCTGAAATTAATTTTCGCACCAAAGTTCAATGATTTTAAATAAGTTTTACAAAAAATTATGATTGAGATGTGTTAATTTTTAAAGCAATTGTGGTGTAAATACTATTACATAACCATTTCTTAAGGCGAGAAATTTCCACATTTGTACCTTTCTTTGGTATAAGCGATAGGAAAATTTCAAGCCGTTTTTAAGAAAACAATTGTTTCGTTTGTTTTTTCGTTACTAGTGCCCTGCGGTTTTCTACAGAAAAAACACAATTCCTCCCCCCTCCCCCGCAGCAATATAGTGCTTTTCCAACGCTGCGTAAGATTAGGCTGAATAGTAAAATATTCTTATACGACACGTTGCAAAAGGATGCCGCAAAAGGATTGCGGGACATTTGCTTCAGTAGAGACGAGCCATAGAATATCGGGATGACAACACTAGCAACAAACCTTTTATTGTCCAACTTGAACCACTGAACATGGAATAAAGGAAGTGTTCACAAAAGAGTCGCAGTTATCAGGCGCAACATCAAAGCTGCTCCCGGACAGTTCCGAGACCAAGATCAAATAGCGCTCAGTGCCCGCGGAGAGGCCGGCGCTGAAATACATGCTCCATCTCCACACTCGCATTCGTCGCCTCGGTCACGCCCAGTCACGCCCACTTCCGCGCTTGATGCATTGACCGGTCTGTTCGCTCACTGGACTTCCGTCTGCCCAGAAACACCACGTGTGATGAAGGATTGCTGCGAAGGTGTGACACACGGCACCTCCATAAAATAATGGGATTAGCTGATTCGTTTTTATATACTACTAAATATTATTTATTGTCTTCAAATGTCAATCGTTGTCTTTTATAGCCATTGCATGTCATTGCAAACAAACTACCCTCTTCACGCCAATAAGGAAAGGGGGGTGTAATCGGCGGTACCCAGAATAACTCCACTCATTTCTAACAACAGTAATAAGCTGCGATGTCCAGTAAACAGCTATAACAATTATAACCAAATAACAGCATAACGTAACACTTTTGATTTATACATAGATTTCCGTTATTTCTAATATTTGGCTCATTTAGGAACTCCGTTGGATAATAATTTCGTTAGTGGAATAGTCCTGTTCAATACCACTCGTGCTTTGGAAATTGCGAGACAAATCCCCTCCTCGCTTCGCGAGTCGGTGGTATTACCTCGCTTCGCGAGTCAGTGCACTCATGGTATTACCTATGGTAATGAAGCAATGGTGAAATGAGTGATGCGGGGAACGGAAGATCCCTGAGAAAACGTCCCGCGAACTTTCTTTGACAACCACACCTTTGTCACTCGATTGGGATTTGAATTCCGATGCCAGAGTTCTTGCCACATCACACTTTGCCTTCAACATCACACATCATCACAATTATTTTCCAAAACAGCTTGCCCTAGTTATACTTTTTTAAAAAAAACAGCCATAGTTTGTGATGTAATGTTTAAATAACAATTTTGAAGTATCGAAACTCAACAGCGGTTACTTTTCAAATACAAATCTAGTTAATTGTCATTGAAATGTACGCAACGTAAAGAAAAGTAAAAAAAATAAAAAAAATTATAGCATCAATAGAAAATATTCGTATGTTTTCTGGTTCTTGAATGTAAGTCATACATGAACTATTGCTTGTTCACTTTATATAGAAAATAATCTAATAGTATGGCAAAAAACTCGAACTCAAAAAAAACTAATTGACTATTACATTTTCTGTTACAATTTCTGGTGATTTTGTGGCGATATTCGAGGCATTGGACGGGGGAGGGAGGAAGTAAAACAAAATAATTATTTTATATACTATATATATATAATATATATATTATATATATATATATATATAATATATATATAGCATGCGAAGAAATACTTCAACAAAAAATCCATTAATGAGCTTAATTAATGCAAGTCCAACTAAAAATGTTGTCTCTTCTCTAAATTACGTATTTTGCTATTTTGCATTTTAGTTAATACCAGCTACTATTACTACTACTACTACTCTACTACTACTACTACTACTACTACTACTACTAACTATTACTAACACTGCAGTAGATGTGGAGATCTGCAAAAATAATTAAATACTCTCTAGCTTGTAACAATATCGGATGGCGAAGGACAAACTTTTGATTTATTGTAGTTTTATAAAACTTAAAACTTTAAGGTTGTAATGTTCTTTAGCAAAAAGTAGCAGTACCCGAAGAATGAAGCTCATTAACAGAATTAGACGTTGTAAAGAATATAGAGGTGTGTAATCAACTTTGACATTTTCAAGTTCACTGACTAAGTTCTGACCGTGAAAGCAAGGTGGACATAGCGAAAAGTGAGCAAAACATAAATCACAGATATGAGTGTTTCTCGGAACCATCGGTCTGTATGTCTCATATAATCACGTCTCGGTTTTACCCATCACATTTTCTTATCACATACTATGTTAGCAAATTTCCAAAAAAAATTTTAATGATACAATATACAGTAGAAAAACGTGTCTTTACAAAAAGGGTTATCGAAAGATAATTTCTTCCGCAACAAAACGAAAAAATATTATCTCAGTTTTCACAGTTCAAACTTTGTTATGTCCTACCCACTAGTTAAGAAATAAGAAGCGAGTATTTGGAGGTGCAATCTTGCTTTATGACTAAAATATAAATACCCTATATTTTAAATTAGAATATACCTGACTCGGTTATATTTATTCTTTTTGACACATATAGTCAGCTTAAATATCAACTTGTTATAGGAAATAATAAGAAACATATTAATATAATATGTCAATTTTAAGTACCATATTGAACGTACAGGTAGTTTTGAGTAATTCTAAATTAGTATTATTCAACCTTTGAGGCACGCTTTCTCAGAGATGTGCGAAAGTTTTAGTTGGTAGGTGCGAGAAATTCGCAATAACTGAATAACATAAGGTATACCAGAAGGCTTTACTTTCAGGAAAACATATTTAGTTATTATCAATTTAATTTTAAAGAGGGAAGGCGTGTGCAATATGTGTTAGCTGAAAGAAGTCATGGCAGTTGGAAAACCACTGTTCTAGAAAACACAAAGAATCGATAGTGCTGCCCCCGATTAACTGCAGTCCATAGGTAAAAGCAAATCGGTTCGTGACATTGTGTTGAAATCGCAAGCACGTTATATATTTCTAAGCGATAGAACTTCCCAACCTTTTTTCACGTTATTTCGTCACTTCCACGAAAGCAATTTGGTAAAATATCATAATGATGTACATGAAAATGCATGCTTTTTTAGTGAGTAATTGAATGAATGCGGTTTTTATAATGGAATAGTATCTCATCACAAATGTAAGACCAAGAGTTAATAAACTAAATTTTGTGGAATAAACTTATTTCTAAATGAATATCATTCTTTCCTGGAACGAAGATATCAAGATAAAACTAAAATTAAATATCATATAACGGGCAGCTTGGGCATATACAATCCTCAAAATATTACAAAATGATTAGTAAGAAATAGAAAGAAATTGCGAAACGGAGCAGAGTCGCTTCTTCAATTCGTTTCACAGTCAATAAAGTTGCTGGAATACTGAGCATCTCAGTCCACTAGAGGATGTTCTATTAATTAAGTAATCATTTCGAAGCTGTCTTCAATTGTGAAACTTAAGTAGCTTATATTATAAATCAAAAACAAAACACCGTTCGTCACCAATACTTCATGTAAGTTTTTATTGTTATAATCATGTTATACCGTTTTGAATAAATTCGACTTAGGTTCTCGACAGACAGAAAGTTATGCATATTTCATTAGAAACTTTCATGTTTTTATCGAGGAAAGGATCTCGTTTTCCGCCTGTCCCAACGAAAGACGTGACGCCGCATCAGAACCTACAGAGATGCGAAGATGCAAGCGCCTCACATTGCGGAACTCGTCACTTCGATCTCCCCCAAAAAACAAAACAAAAAAACACTAAATATCTCGAAAAAAATCGACCAAAAAACAAAAAGACACCTAACAATCGCAGAGAAAAAAAGAAAATCGACGGAATAAACAAATGAAACCTAATCATCGCAGAGAAAAAAAAGAAAATCGACAAAAAAAATAAACCTAAACATCGCAGAGAAAAAAAGAAAATCGACAAAAAAGAAACATAAACATCGCAGAGAAAAAAAGAAAATCGACCAAAAACAAAAAGAAACACTAAACATCGCAGAGAAAAAGTAGAAAATCGATGAAATAGAAAAAAAAAAGTATTAAACATCGCAGAGAAAAAGTATCAAATCAACGAAATAGAAAGAAAAGCGTTGAACATCGCAGAGGAAAAACAATGAAACGCACGAAAGAGGCACTGACCTAGCATCTTGAGCACCCGGCGCGACGACTGGCTGTGGTAGTGGCGGGAGCCGCCGGTCGCGCCGCCGCCGCCGGAGCCCGACGCCCCCGCGCCGCCGGCCGCGCCCGACGCGCACAGCTCCAGCGTGTGCGTGCTCTTCTTCTGGCTGAAGGAGCCGGCCGTCTTCTTCATCATGCTCGAGCGACGCAGCCGCAGCCCGATGAGCGCGTACAGCACGGTGATGAGCGTCATAGGCGTCACGAAGAACAGGAAGGTGGAGATCTCGAACGAGTGCTTCATCACCACCTTCTTCACGATGCACATGACCCTGTCGGGCGAGTCGCCCAGCAGCCCGAACTGGATGGCCTGCGGGACGGCGAACGCCAGCGCCACCACCCAGATCACCAGGATGAGCTTGACCGCGCGCGACAGCTTCGACATGGTGTGCGAGAGGAACGGGTGGCAGATGGCGACGTAGCGCTCTACGGTGAAGGCGGTGATGGTGAGCACCGTGGCGTTGGCGGAGGTCTCCGCCGCCAGCCCGCGCAGGATGCAGAACGCTTCCCCGAACACGTACGGGTACCGCGACCAGATGAAGTGCATCTCCTGCGGCAGGCCCGACACCAGGAGCAGCAAATCCGACACGGCTAAACTGAACAGGTAGTAGTTCGTGGCGGTGTGCATGTGCTTGTTGCGCGAGATGACGATGCACGTCACCACGTTGCCGACGACGCCGGTGAAGAAGATGACGGAGTAGAGCACGGTGATGGGGATGACGATGTAGAGCGGGTCGCGGGTGGCCGGCGCGCTCATTTCGAACGAGACGTTGTCGCCCACGAGAGTAGTGAGCAGCAGGCTCTCCGCCTCGGTCACTATGTCCATCGCCCCCATGACGTCGTCCGCTTCCAGCGACATCTCGATCATCTGCGGACCGGGCGAGATCGCGAAGCTACTCAGATCCGCCATATCCGAGAACGAATCACCCGAGGAGAACGGTCACACGCACGGTCAGGAAGGTCGCACTCTCCATCTCGCCGCACGTAAGGAGTTTAAATTAGTTTCACAAGGATTTCATTGTGGGATCGTTTGAAGCAAGTGAAACACGGACTATATCTGCGAAAGTATCACACGACATTGACCACTAAAAACATCGAATACAGAATGACGAGTCGTTTTTCACCGTAAGTTGAACAATTCACACCAACATCAGATTTCATACATAAAGAGGCCGAAGAAAAAAAAAATGATCCACTTTTATTGTTTAAAATTGTACTTCTCCTGCCCAATCAAGTGCAATAACAACTGGTTGTGACACTTTTCGAGTTACACACACAACACACACATTATTACACAACAGTGACCTACTTCACCTAACATCTAACAGTTTCGAATGTTTATCAAAGTTCAAAAAGTTCCCCGCTTCGGGCACATTTTCCTCTTTCGACCCTTATTAAACGTAACGACTCCCTCCCAGTGTAAGTGCGCACCGCGCGTTCGCTTTGTTTTGGCGCGGAGCGTTCGCGAGCGAGAACGGCTGCCGTCGCTACTGTTGCTGCTGCTGCTGCCTCGAGTTGCGGCTCCCGCACCGGACCTCACACGCGCCGAAGGCGTTGGCGAACTGGCCTTCTCCGCGACGCCCGCCGTCGCCGCTCGCGCAGACCGCGCTTGCGCATGCGCACGGCGCCCGCGCGGCCGCGGCGGCGCTGGCGTCGCTGGGCGCCGCGCCGCGCCGGTCGCCTCGCCTCGTCCCGCCCCCGCCGCCCTCCCGCCCTCGCCGCCGCGCCGCCGCCGCCGCCGCCCGCCGCCGCGCCGTTTGACCGTGGCCCGCGCTCGGCCGCGGGTGTATTTCCGGCTCCGGGGGGGGACCTGATTTTTGCTGCCGCTCTGCGTTTCGGGTTGTAGAGCTTAGCATCTCCAAGCAGCGTGCGATCGACGTGGCAGGACGCTGGTTTCCTAGCCCTGGGTCTCGGTTCGTAGGAGCTTAGGATCATATAAAATCACAGAATACCATCAATATGTATCGGTGCTGCCCGCCCTGCTTATGGTGGTAGAGCATTAGCATCTCCAGCAGCGTCGCGAATGACGCAGGAGTCCTGAGTTGCTTTGCCTGCGTCGCGGGTTGGTAGAAGCTTAGGCATTTCAGGCAGTGGACAATCGTGTGGTGGGCGGGACCTGAGTTTCCTATGCCGGCTTGGTTCTAGAGCTTATAGCATCGTGTGAATCAGAGAATTACCAGCAGCATACAATGACGGTTGGCAAACGCTTGACTGGCAGGCGGAGGCAGAATCCGGCGGTTGCGTAGGAACATAAGCATCTCCAGGCAGCGTGGCGAATCTCTGTGCTGTAATTGGACGTCCCTGCTGGAGAAACATAATTTCTCCTTGCCAGAAACACAACACACACACACACACACACACCACACACACATTATATTATTATATATATTATATATATAATATAATATATATATATAATATTAGGTGTCGGATTTTTGCCATGCTCTGATTTGCTGAAATGAAAGAATGTAAATGAAAGTAGACAAGAGAACATTCTCGAGTGTATTATTAGGATTCTTAGAAATCGTGTTCCGTAAGCGAAGATTCGTTTTACGAACCGATCTTCGATCGTCCCCTCCTCAGGGATTGGATGTCTCTCTCATGACTAATTCACATCCTCTCTTCAGGCGTATTTCCGTGATTGTACCCTCTAGTCAACTATGGACTTTCATTAATATTATTGGAGAAGGCTTATCTTTGATGACATTTATATGCTCTTGTTTTAATATATCAATACATCAATACATTGTAATTCGAAAATCCGTTCGCCAATGGACTCCTGACTGGCTATTATGTACGTTTTAGTCTGGAAACTTGCGTTTTATTTTTCATTCATTCATTTTCATTTACACTAAATGGCGCCTGGAAGCTACGACCACGCTATTCCCGTTGGACGCGGCTCCGTTGAACGACGGCTGCGGCTGATTACAGCTCCGACGGGCAGGCCCTCGTTATCCATTGAGCGTTCGCCAGGTTACTAGGAACTTTGGCGTCTCTATTATGCATGGCAACGATCTATCATCTTTTGAGTACTGGATCGTATCTTTCCCATAAATTTATATTAAAACGTTCCTTCTCCAATACACCAACTAATATTCAAGTATTATCTCTACATAAATACATTAGGTATATAAATTCATGTTCTTTATAAACTATATAAATACACAGAATATAAATTTTAATCAAGGCTAGTAATCCACCACAATATACATTGGGAGCTTTACTCTAGCGACTCACTGGAGGAGTAAATAGTAGAAGATAAAAGCATTTTACTTTAGAAAGCATTGCGTAAAAAAATACCGAGGAAAAAGGAAGGAAAACAATACATACAACGATACTACAACACTAACTAAATTAAATAATTACTTTAAATAGCAAAGGTTTCTACCTCCAATCGTAAAAGGATTAAAGCCACGAGCATTAAAATTAAAGAATAAAAACCTTTGGATAATGGATTTACTTTTACACGGCTACTTTCGGTCGGAGATATTTGTCGGTAAATGGAGTCCATCAATAGCTAGTAGTTCTCATAATCCCTTCCCCGTCACACTAAAAATCTTCACTAATAGTTTACTTATGAATCTTAGCACTGGACTGTTACACGAGATAATGGATACCTTCGACGACGGAGGCTTCAGTATTTCTTAAGTCTGCGTGTAAAAAGTTGATTAATTTCATACCACCACCAACCAACCAACTAATTAACCAAGATTACTCTTCCAAGTTAAAAAAGAACACCAAAATATCACTTCACTAGCAAAAAAATACAGTTAAATAGTTGCGCAATATTTACGGTAACACGAGTCTAAAGGCCCAAAGAGAACACCAAATATAATTGACACTTCGACAATTTAACAATATATTTATTCTTAATGTATAGTTAGTCGGCGAGTAACACCGATTACTCCCCCGCGGATTCCAATTTGAACCCACAGCCTGTTAACCAATCACTTTCCTAGAATTTTTGGAAATCTACGAGCTGAGTTGCACTCTCTTTGCAATTGGCGCTTCTTTTGAACCGCGATTCAACAGGAAGATTTCGCAGTTTATATGTTGCATTTTCAGATATCAAAATAGAAAGAAAATTAGCAAGTACAAAATTCATTGCATATAACAAGGCAACATAACCTTTATATTAAAATATATTAAACTATGTGATGTAACTAAATAAAATTTATATAACTTACTCGCGTGGGAATTTTATGCTTCTTAAAAAAGTATTCTCTATACTCGAAATTACAATTTGTATTTTACCCTAGTTCAAAATTGCATGTGCTATCGTGAACTCTTCGTACATGACTATTTATCGCGTGCTACTTGCAATAATGATGCTGTTTGTAGAGCCTCTATGTATAGAATCTAACTGTAAGATGTAGTCCCTATCGGTAAATTAGTAAACTTAAACGCTAAATTAGACTTTACACTAGTTACGTCTCCACAATATTAGTCATTAGTCACAGTTATAAACTTGTGTTGAATATTCCAAAGTTTAGAGAAAATATAGTTTTCAATATGCGCATAATGGCTATCACGCTCTCGTAGAAATTACGGCACTCATGAAAAAAGTCGTCATTAGTATACGCTCGTTGAAAAATTTGTACTCAATGTGATTTCTACGAGCGGTCTGAGAAAATAAGTGTGCATAAGTTTGTTCGTAAATACGTTGCCTTTTTCTTTACTTTCCATTCCTGGCTTCCTACAAATCATGAACGTGTCTACTTGCTGTAATAGCTTAGCGGCAATGCCGTTGTCTCTGCTACATCATTGAACTAGAGGTTCTAGGGTTCGAGTTCCGACGGGGGGGGGGGACTTTCAACACCAGCTACAAAGATTGGTCGAATTCGTCCATTGTCTGAATGAATATTCTAGCGAGCCGGCTGCTTTGATAAGAGGAACAGCTGGGGCAACTTGTCTCAGGCCCCGTCTTACAAGTAATTGGATCCCCTAATTTTTTTTTCATTCAAAACAAATGAAAATTGTTTTTTTCCCTAATCCAAATTTACCACTAAATTTACGTAAAAATTTACTAAGAAAACTTAATTTAAGATGCATGGAAAATGAATTCTCTTTATGAATTGAGGGGGAGGGAATGTTTTGTGTGAAATGAGCCCCCCCCCCGTGGATCTATTGCCCCAAGCCCCAGGTTTTCTTTGGGAGCCTCTGCTGATAAGTGTAGTAGTTTTTCGTGATTTCTC
>BOPP01000030.1:284170-295487 GCA_017312745.1 Gryllus bimaculatus
GGTTGCTAGGTGCTTGGAAGTCTAATAAGTATGGCAACTCTATTATGGATATATAATTCCAAACGATATTTTTTGCTGTATCAGTCCTTCATTTGCAGAAAATACTTTCCGATTTATTACAATAACGAAAAAAAAAATAAAATAAATTACAAAATATTCTTTAGGTCTATTCCAATACCTAACACTATTGTAATTAAATTTCAGTTGACAGCCTCTATTATTTCAGTGAGAATTGAGTGCATCTTGAAAGTACTCGAGTGCTTCACAGAAAGTTTATGTCTGCACCAGCCTGTAGACACTATCTCACTAGGTTATGTGGAAAAGTGAAATATTATAATTAATTTAATTTGTTTCTTTTCGACTTTATCTGGCACGAAAAGGAGAAACACGATTTCAAATTGCTGAGAACTCAGAGACTGGCGAAAAGAGCATAATTTTTAATAATTGCGTTTTTTATCTAATACTTATTATCCAATGCTTAACTACAATAATACATCTTATGTCATTCCTACCTGAGATAAAATTTAACTAATATAGTATACAATCTGAATAATATTTTTGTAATATTGAGAATAACCCGTGAATTATTGATCGGATTGTTATTAATTATATGTCAAACATTTGATGCTATTAAAAATAAATTAAAATTGAATGTAAAAGCATTTTTTTGCAATTTACTGAAAGAAATCGACTTTTTTATATTCAATATCATTTAATTACCACGATCTTTCAAATTTGCATTATCAACAATTTCGCGTCATATTTGTTTGCTCTAGGGCACAGCCTTGTCAGTCTGCTGGGTCGTATAGGTCTACCTCGTCGTGTCATTGCCTGGTGGTTGCATTGCAAGATGGCGGAACTGTAGTGAGTATTTCCCCCGTTACTTACTTCAGTAGTTTGTGGCAGGTTTTGAATGTAGTGTTTGTTGTACCAGCTCAGAAAGGTATCGTTTAGACTACCGACGGTATAAGATATACATACAAGTTTTCGCGCAGTTAAGTTATATTACATTCGAAATAGAGTTGTTCTGGTGATGAGAAACCAAGCCGTTAGAACTTCCAACGAAATGTATCAAGATGATTCTCAACGATCACGTTACTGTTAACGGAAAAATACATATTATTCTATCAAATATTGCAATTGGTTTTAAATATGTACATGTTTAATTTCACCCCAAATATCAGGCATCATCTTTGTGTTCATAATTTAATATGGTCGACTCTCTTGAAATCTGTATGGCAATAATTTTGAACAGTACCTTACAGCACAACTTGAACAATTAATCTTCTTTTGCTTCAGACTGCGTAGTCGCTACGCAAAAGTACGCACATTACTGTCTGTATTGCATATTTAAAGGTTTCTGCTTTATTGTTACCATGTCAGGACGTTTCCGCTGTTGTCTTCTTAGCCTCGGGAGTTCTGACGCCACGTGACAAATGATAGAAGCCACCACTGCTGCTTTTGAAGTTTCCATAACATGTTGAATGCAGGTTCTCTCTTCGTCACTTTTGTGACGCCATCCTAAATGCCACTGGTGTTGTCTCTGACATCAAAGTAGCTATTGTGAGCGGAGTAATCTACTTTCAGACATTCATGAGTTCTGTGAGGATGATTCTATTGCTTCTCTGTTGCGAGTCAATGTAGGCTATGCACAGGGGTTAAAAAATATACGAGCGAATATGACAATATTTTTAGTGAAGGTGGACATTTTTGAAGTAACTGTGACTGTCTTTTATAAACTGTCTTAAAACGATGTAAGAGTTTCTTGATATTAAAAATGCAATGGAATTTAATATACTACGATGCACGAATGATAAGTATATATTAATATAAACTATTATTCCGTTATTGATATATATTTTCAAATTTCAATTTAAAGAATCAGATTTGTTGGAAAACTGTGACATAAAATAAAGGTAAAAATTGATGAACATTTGGTATATTTTTTCACACTTTCTTCACATCGTTTCGGAGATAAAAATGCGTCTCTATCCTTGAGTATATATGAGTTAAAGGTATACGGTTTAAAGCATAAATATTTATACAGTATATTATAAAATTTAAAACGAAGAAAAACATATGTGCAAAAGTAGGTAACAGAATAGTTGGAAGCTTACCTTTCATAATTTCGGTTCGAGAATTTGTTATATGAAGCATTGAATACATGTTGTTTATCAGAATATTGATTTTTTTAATTATTTGGGAATATGAGTCCACATTTTTATCCTTCAGTTTTTAGTATTATCCATTTTTAAACTTTTTTCTCTGTTTCATTATTAGGTATTTAATCCTTTATATTTTAATTACATTGCTTTTATCTAGTATGCTATTTCTAATGTTATTTTTTTCATTAAATTTTCTACGTGCATATCTTTTAAATCAATTCCTGATCTCGGGATAATGTGGTAATGTGGTAATAATTTTGGACGTATTTCTACAATGTTCGCGTGTCTTTCCCTATTCTCTAAATTTGTTTGATTTCTTAACTTCTTAAGAATCATTAAACGTTTATGAACATAATTATGAATTTCGTAGGATAGTTTTTAGCTAATAGTTGATTTTTAATTTTATTTGAATTTTTTTGTTCATTTCATTTTTCGACAAATTTACCGTTTCATCAACCACTACAAATCCTCTGCAGTGATGTTAGGTGCCTGGATTTGTAATTCAAAGTATGACCTGTGGAAATAGGTTTTTGGAACCAATCTGTTATAATTTTATTCTTGTTTCTTGCAACCATTTATGACCAAATAATTCAAGATGTAGTTATTTTCTCTTCCAATTGTAAATTGAATATGTGTTTCATAATTATTAAAGGAGTCTCATATATGTCATTATTTTTCTGCTCATGTATTATTAGGATCACGAGCAAGAAACGATTATGTATCGTTTGTAAAAATGGATAACTGAAAGTGGTATTATTGTATTTTCCAAGCGTCTCATTTCTAACACTGAAAATAAATAACTAAACAATCTTTCGATAATATTATTTGTCTAAATATTTTAACTGTCCATCTTTTTGGCCAATTTAAAAAAACTGCAGAATTAAATTTTCCCCCCTTCTTTTTGAGGCATTTTATCTCCTTCTGTTGTATTTATTTTCATAATTTCTCTAAAAGTAATAATTTTATTGTTAATAAATAATAATTATTCATCATTACATTTTATACAGTTAACCAAATAAAGAATAATTAACAGATGCAATGTATTTGCTTGTACGTAGGTATACCCAAAAACGTAATAGCTGTCAATTATTACACCTTCAAAAACGTCTTTACCTAATATAGTAGAACATACGTTTTGAGGTCTCCTGATATCAAATGAGTGGTTCTTTTCAAAACGTCCGTCTGTCTGCACGTCTGTCCGTCTGCCTGTCTGTCTGTCTGTGAACACCACAAGCACCTAAACAATGCGTAGTTTTTTTCCAAATTCAAGAATCCGCTTTCTGTCTGCCTCGAGTCGAAGCTTTAAAATTTTAAAAACTTTGTTTAAAATTTGGGGGTATTTCCAATGAAACCCCCCGGACATTTTCAATATTTTTTCAAAAGATGCTTTAAATCATTTCTTAAAATTTATTGTAATAATAGAGTAAAATATACTTATAAATGTAACATATTTATATAATGTAGCATGTCCAATATTCACTGATAATTCTAAATTTTCAAAAATTTTAAAAATTTGAATTTTTTTCGGCATCTTCTTACAACTACAAAATTGAATATTGAGATTTTTCCTTCAGATAAAATTTACTATCTATTATGAGTTCTTTCATTATGGTTATGTTCATTTGTTTTTTAAGTATGAATATTTTTCGCTCAAATATTGCGAACAATATGCACAATTTAAAAACATACAATATAATGATGTTTACAAAGTAGTAGAAATATTTATATTAGCGACGTGAGAGATTTTTCATTTGAGTAATTTTTGAAAAAAACAAAAACTACATAGAAATTAAATATATGTCAGATGTAAATAGTGCAATTAGCACTATCCTTAAAAAAATGCAGAAAGATATGGATTTGTATTTGAGAAAATGGCGTTTAATCGTTTTTGAAAATACGAAATTGTAAGCTCGTTTTCACAGAAAACTGATGCGTTTTTAAAAAACTTTGTATGACATTATTTAAAGCACGCATACCAATAAATAAAATAATGTGAACAAAGGGCCGCGAATATAAACGTTAACGACGAAAGAGACAACTCAAAAAATTTTTGTAAAGAAAAAATGTGGAGCCTTTTTGAGACAATCTTCTTATTGCACTTTTTTTTAAATTGCAAATATTGCACGCGATCTTGCCCCAAAACTACTGAAAGTTCAAAAAATGCACATCATCTTAATGAAATAACTAATTATGGATCACAAATTTAATTTGGAGGACAAATATCTCTCAACAATTTTGTCGTTGTAGGAAAATTCCGAAATAAAAATACTTTTAAAATTTCAAAAAATTTCAAAGAGTTAACCGTGTAAATTGGATCTATGCCACTTTTATAAGTGTATGTTACTCTATTCTAACAAGAAATTTAAAGAAAGATTTGAAGACATTTTTGTGAAATTTTTTTGAATGTTCGGAGGCCTTTGTGTAAAGTACCCACACAATTGTGAACCATGTTTTTCAAAATCTCCAAGCTTTGACTCGTGCCAGAAGGACAGGGGTTTCTTTATTTGGAAAAAATCCTATGCATGGTTTAGGCATTAGTAGTGATCACCGACGGACGTTTTGTCGGCATTTAATTTTTCGGTATCAAGGACCCACAAAAGTGGGATTCTGGCTACACCACCTGTTAGAGAATTTTTTCTTAATTTAGTAACTTTATCCACTTTTTCGTAATCAGGGTGCGACAACAAACTTTTTTCTGTCGAAAATCCGCGGTTTTTTGGCGCAGCATTACAGAACTTTTCCTAAACTACGTATATTACTCCGTAAATACGGGAATATGTATACGGGAATGTTATATTAGTGAAGGTGCATTTGCGTGAAGACAATAATTCTTTTAAATTTCATGAAGTGAGGAGTTATACTCTGTTAGAAAACATTGCACGCTGCTATATATCTGCCGGAACGCGAGTGTCCCAACTCCCGGGAGACTTCCTGAGATCTCTATGGAAAAGTATCTCCTGGCCGTTACTCTTCATACAACTTATTTCAGGGGTTCTTTGGCGCATCCATACCGAATCAATAACTGACGAACATCAACCTCTTTGCAGATAAAGCTATGTGCACTCTGACAAGTTTTGCAACTGGCTGTGTATCTATGATAATTTTCAAGAAGTGGAGGAAAATAATTTTAAGTTATCGGAGACAAAAGCGAGTGAAATTTTTTTCTGAGAAGGGAATAAATGAATTTCTGTAGAACATGGGTGTATAAAACGATAACTTTTTTTGAATATACTTTTCATTAAGCCTTAACATTTTAAACAATTTCACAAAATAGCTCTAATTTGTATTGATTAACTTTTTGTTTGAATAGTGTAAAGGATGCTTAAGTGAATGGTGCAGGCATGTTCATTGATATCTCCAATTTTTCGTAATTTGCAGTTCACATTTTTTCAGCGTTGTTCTACAACTACAATATTAAGATAGATATGTTTTCTTCATAAAATCTGTTCTTTAAACACAGATCTTGAAATAAGGTCATGTACAATTTCTCGAAAATATAAATAGTTTTCGCGTAATTTTGCTTGAAATATAAGCAGCTTATATTTGTAAGCATTTTTTTCACAAAACATGTTTCAATTTTTTTATTTAAATTTTGTCTTCGTATCTATCAAAAAGCGATAAAAAAGTGGTGCTAGTATCATTTTCGGTTAACTCTTTTTTTCTCGAAAATTGCAAAACTTTAACATTTTTAAACTACAGAAGTAAAGCTAGAGACTTGAAATAGCCATAAAAATCTGGTTTAAAATAATACATCGTAAAAAGTGTCTTGTTCACGTTTTTGAAGAAAACAAGTATTTTTACCTAATTTGTGATTGAAATTAATGCAATTTATAAATATAAATTGTCTCAAAAAGTGCTCTAAATATTTTCTGCAAAGTTTTTCAGGCCCTAAATAAGCAACGCTTAAAATAATGGCATATGTATAATTTTCGTTAATGTCTTTGAATTTTGAAAAATAACAAATTTTGAAATAATGGGACAAAGTACCTGATGTTTTTTTAGCTCTTAGTTTTATTCCGCTCATGTCCGCTGAGGCCACTTTTACGGTGTAAACCGTACATAGATTTTTTGTTAAAAATATTAATCTGTGATCAGTCTAGCGACAATCAAGGCTCTGCGAAATTGAAATGCATCTTGTAGTTTTCGGTGATACTTTCCATGAAGACCCCAGAACCATTACGAAATAATTTCAAAAACGTTTTGTTCAATTTCCTCCCTAGAATACGGCAAAATTCATTAATAATTTGTCATGTACTTTCTCTTCAATATGTACTCTACTGTGCATAATAATGCATTTTATAAAACGAATAAATTTGCTTTACATGCCTCTTGTTTTAATGAACATAATACACAACATTTTATTTATTATAGTTGGAGTTTAATTTGTGTGTACGTATACGTGTGACTTAACAATGCAGGGATTTTTTACATTCACATAAAAAATGTGAAAGTTTGTGTTGTGTTTTCCAATATTACAGCATTAGTGTGTCAATGAACACAGTTATGTAATTTGTATACGTCATCATTACCTATTGTGCTTCTAATCCGAATTGTCTCCCTCCTCCTCGATGGTTGATATTTCCAAAGCCTCCTCTACCTGCGTCTGGAGACGGCACGCCTTCGCGGTCAAAGACAACGTCAGCAACCAGCAGCAGCCTTTGAAGCCGTTCACCCGAGTGCGTGACGTCACGATCGATGCCGCTTGTGCAGGCGCGTCAGTAGACAAGCCATCGTGGCCTACTCTGCTGCATCCTTTGGCATCCCTCTACGTCATTGCCGTTGCTTTCCCCTAGCCCGTCACGACTCAGACGCTTTTTTTTAGAAGTGGTTGAGATTTCTTGGTGTCCATGTCAGATTCATCCATTTCTCCGAGAAACTTCGTTCTATGCAGAAACAAAAGAGGAAAAAAATTATATTGTCGTGCCTTTGAAATTTGAAAACAGAAAATGTTGTAACATCATTTTCCTTGTAACGTGTTATCCGCAAATACCTTTCTCTTTAATACTAGTTGGGTGATTTGTAATAATGTAAAGGCAATTTTCCATCATTTTCCAGGATGTTCTTTTGTGGATCAATGTCCAAGCTCACTGCTAACGCTTTCATTGAAAGTCATCCATATTCGCCCGCCCGGCCGCCACCCCGTCTACTGCTAATGTTCCCCCACTCCCCATAGTAATGCCACAACAGTTTTCATTTGTTACCTCTGGCTAAAGAGAAAATATATTGAATCTGTGTTTACCTTTGCGAAAAGAGTCAGATAGTTGTTGCTTTCCTAGCACCCTTACGAGAGTATCAAGCTATAGGCTTATAGCTAAGCTGCTTAGCTATAAAAGTAGCGTCAACAATATTTGGCCGTTGTCAAATTACTAATTAGGCCAACCAAATTCTAATAATTATTTTTGCAAACATTATTTTTTGTCTACATAAGTTATTCAAAACATCTAATAAAAAGTATTGGAGAAAAATGTGAATGTATTATACTTCAAGGGAAAACGTATAAATCTGTATTATGTCCAAATTTATCCAAAACAATTACCAATACATACAAAAATGCACGAAAAAATAACATAATTTTTTTAATGACTATATATTGAAACGCATAATTAGGTGTATAATGTTTGATAACTGTGATGACATTACGTAAAATGTGTATAAACAAAATAAAAATACATAACATTACATAAAAGCATGAATACCCTTCTACTGCTACTGCTTTAAACATGTTGACAAATTGAGATTTTAACTCATTTTACAGGGCAATCGGTATATTGATATTTAGTAATTAATGAGATACAAATATTTTGTATTTTAATGACATTGTATACCAGGCTAAGAAACTTTATTTCGTGTGAAATTTTAATTCATAAAATTTTAAAGAAAACTTATCAAAAAGTCAGGGATAGAATTCTTATGTGAGCTATCTTAACACCACTAAAATAAGCGTCCATTGTAACATCCAAGTCCATTGTAACAAGCAATAGAGAAATTGGTAACGTGAATAGAATCATGTTGGTATTGATTTTTAACACCTTAGGACACTCGTATATTGTGGTCACTCAGATGTGTTTTTGACCACAGAATTGTACTACTCCATGCATTTGGCAGCCTTTGGCAGACCTCTTGCATAAAAGCTCACATGTACGAGCTACTAACCTGATTTACCTCTTTATATTGTGGTTATCTCAGCTGCTCTATGAAATTGAAGAGGTACCAAACTGACAGAGGACAGTAGCGTGCATAACGCGTGCAACTCGGGAAGATTTTAACTTGAAATTTGAGGAGCAAACATTAAACAAAAGTGGAGATCCAAGACAGAAGTAAGTTTAAAATTACTGTAAAGCACATGTAGTACTGCGAGCGGCTTGTTGCGCCGGCAAATGGTCTGGTCTTGGGGCCACCCAATAATCCCCTTAGGTCACAGTAAGGTTTTAAATCGCATTATTCATTGTGCTTGCTGTATACCTCTTCGGGAAGAATTGGCGAATGTTGCCGCGGTCGTGGCTGCGAATACTATCCCGGCCGGAGATATTAAGACCCCTGAACACGAGCGTGGCGTGTCGTGGAATAACATTGTATCGTACGCGAAACGGCACACGAGCGCTTTGGCTGTTCCGCGTAAGGTACAGTGTTCATCTACGACGCGCGTCAACGTAACGCTCGTGTGACACAAACCTTTGTGCCACGGGTAGTCAAGCGCTGACATTCGTTCACACTGCTGTTTTCCGAGCCGTCTCGTGCCAGTGGAAACAGTGCACCGCTGACAGAAGCGAACGATTATCGCGGCGAACGTTGCATGATCACTGGCGCCATCTGTGCTCAGGCGTTCTCTGAATTGACTGAATTGAATGGGTTTGGGATGGACCCCTAACTAAACAGCTAGCATCTTTCATCTCTACTCAAGAGAACTATCGTGATGCACTGATAAGCGCATTCCAGACACGTGTAACTGAAAAGCCGAGTTCCTACATACGAGTACGAGCACCGAGGACTGAGCTTGAATAGCAGGTGTTGTCAAGTGTAAGTGTGAAGTGCGAGCGCAAGGTGTGAAGATATAACAAGAAAGAAGATGGAAAGATCTCGCGTAGTACGTGGCCCGTTTTGTAGGGTACTACTCCTGCATCCCCCAGTATTGATCTGAAAAACCACGGAAAACTACTAATCAGTGCAAGCGACTTCTAGAATTCTCCTCGAGACGGCGGAAGAATTCGATCTAGTTACCTAACTAGAGTAGAAAATACTGCCTCCATCGGGACTCGAACCCTTGGATATCCCGGTCAGAGGAAGTGCAGTGGTATCTGTTGATAACGTGCGGCACGTCAGGCAGCACATCCAATGGAGACAGTAGTCTGTCAATCGTGTTTCAATTTTCCAAGAAGCATACCCGCTCTGGCCAATTATGCCGATGGTTGACATTCCTCTTCCCCATACACACACATAGCGTTTGCCAGCGTTTGCCCCACAGGTAAAATGAAACATATTCACCGGGCGGGGAAATATTTTTTCAAAGCTCGCTACATTACTTTTTTTTTCATCCAGGTATACTTGACGTGTATTTGAGAACACGTCATCACCAAAATATATACAACATTTTTCACATTTTCCAGGATTCTTTAATTTCTCTCATTTACATTCCATTATTATTGATGGTTTCTTACAATCGTATTAAACTTCTCTTGCTCTTAGTTTGGTTTTTCAACTGCCGTGTTGTTGGCTAAAGAATTGGTGTTTGTGAATCAACTCTACGAGTAGTAAACTTTTTCTCTGGGAAAACACTCCCAGCAAAACACTTTACGAATACTGAAAGTGTGCAGTTGCAATCAAAAGTTTAGTTATTGCGTCTGCTTCCTCCGTACTATCTTCCTTGGGGGAATCTAGTTGCAAGGGCGCTTCCTCTCGCCGAAGCGGAACGTGGGAGAAGGTCGATTTCTCGCACTGGAGACAGGGCACTTCTAACCTTCTGGCGTGCGCACTAGTGGCAGTTTGCCTCGGATATACGTTTCCGTGAATTTATTAGAGACTGACGACCATACTTCGCTTAGATAGACCAGGATTACAATTGCAGTGTCAGCGGTGTAACCATTACGCCGCTTCCGTACTCAATTATCTTGAGAATTTACCTCCTGGTGACATCACGCCCTCGTCACAGACCCCGTGGCCGCTGTGGGGCCCGCGACACGTGTAGGACAGTCGTGGTTTCAACAAAGTTTCCATTTGCTCGATGATGCTATATTCTAGACTCAAACGTATCAAGTAACAGGACGAGGTTGTAATTAGATTTATTTTGACGCCACTATAGTATTTCCTTTTTGGGGTTATTTTTGTGCAAAGAATTACATCAGTGTGAGTATTCTTTACATAAGCAATATTCTCTTAGAATAATTCTTTGTAGTAAAAAAGATAATTTCCCATATTATTATTATTATTATTATTATTATTATTATTATTATTATTATTATTATTATTATTATTATTATTCGCTGTTCGCAATAATGCTAACTCGACCAGTTTTTTAATAACCCGGGAATTTGAATACGTAGAAAACTATTTTGTATGATCAGAATTTAACACTTCTTCGAGAAATAACTAACTTATTTGACTACGCTCAAAAGTGATTCAAATATCTAAAATCATGGTCATATATGATACGTTTCCATAAAATCAGAAATTTTAGTCCATATAATAAGCAGACCTTGTGTTGAACCAAAAATTGTGTTGTAGATGTGAATTTAGCACACTAAAATTAGGTTTAATCCTTAGTTCGGTCCCTTTCTGCAAACATTTCTCACGTCAATGTAATTTGACGAACATAACGTAGAAGGCACTTTAGATACACATCAATAACATACGACGTAATAAATAATAAATTAACTATTACATTTGAAGTATTAACGATGTTACCTGTGGTACTAAACGTTGTTTCGTTTTATCGTTTTTTATATGCTTTATTGACAGGAATCTATCGAACTGAAAGGAATTTCATTTATTTACAAACTCTCAGTGCAGTAAATCCATTTAATTCTCATAGTTTAAATTTGTGGGAAAAAATCTGATATTCGTCGGGCGGTCTCCATTTCCGCCCTTCTCCATTACATTCCCTTTACTGTCACGCTGGCAGGCAGCTCCCGAAATTGGCTCCTGCGCCTCCGCCACCC